>WOXC01003950.1:0-434926 GCA_011680675.1 Gymnobelideus leadbeateri | reverse complement strand
ATCCTTAATAAATACTTGTTGACTGATTAATTAAAGTTCTATTCTGATGCCTCATAGTACCATGCTAGAGGAACCCATACTCAGTTAGATTCTAGCAGGCTGGCTAGCTGGAAGCTGGAGGCTAGCTACAGGCTGATCTTTGGTCAGAGCAATGCAGTAAGGCTGTCTGCTGTATCATAGAGATGTAATTGGTGGGGGAGAAAATTATGGTATTAAACTATGTCATTGGTATAAACTATGTCATAAGGTATTAAACTATGTCATTGTTGCTAATCATGAAAAAACCCCATTTTCTGTATTACATGTATAAATAATGAGCACACATTTTTAAAATATAGACTCACAGTTTACCAATAAACCAGAGGATTCTTCTGTCAAGTGAACAGATGGTAATGGTCGATAAAAAATATAATCTTTAATTGAACCCTATTAATTTACCGAAAGTTAGAAATGATGAGGGATTATGGGACCACTGATTCCTCACAAGAAGATAGCAAAGCCTTGTCATTTATGTGAAACAGACTTGGAGGAGGTCACTAAGCACACAGAACTAAGGGAATGAGATCTTTGTCTCTTCCCTGGCGCCCAACACAATATTTTGTACATGGTGGATACTTACGAATAATAATAGCAATGACACTCAGTGCTCAGACATTCAGATGAATCTGTGATCTCATAAATTCTCTGTTCCTTCCAACAACACAGATTTCAGCTTCTCTATGCCTACTCTCCCAATGCAACGTTTCTCCGGTTTTTTTTTTTTCTCTTGACATTAGGAGGATATCATTGGGACATTCCAGCTGTCCAGCTGACATTCCTCACCCTCACCATAAGACCAGGCCATCTGGCTCTTCTTATCATATATTTTCCCTGATGATATCTTTTACTCTTGTTCTTCAGAGTTGCTCATTAATTACATGTTGCAGACTTCGCACCTACCATGTGTCTCTCCATTGCCTTATGTGTGGGAGTATGCTGGAGCCAGCTCTAACTAGCGTTGGAGAGCTGATTATTAAATTTTCTTTTTTTTTTATTTTAAACAAATGCTTTATTAACTTCTGTTTTACATCATTCATTTCCGCCAGATTTTCAGTTACAATCATTTTCCCCCCATTATTCCCCTACCCAACCTCCCAGAATAGCAGTCCCACAAGATATCGCTTCCTCCAATCTGCTCTCTCCCATACCTTCTCCCATACCCCCATCGACTTTTCCATTAGAGGAAGGTGAATCTTTGTGTCCCAATGCCTGCACATCTTATCTCCCAATTATAGGCAAAAGAGTATTAATAATAGTATTTATATATATTTGAAACATTTAATGTTACGACCTCGAATTTCAGATCCATTTCCTTCCTCCCTTGTCACCCATTCCTTCTTGGGAGATAAGTAATTCAGTATATGTTGTACATGTCTAGCTATGCAAAACATTATCATAGTAGATATATTGTACAAGGCTGGTTATAATTCCCTCCCACTCATCCCACCCCCCACCTGGTCGATTCCCTACATGATCCTGTCCCTCTTCTATAGTGGGTACTTCCAACCTCCCCTCACCCCAAGGATGCCCTCCCATCCATCATCCCTCCTCTCATCCCCCTTCCCCCTATCCTGCTGCAGGTTGAGATATCCCATTTAGTATGTATGTCATTTTCTCCCTGAACCAAATTCAATGTGAATGTGGTTTTGCCTTTTTAGCCTTCCTTATTCTCCCCCTCCTTTGCAACCACTTCCCCTACATGAGATAGTTTACCCTACCATGTCTCTCCCCATCTCCTCTTGCCACTTTCCTCTCTCACCTCATAATTTCATCCCTTGAGTATTCTCCCTTCCCAACAAATTCAACCTATGCCCTCTATCCATATATAACTGTAACCATATACACACACATTCACATATGTATTCATATGACCACACCCCCTTCTTCCATTATTTTCATAGTGAGAAAGATATCATCAGTCACAGTTATTGCTTTTCCATATAGGAATGTAAATAGTTCAACTTTGATAAGTTCCTTTTGATTTCTTTTCCCTGATTACCTTCTCAGGCATCTCTTACTTCTTGTGTCTGGATGTCAAATTTTCTATTCAACTCTGTTTTTTCCTCAAGAATGCTTGAAAGTCCTCTATTCCACTGAATGACCATATTTTCCCCTGAAACAAAATACTCAGTTTTGCTGGGTAGGTGACCCTTGGGTTCATTCCCAGTTCTTTTGCCCTCTGGAATATCATATTCCATGCCCTTCGATCCCTCAGTGTAGAAGCTGCCAGGTCCTGGGCTATTCTGATTGTGTTTCCACAATATTGAAATTGTTTCTTCCTGGCCACTTGTAGTATTTTCTCCTTGATCTGGGGATTCTGGAACCTGGCTATAATATTTCTGGGAGTTTTCTTTTTGGGATCTTTTTCAGGAGGTGATCGGTGGATTCTTTCAACCTCTATTTTGCCCTCTGGATCTAAAACATCGGGGCAGTTTTCCTTGAGAATTTCTTGAAGGGTGATTTCTAGGTTCTTTCCTTGATCATGGCTTTCAGGTAGTCCAATAATTTTTAAATTGTCTCTCCTGGATCTATTTTCCAGGTCAGTGGTTTTTCCCATGAGATATTTCACATTGCCTTCTAATCTTTCATTTGTTTGGATCTGCTTAACAGCATCTTGATTTCTCATAAAGTCATTAGCTTCCATTTGCTCCAGTCTAACTCTGAAGGAATGAATCTCCTCAGTGAACTTTTGAGATTCTTTTTCCATCTGGCAAATTCGACTTTTTAAGGCATTCTTCTCCTCAATGCCCTTTTGGGCCTCCTTTGCCATTTGAGCTAGTCTATTTTTTAAGGTGTTGTTTTCCTCAGTCAGGCTGTTGACCCTCATTTCATACTTTTCCTGCATCCTTCTCATTTCTCTTTCCAATTTTTCCTCCACTTCTCTTATTTGATTTTTAAAGTCCTTCTTAAGGTCCTCTATGGCCTGCAACCCGCTCATGTTTTCCCCTGGGGCTTTTGGAGCAGGACTTCTGACCTCACAGTCCTTTTCCTGCTCTATGCCCCCAAAATAGGAGTCTAGGGTTGCATTTTTCTGTTTCCTTTGCCTTGGCATGTTGCCACTTAATTGCTTGACTTTTGGGCTTGTTGCCACACTATGGCTTTAAGGCCAGCTAGAGGAATTTTCGTCCCGAACGTGTGGGGGCTTCCGTTTCTGGCAAGCTGTAAACCCACCCACAACTTCCACCCTAGATCACAATCCAGATCCAGGGAGGTTAAAGCAAGAGCGATTACCCCCCAAGACTGATCGCTGGATCTCCCCACGATTTGTAGGCTGGGAGCGGGAAATGCCTCTGAAAACTACACAGTGGCGTGTCTCCTCAGCAGCTTCTAGCCCCCAGGGGAGGGAGCTGACGCATTCCCCAAATACAGGTCCCAAAGTCCATAGGACACTAACCTCTTACTTTGTCCCAGGCATGTCTATGTTGATAATTCTGGAGTCGCCACTGCTCCTGGTGTTCTGGGGTTCCTCCAGCTGGCTGCTGGCCCTGCCGCCCTGGGGCTAAAACCTCGGCTCACGTGGACCTGGGCTTGGCTCGGCTCAGCTCCTGTGCTCTGCGCTCTGTGCGCTGCCGGCTCCCAGACTGCTGCGCTGGTCCTTCCTGCAGGGCTGCTGGGCTGTCCTCAGCGGGAGGTTAGCTTCTCTGTGTCGTTCTGTGGGTGCTGGGGCTCCAGAAGTTGTTCAGAGTCCTTTTTTACATAGTTTGTGGGGAATCTGGGGGCAGAGAGGCTTGGACGAGCTGTTTCTACTCCGCCATCTTGGCTCCGCCCCCGATTATTAAATTTTCAATGTGAACATTTATACTTCAGAAAACTCACTACAAATCAAATGAGAGTTAGTTTGACTTTGTGAAGGCCTGGGTCTGAATCCTCCCTAAGATATCAACTGGATAAGTCTCTTTAATGCCTTTAAGTCTGGGTTTCCTCATCTGTAAAATGATATTATTATTATATGTTATGTTGTTTTAATGTACAATAGGTTATTATATATAACATTATTATAATATTATTATTAACATTAGATTGTAAATTTTGAGGTCAGGGAGTATCTTTTGTCTGTGCATTTGTCTCTGCCTGGAACATAGTAGATTTATTGATTAAACTATTACTTATAGAATATAATAATGGGCTTCAAGTACAATGTGACTATTAGATATCTGTCCAATTTTTCAGGGCTTTATTTGGTCCAGACCTGTGATTTTATGGGTTTAGGAAACTCTCACTGTGGGAATGTCTCTGTGGTATCAAGTAACTAACCCAGCAAGTGAGTCTTAGAAAGTTGCTAGCACACTCAGAGGTTAAGACACTTAACTATGGCCACTCAGTCAGTATGTATCTACAGGCAGAACTTGAATACAGTTTTTTCAGATTACAACACTATCCCCCCTGCTCCCATCCATACTGTACCCTGTTGCTTCTCTTTTTGTCAAATGCCAAAAGGTGTTCACTCAATCTTGCCTATGAGGAGTAAATAGAATTCTGGGTCTACATTTTTGAAAAATGGGTTGGGCCCCTTAGGGGATCCATGTTTACAATGGTACCCTGAACCCATGCCAATTAAGTATACTTTCATCACAATATTCTCTTATATGAAATATTTGGAATTCTATCTGGCAGTAACTATTGATCTTAATGAATCTGTGTTTAATTTGCATATCTTACAATACATCATATTATAGTCTGGTAGGTCAAAAAAATAAATAGGCATTTACATTTTTTGAATGACTTCAACAAGTACACTGTTATGCTACTAAAATCAACCATTCATTTCCTATAAAAGTATGTTTAAACACTTTTGGCAAACTGTATTTCAATTCTAATTTCTTTTGGTCAATGCAAACCCAGATCACTCTCTAATATATTTTCACCCACTGAATTATCCCTTGTAAGGACTAGAAAAAACACTGACACAAAAACTAGCCATGTGACCTTGGGCAAGTCACTTAACCCCAATTGCCCTACCTTCCCCCCTCCAAAAAGCAAAAAACAAAACAAAACAACCCACTAAGCCTAAAGTAGAAATATATTGTTACTTAACTGTTATAAAGTTGACTTCTCTCAAAATCATTGCTAAATGTAGTTTCTTTTTTCTCCCTTAATCTTCAATTGGGCTCTTCACTTTAGCAAATTGCTTGAGATATGTATTTACTCTCTAAACAAGGGGTTCTTATTGATTTTTGTGTTATGGACTCCTTCAGCAATCCACTGAAGTCTATGAATGGAAGACTGTTTTAAAATAATTGGAGAAAATGCTACATTGTTTGGGAAAGCAATAGGGATTGTGACTTACCCAGGGTCTCATAGATGAGTATCTGAGACTGGATTTGAACTCAGATTTTCCTCCCTCTAGGTCCCAGGTTCTATCCACTGAGCCACCTACCAGCCTAGCTGCCCTCTGTGCCTGGTAACTTCACCCACCACCCACATTCTGGAGAAACTTGCCTAAAGGTCAATCTCATCAGTCTAAATTTTTGTAACAACTCCAAAGTCTACAGACTAATCTTATATGCTACAGACTAATTCTATCACTTGAGGACTATTTCTATCTGCTAAAAACTGATCTCGTTTCTCAATGATGTAATGGGGAGGAGCTGAGATGATATTTGTCCTCTGCTCCTCATTGAAACATCTAGCCAATCCAAAGAAATACCTGTGTTGTTGAAGATTTTGTTCTGCCATCTTATTAATCACTATAGAAGATCCAATGGTGCCTAACTCAGGGTCTTCGCCTACCGAGGATCCATTGACCCCTTTTATTAGCAAATGCTGACTTTGCTAGTAAGGGTAACATGCCTGGAACTTTATTGCCTCAGTATACCTTAATTTCTATTATGACAAAAGATATAATTTCTCCCCATCCAATTCTGAAATTATTTGTGGGTTCCAGGTTAAGAATTCTTGCTCAAAACTTTCCCTATCCCTAAATAGTGTATGGCTAATGTGCTAGACTTGAAATCAAGATCTCAGTTCAAATCTTGCCTCTCATACTACATAATCATGGACAAGTCACTTAACCTCTTTAAGCTTCAGCTCCTACTCCAAAAAATGGGAATGATAACACCTATAGAACTTAAACCTAGGATTGTGGTGAAAGCCAAATGAGACAATATATGGAAAGCACTTTGACAACTTGTAAGTGCTACTGAATATTTTTGTTATTCAGTTGTTTCAGTCATATCTGACTCTTCACTGCTCCATTTGGGGGTTTCCCTGGCAAAGATACTAGAGTGATTCCACATTTTCTTCTCTAGTTAATTTTACAGATGAGGAAACTGAGGCAAACAGGGTTAAGTGACTTACCTAGGGTCACATAGCTAATAAGGGTCTGAAGTCAGATTTGAACTCAGAAAGATGAGTTCTTCTCGACTCCAAGCTCAGCACTCTATCCACTGTACTACCTAGCTGCCCATTCCTGAATATACAAGTTAGTTATTATTATCTTCCATTATAATTTATCTGTTCTGGGTTCTTTTCCTAGTCAGTCTGATAAACTTCTTCTTTGATACTAACTATTAAACCAGAGGAAACTAACACTGCATATTGCACCTCTTCTAATATGGCAATAAATTATAATTTATTAATATGCTGAGATGAAATTGGCAGCATTGACTGGATTATGGAGTAAGGGAATTCAAGAAAAACATCTATTTCTGCTTCATTGATTGCACAATCAAAACAAAATGTGAAAAGTCCTCAAAGAGATGGGAGTACCAGATCCTCTTACTTGTCTCCCGAGGAACCTATATGCAGTCCAAGAAACAACAGTTGGAATAGAACACAGAACAACTGATTGGTTTAAGAGTGATAAAGAAGTATGACAAGGCTGTATATTGTCTCCTTATTTATTTAACTTTTATGCAGAGTACATCATATGAAATGCCAGGATGTATGAATCAAAAGCTGGAACTAAAGTTGCCAAGAGAAATATCAACAATCTCAGATATGCAGGTGATACTTCTCTGATGGAAAGAAAAGAGAAGAAGTATTAAGAAGCCTCTTGATGAGGGTGGAAGAGGAGAATTTCAAAGATAGCTTGAAGCTTAGCATCAAAATAACTAAGATCTTGGCAACTGGTCCAATACCCTCCTGGCAAATAGAGGGAGCAGAAATGGAAACACAAAGACCACCACAGATGGTGACTGCATCCATGAAATTAAAAGATGCTTGCTCCTTGGAAGGAAAGCTATGGTAAATCTGGACAGCATGCTATAAAGCAAAAACATCACCTTGCTGACAAAGGTCTATATAGTCAAAGCTATGGTTTTTCCAGTAGCAATGTACGACTGGGAGAATTGGGCTATGAGGAAAGCTGAATACTACAGAATTGACACTTTTGGATTCTGGTTCTGGAGAAGACTTTTTGAAAGTCCATTGAATAGCAAGGAGGTCAAATTAGTCAATACTTAAAGAAATTAATGCAGGCTATTCACTGGAAGGTCAAATGCTGAAACTGTGTCTTAACTACTTTAGACACATAATGAGAAGATGACACTCATTGGAAAAGACCCTGATGTTTGGAAAGATCGAAGGCAAAAGGAGAAGGGGATGGCAGAAGATGAGATAGATAGATAGTGTCATGGAAATGACAAACATGAACTTGGACAGACTTTGAGAGACAATGGAGGATAGAAGAGCCTCGAGCGCTTTTTTCCATTAGGTCATGAAGAGTTGGACATGACTGAACAACGAACAATAACAACAAATTGCATTTTGAATAGGGCATTCTGAAGACTATACAGATAAGCATAGCAATATTGAAATCATGATTAACTTTAAAAGGAGGGATAATGATGATGGAAATTCTGGGAACCATGGCAGTCATTCTGTAGGAATTTGTGAATAATAATCTTATTTAAAATGACTGGTCTATAAAGAGTTTTGAAGTTAGCAAGGTGTTAGATAGATAGATAGATAGACAGATACTGTGGTTGATCCAGAGTTCTTAAGGCTTTCAAAGTTATTTTTCTTTTCAATGCTGTTTTTGTTTTTGTTTTTTTGTTTGTTTGTTTGTTTTTGCTTTTTTTTTGGAGGGCAATTGAGGTTAAGTAACTTGCCCAAGGTTACACTGCTAGGTTTTTATTTGTGTGTGTTAAGTGTCTGAGGCCAGATCCGAACTCAGGTCCTTCTGATTCCAGGGCTTGTGCTCTACTCACTGCGCCACCTAGCCGCCTCTTCAATGCTGTTTTTAATGGTATAAAATGTTCCGGTTTTGTTCACTTCACTCTGTATCAGTTCACACAAGTCTTTCCAGGTTTCTCCGAAACCAGCCTTCCTATCATTTCTTATGGTGCAATAATATTCTGTTCCATTCTATACCATAATTTGTTTCAGCCATTCCCTAAGTGATGGATACCCTCTTGGTTTCCAGTTCTTTATGATAATTCTTTGTAGGTTGAACCACCTTGATAGCACTGATTAAAAATGACTAAGTATCAGCAATGAATCATTTGTAATTAATTTGAGTAAAGGATTTTAGCTAGTATATTTGGCCTCTTAAATTCATTCTTTCAAGTCGGGCATGCAGTAAATGAATGAGGACATGCCCATACAGTTGGTACATGACATAATGTGCCAGACTATTCAGTTTATTTTCCAAGTATTGTTTGCTTGACATGGCGTTATTTAAAAACATAATGTAATAATTCTTAGTATTTGTTAGTTCATCCATGCACTCTATTATATATTAGAGGTTGTGAAATTCTTTTAATGATCCCCACGCTTCTCCTAGAAACAAAGGTCAGTCTTTTTAATACTACCTTTCTACATGGCAATGAAAAGAAGAGAGGACAATTAACATCACACAGAGGGTAATGGAGAGGTGCATGGTGGGTGTGAACAGGTTCCAATGTATAAGTAATGAGAAACTTCTAAGAAAAAGAGAAGCAAAAATTATCATCAATGAAATGTATGATATGGAGAAAGGAAAACATCTTGGACAGCCTGAGTACTCTATTGGGACCCTCAGGGTATGGGAGAAAGAGGAAGGCTTTCAGTTGTATAGCCTCTCTATGGCAAACATATGGACAAGAGCTACACAGGATGGATGAGTATGATTGGATTGTGATCAGGATCACCAAATGGTTCCATCCAAATCAATAAGAACACAGACCCATATAAGTATTTGTGGATTAGTGATTCTAATCTACTTCATTTGAAAAATAAACCAACTAGTGTTTATAACTAGGTCCCCATTAATGTGAATAATGAATCTGACCTCTTCTCCCAAACTGGTCACATTATTTGATTTCACTCTACATATTTCCACTGGGCTAGAACCAATTGCCACATTTTATCCAGAGTGAGTTTAAGGTATGATCCTTAAGAAAGAAATCTAGCCCATAAACCCCAAGATATCTTGCAAGGTTTCAGAGATCAAAATTTATATTCCTTTGGGCAGAGCACCTGCAGGTGAAGGGTATGATTCCCTATGTGGACAGAGGGAGAGGAGGGATGGAGAGAGAAAAGGGAAGGAGGGAAGAAGGAGGAAGGAAGGAACATGCTAGAAAACATAGGAATAAATAGAGCTTTCCTTAAAAATGATAAGTAGTATCTTTCTAAAACCACCAGCAAACATTATCTATAATGGGATTAAGCTAGAAGCCTTTCCAATAAGATCAGAGGTAGAGTATTATTATTATTATGACTATTATTTAGTATTGACCAAACAAGAGATAAAGAGGATTTGGGGGGAAAATGGATAATTTTGATTAAATTAAATTAAAAGGGTTTGGGGCGGCTAGGTGGCGCAGTGAGTAGAGCACCGGCCCTGGAGTGAGAAGGACCTGAGTTCCGATCCAGCCTCAGACACTTAATGCACACGAAAACAAAAACCTAGTCGTGTGACCTTGGGCAAGTTACTTAACCCCAATCACCCTCCAAAAAGCAAAAAAAAAAAAAAATTTAAAAGGGTTTACACAAACAAAATCAATGTAGCCATGATTAGATGGGAAGCAAGAAACTGGGAGGGGGGGTGGAATTTACAGCAAATTTCCCTGATAAAGGTCTCATTTCTCAAATATATAGAGAATTTAGTCAAATTTTTAGAGATAAGGGCCATTCCCCATAGATAAATGGTCAAAGGATGTGAACTATCAATTTTCAGGAGAAAATATCAAAACTATCAATAGTCATATAGAAAAATGCTCTAAATCACTTTTGCTTAGGGAAATACAAATTGAAACAACTCTGAAATTCCACCTCACACCTATGAGATTGGCTAATATGACACAAAAGGAAAATAACAAACGCTGGAGGGGGTGTGGAAAAACTTGGATGCTAATGCACTGCTGGTAGAGTTGTAAAATGACCCAACCATTCTGGAGAGCGATTTGGAACTATGCTCAAAGGGCTATAAAACTGTGCATACCCTTTTGACCCAGCAATGACACCGCTAGGTCTGTATTCCAAAGAGATCCATAGGGAAAAAGACCTATATATGCAAAAATACTTATAGCAGCCCTTTTGTGGTGGCAAAGGACTGGAAATTGAAGGGATGTACATCAATTGGGAAATAGCTGAACAAGTTGTGGTATATGATTGTGATAGAATACTATTGTGCTATAAGAAATGATGAGCAGGATAGCTTCAAAAAAAACTTGGGAAGACATATAAACTAATACAAAGTGAAGTTAGGAAAACATTATACATGTAACAGCAATAGTATAAGAATGTTCAACTGTGAATGACTTAGCTATTCTGATCAAGACAATGACCTAACACAATTCTGAAGGACTCATGATGAAATATACTATCCACCTCTGGAGAAAGAACTGATGGAACCTGAGCACAGATTGAAACATATTTTTTTTCACTTTATTTTTCTTGTTTTTTTTTTTTGCAACATGCCTAAAATGAGAACATGTTTTGCATGATTTCACATACATAATTTATATCCTGTTTCTTCCCTTCTCAATGGGGTAAGGAAGAGATTGTAAGGGAGGCAAAAAATTCAGAACTAAAAAAAAAATTAAATTAAATGCCTAAAATACATAAATAATAAGTGAAATAAAAAAAAAAACAAAAATAAGTTAACGGAGGGATGTATGATGAAGTGATTGTGGTGGGAAAAAGTTATTGATTAAACTTTTTTTTTTTTGCTTTTTGGAGGTTGGAAGGTTAAGTGACTTGCCCAAGGTCACACGGCTAGCTTTTGCGTTAAGTCTCTGAGGTCAAATTTGAACTCAGGTCCTCCTGACTCCAGGGCCGGTGCTCTACTCACTGCACCACCTAGCCACCCCTCAGATAAAACTTTTAAAAAATAAATTTAAAATAGCTTCCAAGTTGAACCTCAGAATTTCATCATCTTTTCTGTTTCGCCCATTTACTTTTTTATTATATACCTCACAGACCAGGGTTTTGCAAATCAGAATACTCTATATATTTGTCAATTCTTTATTATTCCCTGAATAATGTTCTTGAAGATAGGTTGGCTATTACTTGTGGGAAGAAAAAATTCAGAGCATCTGATCTCCTACTACTTAACGGGAGACACAAATGGACCATCTTTTCAAAAAATACTTTTGAGAGACAACTGAGAGAGTAATGACCCAGTTGGGTTCAGAGATAGAACCAGTATATTGCTGGTGATCACAAAGCAAGCTAAAAGCCTAGGGAAAAAAGGGAAAAGGTGATTTGTGGTCAGATCAGTGTACAAACCTCTGCTACCCTTAAATGTATGAAAACATTTTTTTGGTATTAATGCTATTCCTTATGAATAATGGAAACCTGGGTCCCCTTCCACTCTAAAAAGCTGACCCTCTCTCAATAATTACCAGAATTTTAAAAAGGACAGTGAAAAGGAGCATAATATGGGAAGGAGGAGGGTTTGGAGGAAAGAGAACATGCAGGCACTTTGGCATTAGGATAAAACCCAGCATTTCAGAATATTCATTCTCCACAACAGCAAAAGAGATCAAAACATTTAAATTTATCTTGACTTCACAATCAGTTTCAAAAGAATTTTTTGGTCAACATAGTATTGAATGCCAATAGACAAATAACTGTTCACCTAGTGATCTCTGACTTTCCTCTCCTATACACTGTACCAAGAACATATCTCCAGAAGGCTGTTAATACTTAGTACTTTGTAAAGGAAGCTAGGTGCCACAGTGAATAGAGCACCTGCCCTGGAGTCAGGAAGACCTAAGTTCAAATTCAGCCTCAAACACTTGACACACTTACTAGCCATGTGACCTTGGGCAAATCACCTAACCCCAGTTGCCCTCCAAAAAAAAAGGCCAAAAAAAAGGAAGCTAGATGATTCAATGGCCAGAGCTCTGGACCTAGGGTCAGAAGGACCTGAGCTCAGAATCCACCTTAGACATTTACCAATTGTGTGCCTCTGGGCAAGTCACTTAACTGCTGTCTGCCTCAGTTTCTTCAATTGTAAAATGATAATAACAACACCCCCCTCCCAGGGTAGAATGAGATAATATCTTTAATATCATGCCTGGCTCATAGTAGATGCCATGTAAATGCTTATTCCTTCTCCCTGAATTTTCTTAAGTTCTTTGCATTCCTTAAGATTCCATATCAATTCTTAGCTAGTTATTACTTTAATTCTCAAAATGTTAAATAAATGTAAATTATTCTCATCTTAAATCATTCCAGCTACTAAATACACCAAGGCCTAGCTCTGCTCAGATGACTCCAGGACTTGGGTTATCCTCTATGATGGGCCTAGAATCTGGATGGGTTTTTTGGTTTGTTTTTTGAGACTGGGACTCCCTGTTTCATTTACAGAAGACTAGAAATATAGAGGTCAGTTACAGAATCAGTGCCTATACTAACTAACTTTAATATGCTCTATTTTTCTCACCTGGGCTAATTTCCCTAGGGCCTGGTTTTGATCTAAAACCCATAAGGTCAACTCATGCCCACTTTTTATTACAGGAAAAGAAAATTCTAAAGTGTTATCTGAGTAAATTATGTATATTTTGCCAACCTGTGAGGAATAATTGAACTCTCTTGCCCTGTAACACAGTCTCCTCAATAAATGTTCTGTACTTTTAAAAAAATGAATGAGAAATTTGTAGGTAGCACATTATTTAGTAAAATAAGATTTAGAAGAGGAAGTCTATTACTGTGGAAAGAGGCCTGGACCTGAAATCAAAGGCCTTGAGCTTGAATCCTGACTCTGCTACTATTTTTGTGGCATTGGGCAAGTAATTTTCCTTATATGTAAAATGAGAAATAGGATTATAGGATCATGGATTCATATAGGGTAAGCTGGTAAATGTGCAACAATGTCTCTGAGGGAGAAAACTCACGAGCATGCAGGACACATTTTTAAATTTAAACTGCATTATCAACATTTTCTCCATCATTTTCTTACATCTAGACAATAAATAAAATGATAAATCCAGAATTGATTTGTAGCATTTTCTGATTTCCAAGGTCTAAATGCTCACCCTGAAACTTTAATAATATGCTCTTGGCTGCCAGTTCAGTTGGTCCCAGTACACCCCTGGATTCATAGATTGAGTGGGAAAGGACTCTAGAGATCACTGAATCTAACCTTTGATTTTACATGAAACTAAGACCAAAAAAAAGTCAAATTTTATAAATAAAGAAACAATTGCCCAGGATCATGTAGCTATTAACTGTTTGAGTTAGGATTTGAACTTAGGTCTTTTGACTCCAAGACCAGAACTCTACCCAATGCCTTTTCCAGCTCTAATTCTATGATTCTAATAACCTTAATACCACTAAAGTGGGCAACTGAGGAACATTGTGAAATACACTTTGGGGAAGGTCTTTAGAAACGAGAACTATTCATGTTGAATGACTTTTGATCAATAGTTTTCAAAATATGGTCTGGAGACCCCTAGGGGTCCCCAAAACCCTTTCAGGAGATCTATGAGGTCAAAATTATTTTCATAATAATACTTAGATGTTTTAGTTTCTAATGTAGCAAATATCAATGGCTATAACCCAAACAAAACAAAAGATCTTGGGAGGGGATCTGCAATAATTTTTAAGAATGCAATCTTGAGGCCAAAAAGTTTGAGGAACACTGATTTAGATATATAACAGCCTAGAGGGAGGAGAGTGGATGGGAAATATAAGGCTATTTCTAGAAGATACCATATCCCCACCTCCACCCCCCCAAGACCAGAATTGGTACAGGGGAGGGAAAACAGCAGGATCAACCTGGAGTGGAACTCATTTGGGCTTCAAGGATGTATCTTGGGACTATTTTAATGAACTATTTTTGTTAATTAGGTACTAACTAAGCTAAATTGTTTATAACTATGGGAAAGTATAGGTTCTGTCAGCATCCTCTAAATTTCAGTGCTGTATTTGCCGTTACCAAGTCACAGGAGCTAAATCCAAACAATATTTGATAATTTTATATCTGTATTGAAAGAGCTTGAAGCCCTATTTTAAAAATAACTATTAAAAATAAGGCAATATGGAGTTATAATCATGTTTTGGATGTGTAAAATTTGCAAATTCCTAAGGCACATAATTAACACAATTATGCTGCAGTCTGTTGCTTCCTCAGTCAGCATAATTCAGGTAAACCAGGTAGAATGTGGCTCTCCATATGTACAAGACCCAAACCCATCCCTCAAGGTCCAAACAGTCCTGGAAGGAGGAAGCAGAAGTCAAAAAAAAAGGAGTTCCTTAGAGATTGAACAAAAAGTATGACTAAAGTCTGCTAAGGGAGTCCAGACAGAAGTACATGGGAATGAAAGTAAGAACAAATTGTAGTCACTAAAGGAAGGTTTTCTTGAGCATATTCATCTCTTCCCTGCACAGAAGGGTAGACTTGCTTAAGGAAGAATTCTATTCATGAGTTTATCAGGCACCTTAGAGAAACTAAGACAAAAAAGGTTCCATGGACAAGGCAGGACCATCATTAGTAGTATAGCAACTACTACAGATCCAATATAGAGACAGCTAGTACAGGGCCTGGAGTTCAGGAAGACCTGAGTTCAAATCTAGCTTTAAGACACTGTGACCCTGGGCAAATCACTTAACGTTATTTATCTCAGTTTACCTCATCTGTAAAATGAGCTGAAAGTGGCAAACCATTCTAGTATCTCTCTCAAGAAAACCCCAAATGGGGGTCACAAAGAGTCAGACATAACCAAACAACAAAATGATCCAATACATCCCAAATACAGTAAAACAATGATAATAGCTAGCCCTTTAAGGTTTGCAAAACACTTTATAAGCATTATCTCTTTTTGTCCTCAAAACAACCCTCGGAAGTAGGCACTGTAATTATCTGCACTTTACAGATGAGGAAATTTAGCCTGGCAGAAATGAAGTGACTTGCTCAGGGTCACACTGCTATTAAGTGTTTGAGACAGGACTTTAATTCAGGTGTTCCAGACTCAGGGTCTAGCACTCTGTCCACTGTGTATCACCTAGTTGTCCTAGTTAAAAGGTACATCTGGGTTGAAGAGAAAAGATTACTTCCCTCCACCTACCTCCACACCCCACCCCATCCCCACCTTATCTCTTGGCTGTCACAAGGTTGATTAATAAGCTGCTGCCTTATTGCAGTCCAGTTGTAGAGGAGGTAATCTCAGTAGGAGACAGAAAATGGTTCAGTGCCTGAGATAAGAGGCTTGTATCTCATTCCAGTTAAATAAACAAGGAAGAGGGCATGGCATTTAAAAAGTTTGAGAGACACAATTTCTGGATAATTTAATCATTTTATTAATAGTGTCAGCATGTTTTTTAATAAGAGGATGGTTATTTGGCCATCCCTCTCTTGGAGCAAAAACCCCTAACCCCCTCCTCCCCCATGGTGGTTGGCTCACACTTTATATGCCCTTAGAAAAGCAGATGTGCCTGAGGGTGACAATCAACTCTGATTAACAATGAGAAAATGAATATTACAAAGAAAAGCCTATTTCTGCTCAGTCTGAAATTCAGAAGAGTATTTTTTAGCTTTAGGAGTATATTTAGTATATTTAGCTTTAGGAGATACATAGAGAAGTCTATTCAAAAGTGACTACTCTAGACAGTTCTTAATGTAGAAATGTATCATGTTGAAATGTCTCTGCAGTTTCATTATTTCCTGTACGAGGAGGACATCTAGAGGATATTTGTTGTGGTGTAGGCTATCTTGAAATGATTTTCTGAAAACATTATTTATTGCTGATTATCTATTATCTCTATCAACATAAATATAATCTCAAACAAATTTCAAAGCTGGAAAAGACCTTACCACCTGTGGGTTAGTCCTTTTATTTTAAAAAAGCCCTATATATGTTATGCTTAATCTCTAGGTCTTAAAGAATTGTGCCCCAAGTTACTTGAAAAAAAAAACAACACCTTAAAGATATTTTATGGAAATACTGATGGTAGCTTTGAAGAATTATAAAGAATGATCTTGTGATATAAATGTAAATAAGTTAAAGATACATGGTATATATCCTAGTAGAGATAGGTGGATGTGTAACTATTTGAATAATTGTACCATAAGGTTGTTAACTAATAGACCAGTGCTAGTCTCAAAGGAAATCTCTAGAAGTCTAGCAAAGAACATTTTCTTGGCCCTGTCCAGTGAATGACTTGGATGAAGACATGGAAGGTATGTTTATAAAAGTGCTGATGGCATAAATCTGAGTGAGATAATGATGAGGTTAGATGACATCTGAATCTCTCATGATCTCAAAAGGATCTATGATAGCATCTACTTGGGAATTTCTCTCAGTGACCCATGCCTGTCCATTCTTAGTGACCCTTGTCCATGTCCATCTACCAGTTCACTAAAGGGGCATCCACCCACCATACTACCAGCCTTCCTCACTTTCTTCCAACATCCAAGGAAGTCATCTAACTGTTCACCTGTCATTCCTCACTATCATCACCTGACTAGCCCACCCTCTCTTTGCACCATACAGTTCTTTGATGATTTTCTTTCTGCAGAGTTCCTCATACATTATGGTCTGATCACACCACCTTTCTATTATGCTTTGTGTGATAGTCATCTTCAGTTCTCCAGAGGCACCGGTGTTCCAGGTCTCAATGCCTTAGAACAACACTGACAAATAAAATGTTTGCATTGAAAAGATGGGCTTTTGCTGTTATAGGAAGCTTGACAAAAGCCAGATCTTAAAAATGTCTCAGCAGGATGGAAAGATGGGCAAAAATAAGCAAGATGAAATTTAATGAGGTTAACTATAAAGTTACAGTATCATAGGATCAAGAACTCAACTATACATATTCAATTTGGAGAGTACCTTACATGTTCTCTTCCTTTTGGCCCCTACTTAGAATTGGAACTAGGGGCAAACCCTTCCAAGGACTATGATGAGGGTCTTCCATGGCAGGTCTTCATCTGTGTAGGGCAATTTGCAGCAGTGACCTTTTGGGTAATTGAAGGTCCAGAAGCATGGTCATTTAAGTCAAAAGAATCACTTGTCACTGTAGCTTTCCCAACCCACAAACTTACTGATGCAGCTTACTCAGGAGAGGACATGGTAGACCTAGTCACTGATCTTGCTAGAATGTCAACAAGTAATGGATGGGGAAAAGCAGGCAATCATCATAAAAAAATTGATGCTGTGAGGAAACAGGTTGAGTCAGATGGGCAGCTCCCTCTGTTTTGCTTCCTTATCTTGTTTCTGCTCCTGGATTTCATGTCCTTTATGGCAGCCAGTTTCCCACCAATAAACCACCAATATCAGCCACTTGCTGCTCAATCCAAATCAAGAAATATTTGATATGCACCTATTATTGCACTGTATTAGGTATCTGTATACAAAAAGAGTTATGACACAGGCCCTGCTTGAAAAAGGTGTACAACTAACTAGGGCAGAGGGGAGGGACAAGTATATAAATAGCTATGACACAAGAGACAGTCAAAAAAGTTCAAAAGTGACATCCAGTTGAAAAGACATGATCAATCTTAGGAGAGAGCAGTCACTTTCCTTTGGTGAGTGTTGTGGGAGAGGGTGGTGAACAGGTAAGGAAAGGATGAATGAGTTAATATCCAAGGTGGGCCTTGATGGAAAGAAGGGTCTCCAGTAGGCAGAAATGAGGGGGCATTGGAGTGTGTGGAGGTATGGAGGATTGGGCTGCAGTGAGGGGAATGTGTTCCAGCATGAAGTATGACCAAAGGTATGGAAACCAGAGAGGATGGAACAAGAATGGGGGGACAGAAAGTGCTCCAGATTAGCTGGAACCTAACATACATGAAGGAGAGTGGAAGGCGATAAGGTTTGACAAGAAAGTTGGAGGCAGATTGTAGAGGGCCAGAATCAAGAGTTTATTCTTTGAGAATTGAGGAACCACTAAAGGATTTTGAGTAGAGGAGTATAGCATCTGGAGTGACCTTCACATGGGTGACTTCTAAAAGCTACCCTAGGTTAGAGGCATATTTGAATCAACACCCACTCAAAAGAATAGCTTAGATTGTGTTTGTGTTTCTTTTACTAAGGAACTAGAGACTACATTAATTCAGAGCAAAAGACGTTAAATTAAGCAGCACAGCAAACTAAGTATCAAGAGAGAGTTCCTGCCATTCATATAAGGGTCCACAGTCCCCTGCTTGTTATCATATTGTTGTTGTTTTTCCTTCATTCTCAAAGACCAATGACATCAGCAGGATAATGTCTTGATTTACAAGTGACTTGTATATATGTTAGGCATGGCTGTGCAAAGTGACCAGCCTCATTATCTCCTCCAGAGTCATCAGAGTCCAGGGGCAAGACATAGGCAATTAAAGACTAGATAAAACTTAAGTCGAAAGATGGATTAGCTTGACTTCCCAAAAGAATCAGTTCAGAGGGGAAGCCCCTCAGAGTTTCTGATCAGAACAGAAACAACTGTTATTTACACTCACTCTGAGCCATCAAAAACCCAACGATGAGCAAGTGGGGCTTGGGCTGAGACCTATTATTGGAGCCAGAGTGATTTGGGTTTAAAGGCATAGTCAAGTAGCCCCATTTGAATTCCAACGGGTTTTATCAAAGTCTGCTTTACCAGAGCTATATTTCAAGAAATTATGAATAAAAACCACATGAGACAAGAGAGTTAATTGTCCCAGTTTTTTTTTTTTTGGGGGGGGGGTGAGAGGATAAAATAAATAAATAAATAGGTAAGGGAAAAAATCTTTAGCCCTTAAACCCCAAGATATCTTGCAAAATATAAGTGAACAAAACCACATGTAAGGATATGACTCCTCATGTGGACAGAAAGAGGAGGAGGAAGAGAAAGAAGAGGACAAGGGGGTGAAGAATGAGGAGGTGGAGAAGAAGGAAGGAAATAGCAGCATTGCCCAACTGGAACTGGCCAGTTGGGTCCCCAGGGGAGCAGCTATTACTACTTACAGACTGCTTTTGTCCTTTGTTCTCAAAGAGGACCAATGACATCAGGATGGTGATGTCTTGACTTACAGCTGAACTGGATTTAAGTGAGGCAGGGCTGTGCAAAGTAATCAGCCTCACTCTCTCATCCAGAATCATCCAGGACAACTGGAGATGGCCCCAGACTCAGTAGGGGACCCTGGCCTTTTTAAGCTAAGGTTTCTCCAAGGTCTCAGATTATCTGAGGCAACACTCATTCAGTGATTAAAGGCTAGGTAAGAATTGAGACACAAGATGGCTTAGTTTGACTTTCCAAAGGAATCAGTCTGGGAAGGGAAGCCCCTCAAGAGTTTGTGGCCACAACAGAACTACTATTTACACTCACTCTGAGCCCTCAAAATCCCAACAATAAGCCACCATACTACCATTGAGAGAAAGGATACATACCTTAAATATGGATGGTCAGAAAGAACATATATCTAGGAGAAAATTCAAACTTCTAGTGGCTGTTTGGTACAGTGGATAGAGTGCTGAACTTGGAGTCAGGAAAACCTGAGTTCGAATCCAGCCTCAGTCACTGTTTAGCTGTGTGACCCTGGAAAAGTCACTTAATGCCTATCTGCCTCAGTTTCTTAATATGTAAAATGGAGATAATAATAATATCTACTTCACAGGGTTACTGTGAGAATAAAATGAGATAATATTTATAAAACTCTTTGGAAACCTTGAAGTGTTATATGTAGTTATTCAGTTGTTTTAGTTGTATCTAACTCTTCATGACACCATTTGGGGTTTTCATGGCAGAGATAATTGAATGGTTTGCCATTTCCTTCTCCAGTTCATTTTATAGATGAGGCAACTGAGGCAAATAGGGTTAAGTGACTTGCCCAGGGTCACACAGCTAGTAAGAATCTGAGGCCAGATTTGAACTCAGGCCTTCCTGACTCTAGGCCTGGTCCTCTATCCATTGCACCATTTAGCCGACCTGAAGTGTTATACAAAGGCTAGCTATTCTTATTCTAGAGACACGGGGGGAGTCATTAGAGCTGCTTGCCCATGGGAGTGCCATGGTCAGACCTATGTTTTAAGAGTCTCTCTGGCAGTGGGATGGAAGATAGACTGGAGAATAAAGAGACAAAATAGGTCAATTTAGTAGTTTAGGCAAGAGGTGATGAGACACCTTTGGGTGATGGCTTTGTGAGGAGAGGGGAGGGGATGGATGCAGATGTTGTAAGTGTTGAAGCTCAAAGATGGTAACTGATTAGATTTGGGAGGTGAGAGAAAGGATGGAAAAAGTCAAGAATAATTCCAAGGTTGACTGGAAGGATGGAGGTACCCTCAAGAGAAATAGCAATGTTGGAAGGAAGGCAGGTCTCAAGGGGAAGATAAGTTCAGTTTTGAACACGAGGAGTTGTCTATGGGTCACCTTGCTGAAGATGTTTAGAAGCAAGCTGGCAGTAAGGAACTGGAAGAGAAACACAGCCTGAGAAGGTAGGTTTAAGAGTCATCTGAAGAGAGATCGTAACTAAACCTATGATTGCTGATGAAGTTGCTGAAAAAAGTGTGGAGAGAGGAGAGGGCCCACAATGGGGCTCTGAGGTGTGCGTAGTAGGCAGAAGCCAGATAACAATGCAGGAAAGGACACAGAGCAAAAAAAGCTGGATACAAAGGTAAGAGGGGAATCTAAAGAGAGAATTGTCATAAAAACCCAAGATGAGAGAGTACCAGGGAGAAGGAGGATGGACACAGTGGCAGATGATGTAGGGAGGATGAGGACTGAGAACACAGAGGCAGGGTGATAGGGTAGAAAGAAACCTGGTTTTAGAGTCAGATGACATGCATTCAAATCTTGCCCCTGAAACTTACCACCTATGATTTGGGGCAGGTAATTTAACTTACTGTGCCTTAATTTCCCCATCTATAAAATGGGTTTAGTTAAATGACTTTTGAGACCCCTTCCAGCTCTATATCTTAAAAGGCCATCACCTTTGTCAATTACCAATTGACCTTGGTAGTTTGGGAGGGAGTGGTTTCTGTTGAGTGATGAGATCAGAAGCCAGATTGCTAGGGGGTTGCAAAATGAGTGAGTGAAGAGAAAGAGGACATGATACATATAAACAACTTTTTCTAGGAGTTTGGCTATGAAAAGAAGAGATGAATGATGATAGCTCTAGGATCAAGGGAAAGGTGAGGTTTGTTTTGTTTTGGCTTTTTTTTGTTGGTAGTAGGAAATGAGCCAGTAGAGAGGGAGAGATTTTTTTTCTTTTTTGGAAGGGGGAGGATAGGGCAATTGGGGTTAAGTGACTTGCCCAACGTCACATGGCTAGCTTTTTGTGTCAAGTGTCTGAGGCCAGATCTGAACCCAGGTCCTCCTGACTCCAGGGCTGTTGCTCTACTCACTGCACCACCTAGCCTCCCCAGGAGGGAGAGATTGAAAATAGAAACAGAGGCAGAGGTTTATGGTAACAAGCTGCTAAAGAAATAAAAAGCAATAGGAACAGGACTCAAATAGAAGGATTTAGCCTTAGCAAAGAAAAGGGCTACCTCTTAATCAAAGGCTGGAACAAAGCAGCACAGAATATGGAATCATGCTAAGGAGATTTGAGATACAGAATTGAAAAAGAAGGAATTCACAATGAATTGCCTCAACTTTCTCTGCAAAGTATGATTCAAAGTCCTCTACCAAGAAGAAAGAGGGAGATGGCATTGGAGGCTAGAGAGAAGAAGGTTTGGAACTAGTGAAGTGGGGGTTATGATAGAGACAGTCACAGAACAACAAAAAAAATTTTACCTTGCAGCAGTAAGGGCCCAGCTAAGATCATATAACATAAATCTGCAGTGGATCTAGTCAACATAAATGTGTGACTCTCTCCAGAAACATTTAGTAACATTCGAGGAGGAGTAGAGAAAACAAATGGTGGGGATAATCCAAGCTTGAGATTTGGAAAGGGATGAGAAACAAGAGGATGAAAGGACAAGAGATATGAGGTTAAATGACTTTATAAAATGAACTACAGCATCAATTTCAAAGAGAAGAGAAACCAGAGTAAGGGAAGCCAGAAGGAATGGAAGTTTTGTCCCAATCAGGGACAAAAAAAATTTTATAGGGGATGGAACACGAAGAGAGATGTAATATATACATGTATGTATATGTATATGTATAGCATGTATATACATGTATGCATGTATATGTACACATGTACACACACCATATTAATAAATAAATAAATATACAGTAATGTATAGCCAAATAGAGGTATTTCAGTTTTGCATCAGGGAAATGGAACTCTTTGTGTGCCTGAAGGGCAGTGTATGTGAAAGTCAAGGAAGTTAAAGAAATTTATGAACTTGGAAGCAGAGGTGTTTGAGAAGACATTAGTATGTATACTGATGTATACTGGTGCAAAGGTTGGAACAGAGAGGAGGACCACAAGCAAGGTACTGAACTCCTTGAAAAATAAGAGACTGACCAGGATACAGCTGGATAAATGCCACTAGGATTGAACCTGGGAGAGCTAGGCCAGAGAGATATTTCCTGCACAGGGATGCAGTGTCTTTTGCAGAGGGGGGAGGGGGGAATGCTGTAAATTTGTTCATTTACCGTAGCAGTACACTTACAAGAGATGTACACATTGATGATGAGGTTGATGCACACATTGCCAGAGCTAGCTCAGTGTTTGGAAGGCTCTGAAGGAAGGAATGGGAGAGAAGAGGTATTAGATTGCTACCAAACTGAAGGTTATTGAGCTGACCTCATTGTTGTATGCCTGTGAAACCTGGACACTATAACAGCACCATGGCAAGAAACTGAATCTTTTCCATTTGAATTGTCTTAGGAAGATTGTGAAGATCATCTGGCAGGAAAAGATACCAGACACTGAGGCCCTTACTTGGACTAAAGTGCCAAGCATTCAAACTCTACTACAGAGAGCAAAACTATGATGGGCTGGCCACATTGTTCCAATGCCAAACGTACACTTGTGTAAAAGACTATTTTATGGAAAACTCACAGGACAAGTGCTCACGTGGTGGTGTTATACAAGTGGTGAAGAAGCAATACAAAGACACTCTCAAGGTCTCTCAAGAACTTTGGAATTGAGTGTGACATGGGAAACACTGGCACGGGACGGCTCAGCCTGGTGTGCCCACATCAGAGAGTGGTGCTCTATGAGCAAAACAGAATTAAAGTTAGCTCAAAAGAAACATGAGACGCACAATTTAGAGAATCTGCCCCAAATGTTCACATGAACTATTTGTGCCTGACCTGTGGTAGAGCCTTCTGAGCTCATGCTGTTCTAATGAGCTACAGGCAGACACTTTGTAATTTGACTCTAACGTAGTGATGGCATTTTTGATCCTCTTCAGGAATAAAGGACAACAACCAATGCGGGGGATCCAAGTTTCTGTGTTTGCAAGATCAAAGAAATAGTGAGATAAGATGTCTAATATGAAGGTCAATTTATTAATAATAGGTGGCACTCCGGTAGGCACAATGGAAGGGGAGAACGGAGTGGAATCAGGATATCTGACAGGTAGCATAGAGGAAGATGGAGATGAAGAAGCATGGAATAGTAGTAAAGGAGTGGAGTTTACAGGCCTTCGTAGAATGCCTAATTTGGAGAGAATTTGCTAGCCAAAAGAATATTAAATTGTCACACCCTTACCAATGCCTAGGAAAGTTATTTCCCATGTTCCAATTAGGATTCAACATATTTATTAGGCACTTTCTATGTGCAAGGTATAATGATAGATACTGAAGATAAGACAAAACGAAAAAACAGTTCTTGTCCTTAAGGACCTTACATTCCCTTGGTGGGGGGGGGTGGATAAAAGGGGACCACAAAATATAGATTGATAAGCAAATGCAAGATAGTTTGAGTAAGGAGGGAATAATAACAATTAGGGGGATAGGAAAGGTTTCCCATAGGATGTGGCACCTTATTTGAGCCTTGACAAAGCTAAGGATTCAAAGAGGTGGAAATGAGCTTGGAGTATATTCCAGGTATGGGAAGAGCCTATTCAAAGGTGTGGAATCAAGGAGAGAGAATACTGAGTTTAAGGTACAGCAAGTAGGTCAGAGTGACTGAAACATAAAGTACATGAAAAACAGTAAGGTGAAATGAGTCTGGAAAGGTGGGCTGGAGCCAGACTGTGAAGCTTTAAATGTCAAACAAAAGAGTTTGCATTTTTTTTCCCTTGAAAAATCAAAATGTCACCAAAGTAGGAAATGGCAACTAGGTCTGGAAGGTCAAGAAAAGTATCATTAGTTAAGTTCTGAAATGTTTCTAGGGCATTTGCCCAAACTGGCATAACCTAACATCCATAATGTCCAAATTTAGTGTTAAAGGCTGTCTTCCACTCATCCCTAGTCCTACTTTTCATAAAAACATAGGCTTCCCCCCAATCCAACTTACTATAAATGTAAGTGTCTGCCCTTTCCAAGATGTCTAAAATAAGACATAACTGATACTGCTTATGGGCAGCTACTTCACAGCCAATGTAGGGCACTGCTCCTCATCACCAACCTTCTTCTGGTATAGCAAGAACAGTTATATCCCTGCTTACAAATAAAGGACCTTTTCCACTTTTTTCTTGAAAGTAGAATGCAAGTTTTGCTTCTCATGCTAATGTTGCATATAAATGCCTTCACTATTTAGTAGTGATTTTGAGAATTTCTTAATTTGGCTATAAACAGTTACTATTTCTTCCCTTCAGAACTACCCATTCATTTCCTTAGACCATTTGTCAACTGGGGAATGGCTCTTATTCTTACAAATTTGCCTTAATTTTTTATATATTTTGGAAATGAGATCCTTATTAAACAAATTTACTACAAAGACTTTTTCTCTTTATTTTCTTTTTCATCTGGATTTCTTTATGGAAAAACTTTTAAATTTTAAGTAATCAAAACCATCAATAATCCTCTGCAGTCTTTGTCTGGTCACAAACTTATCTTCTATTCACAAATCTGATAAGTAGTACTTTCCTCCATGTTACCTTATTTTGTTTATGACCTTTTATATTTACTTCACAAATCCATTTGGAGCTTATTTTGGTATAAAGTGTGGGATGTTGGTCTAAATCTGTTTTTTCCCTTACTTTTGTCTAATTTTCTCTGCAGTTTTTGTCAAACAGTAAGTCCTTATCTCAGTAGCTGGGGTGTTTGTATTTACTGAATACAAAGATGCTAGATACATTTGCTTCTGAATGTTATGTACCAAATCTGTTCCACTAATCTATTTTTCTATTTTTTAACCAGTACCAAATAGTTTTGAGAATAACTGCTTCATTGTGTAATTTGAGATCTGACATTGCTAGATCCTTTTTGTTCTCATTTCTGAAAAAACTAAACAATAGTATGATACCCATTTTCATTGTCATATTCTTCAACAAAGTGACAGAGTTCTACTGAGAAATCTTGGTGTTCATAGGACACACCAGGTGGTAGGCCTGAGGAAAGTCTACTTAAAGAGACACTGGGCAACTTTCCTGTTTACCAAATAGTTTCAGAGACTGGGGATCTGGAAAGATAATATATCAAAATCACTTACTGCCAATTGGTGAGTTATTTGGTTGCCCTAAGAGACAAGCTAATTTTAAGAGACAGCAGCCTCTAATTGAAAAATATCTCCTGCTGGTCATACATAGATGACTTGATTCAGATAATAGATCAGAAATAGACATTCAAGACCTCATGTACCATAACTCAAATTTAATTCAAATGATGAGAAAGCACTGAACCTAGAGAGGAAACTTTTTTGTGGGGAGGAGGGGGGGACAGTGGTATAAAACTTTAACTATAAAATCTCTTAAATCAGTGATGTCAAATTCAAATAGCAATTGCCTATTGATATATAAGGGTCTCTGAAGACCGCCTATTAACTTAATTTTGTTTTGGTTTTTTGGGAAGTAATTGGGGTTAAGTGTCTTGCCCAGGGTCACACAACTACTAAATATCTAAGGCTATATTTGAACTCAGGAACTCCCGACTTTGGGGCCAGTGCTCTATCCATTGTTCCACCTAGTTGCCCTTCTAACTTGGTTTTAAAATGTAATATTATCCATGTTTTATTGTATTTTTATTTTATTAAACATTAATATATAATTATATTTTAATCTCATTTGGGCTGTATTTATGAGTGTGGTAGGCTATAGGAAGCTTGTAGGCCATGTGTTTGATACCTCTGTCCTAGCATAGAGATATACTCCTCAAAGCAATAACAGTACTAGCCATCTAGAATCCCTTATAGATTTAGCTTTTGGTAGCCAAAACTATAATTTTGGAGATCAGCCCATACTTTTTTGAAGCTCTTTAAAATCTGGTATTATTTTATTTTAATCCTTGTATCTCCAGCACATAGCACATGACTCATAGTGGTAACAAATGCTTGTTGACTGATTGTCTGATCAAATAATCCCATACCTATGATACCCATGGGGAATAGGTGGGTATGGGTCCTAATAAGATTGTAATTGATACCACAACAAATTGAAATAGATCTCAATCCAGCACACCTTTTAATTCATCCCAGTAAGCTTTCAGGTCAATTCAACTAGGTCAATTCATTTTTTTCAATGGACCTAAGGGTTCTTTGATAAAGCTGTATATCAACAAAGTAAATCTTAAACCAGGGCCCAGACTTCATTTGTGAATTCTACCTCCTGTTAGAGCTGGTATATCTATTAAAGTTTGTTGATTACATTCAAAGTGACTCATAACAGGCCCCAAACTTCTTTCAGGAAGTCTTCAAAGTTGCTACGTAGTAAGCTGAGCAAGGTTATTTAGCATGTAGTCCAGTGGGTAAGTTGGGAGCCTGGGAATAGTGCTGTGAGCTAAACTCCTACAGTAGATATACACAGGCAGTTTCAACTAGGATTAGGCTATTATCCCTGGAAAATCATCCAACAAATTTCTCTATAGCATGGGGATACTAGATAATCACACAGGGAAAGGTATTCAGGCACCTTATTCTTACAAGGAAGCAACCCTCCCAGACAACGGTCATATCTTTGGGCTAGTCCAGTTCTACTGGAGTATGGTGTCCCATGTTCTGGTCAGCAGCTACTGAAGAGTAATTGTCAGGTTACCCTATAACTAGGTAAAAGGAATTACTATGGAATAAGTCAAGATTATTGCACATTATTGTAGAGATTACTGGAGTTGGCCATAAGAGTGCTAATGAGGGTTTGGACTTAGGGGGTGACCCTCCTTGTACTTCCAAATGAGTTTTCACTAAAGATACTCCTCACTACCATTAGTATTCTCCACATGAAAAATAGCCTTATTTGTGTTGTGTCAGACACCAAGGGTATTTTAAGACAAGCCATTAATGTGAGGTGGTTGTTAAAAAGCTATACAACTTTGCTACATTAATTGGAGTGTAGTTTCTAGATAAAGAGAATAAATAGTTCTATATTCTCAACACTGGTTAGATGAAATTTCTGATATTGTGTGAAGTCATAGATAACCATATTTTAAAGGGAGAGTTGATAAGTTGTATTGACCAGGATGGAGAAGTTTTCTAGAAACAATATTATATTAGTTTTGTGCAAGTTGTATGGTATGCACATGGCACTGGACCACCATTTTTCTTTCTCTCTTCTCCATGGACCAGCTCACTCAGCCTACCTGTACTGACGCTGGTAGGTTAGATGTTTCTAGCTGGCACTGGTCAAGTTGCTATCATACACTGTCTTAGGATACTAGGACTATTTTCAGCATGTGGAAGCTATACTTCCACTACTAGCTCCTAAGTCTCCACCAGTATGCTTCCCATTCAACAAATCATCTAAGATGACAGCATCAATTCTTATAAATTTTTTCTCCTTTTGAATTTATTTTTAATACTCCTTTCTTTTTAAATTTTGAGTTCCAAATTCTCTCCCTCTTTCCTACCCCTTTCCCACCTAGCAAAATCATATCAGTTATACATGTGAAATCATGCAAAACATTTCTATATTAGCCATATCACAAAAAAGCAAGAAAAATAAAAGTGAGAAAGTGAGAAACTCAGTTCATCTCAATTCTCTCTTGGGAGGTAAATAGAATTTTTTTCATTATGACTCCTTTGGAATTGTCTTGGATAACTGTATTGGATCAAAGTAGCCAACTCTTTCATGGTTGATCATCACTACATATGTGCTATCCTATCTGTTTTTCAGGTCAGTTGTTTTTGCTATGAGGTATCTTATATTTTCTTCTATTTTTTTTCAGCCTTCTGACTTTGTTTTAACATTTTTTTCTTGTCTTGTGGAATCATTGGCTTCTGTTTGGTCTGTTCTATTTTCAGTCGTTATGTGGTGTGGGCAAGGTTTTGTACTTCTTGTTCCAAGCTGTTAATTCTCTTCCCAATTCTTTTTTTCCACAGCTCTCATTTCTTTTCTAATTTATTCCTCAAGCATTCTTATTTAATTTACAAATGAATTTCAGTCAGAGCAACAGCAGAATGCTGCTGGACTCCACTCCTATCAGCCACTTAGTTCTGCTGGCTCACAGTGATAGAACTGTGGGCTCCCCTTTGGACTGGAATTCCTGCCCTGGTTATTTCTTTGCAGGCTAGGCTAGATGCCTGAATTGAGATCTCACTCTGCTTTTAGGGTCTGAGCCAAACTGCAATTGATAGCTTCTGAACTTCCTCCTTTATTGGTACATTACCCAGGGCCTCAATACCCCTATATGCAGGTCCTCTTCTCAGTTGGGCCTGGACCCTGACCAGAACAGGACAGTGGGTGACAAAACTGCCAGTTGGTACTTGTCCCCATCACAGTGCCCCAGTATGGGTCTGCAGGTGGCCTCGTCTAGGTCTAAGGCTTCCTCTTGCTCTAGTACACAGTCTTTCCCTTGGGACTTAAGTGCCCCGTGTGTGACATGCTCCTGTCCTGACCCAGTCTCCAGTGTCAGTAGACCTCTCTATCTCCCCATGCTGATCTGGGTTGGACAAAGGATTCACTGTGACTTTTTCCCTTGATATCCCCATCAGGAATCTGTCTACTGCATTTTCTAGATCTGTTCAGAGGAGTTTTGGACAGGAGGCCAGCTACATTGTTTCTTGTTACTCCTCTATCTTGGTTTGATCCCTTTTTCTTTGATTTTTAGGACTGATATTTTAATGTTTGATTATGATTTATATTTGTTCTTGGTTTTCTAGTTTTTAAAAACTGTATACCCAATTCATTGGTTCTTTCTCTATTAAAAAAAATGAAAGTGTATAGAAAGGTAAATTTTCCCCATCTATACCTCATGAATTTTGATATGTTGTCTCTTTTTTTTCTTATCTTTGATGAAATTATCTATTGATTTATTCTTTGACTTACCAATTCTTTAGGATTAAGTTATTTATTCTCCATTTACTTTTAAATCTGTCAACAATCATTTATTGACTATAATTTTTTTTTGCCTGGTGGTCATTTTATTATTTCTACTTTTCTGAATTGGTTTGTGAGGTTTTTATGTCCTAACAAATGGTCAAAATTTTTTAATGTCCCATAGACAGCTGAAAATATTTATTCCCTCTATTCCCATTCAATAATCACCAAAAATCTTTTCTAAATCCTATTCAGGGCTTTAACTTCTTTTTTTTTTTTTGCACATTTTCTTACTAATTCTAAAAGTAGTAAATCGTGAGTTTCCCCTCTTGTAATTTTGTTGTACATTTCTTCCTACAACTTATTTAATTTTTTTGTTTGTTTTTTAGAGGGGCAATTGGGCTTAAGTGACTTGCCCAAAGTCACACGGCTAGTTATGTGTCAAGTGTCTGAGACCAGATTTGAACTCAGGTCCTCCTGATTCCAGGGCCAGTGCTCTATTCATTGTGCTGTCTAGCCACCCCTAACTCATTTAATTTTTAAAAAGTATTTGGATGTGGGGGCGGCTAGATGGTATAGTGAATAGAGCACCGGCCCTGGAGTGAGGAGGTCCTGAGTTCAAATCCAGCCTCAGACACTTAACACAAAAACTAACTGTGTGACCTTGGGCAGGTCACTTAACTCCAATTACCCTCCAAAAAGGAAAAACAAAGTATTTGGATGCTATGCCATTTGGTGCATATATGTTATGTATGAAATTTATTCATTTTCTATGATCCTTTTCTGTAACGTGTAGTTTCCTTTTTTTTCTTTTAATAAATTGGGTTGTTTTTTGAGGGGTTTTTTTGCTACTGCCTTGTCTGAAATTATTGCTACCTTTGTCTTTTTTTTTAAAGTTCAATAAAAACATAATAATATTTCTCGATCTCTTATTTAACTCTGTGAGAGTCAAATATGTTTCTTATAAGTAAGATATTGCTGGATTCTGCTTTCTAATCCATTTAGCTATTTTCTTCCATCTTAAGGATGAATTTGTGCCTTTTACTTTCACAGTTATCTTCATTAATTGTGTATTGCCCTTTCTTATTTTTATATACTTTCAAAGTGTCTATACAGCTCTGGTCTTTTCATCAAGAATACTCAAAAGTCTTCGATTTCATTCAAGCACTATTTTCCCCCTAAAGAGTTATGCTCAGTTTTGCTGGATAAATAATTCATAGTTATAAGCTTATACTTTTGGCCTTTTGTAATACAATTTCCCTTGCTCTTCCCTCCTTTAGAGTGGTAGCTATTATATTGTATGTGATCCTGACTCTGGATCCCTGGTACTTGGGTCCTTTCTTTCTAGCTGCTTGCAGTATTTTTTCTTAGACATGGAAGTTCTAGATTTTGGCTCTTTTTCTGGAGATTTGCATTTAGTTGTTTGTTTGTTTGTTTTTGGTGGGGTAGTGACTGGTACATTCTTTGTTTTTCACTTTACCTTCTTCTTCTAATATATTTGGGCAGTTTTATTTCATTATTTCTTGAAGTATGTCTGGGCCCTTTTACTGGTTATGACTTTCAAGCAGATCAATGATTCTTAAATTATCTCTCTTTGATTTGTTTCAAGGTCAATTACTTTTCTACCTTAAATCTTCTATTCCCCTCTCCCCAATCTCTTGACTGTGTTTTAATATTTTTTGTCTCTTGAAATCATTAACTTTTATTTTGTTCATTCTAATTTTCAGGAAGTCTGTTCCTTAAGTAAAGGTTTCTACTTCTTGTTTTAAGTCATTAATTCTCTTTCCAAGTCTTTTCTCATATCTCTCATTTATTTTTAATTCTTTCCTTTAGTGCTCTCATTTTATTTTAAGACGTAATTTTTAACTTGCAGCATTTCCTTTAGAAATTCCAATTGATCTTCTGAGCCAGCTATTTTTCTTTGAGACTTTACTAGTAGGTGTTTAAGTCATTCTTTTCTTCTGTATTTGTTTTTTGGGCATCCCTGGTAGCATAATTGATCTTCTTTTTTGTTTGTTTGTTTGGTCTGATTTCCCAAATTTGGAATTTGTGTTAGGACCGAGATTTTTCCACTTCTTGTGGGACACTTCTGGCCTTGTATGATCCTGGTCTGTCTTATCTGGAATCCTACCACTTACTTATTCTCTGGATATTGGCTTAGGCCAGGGAGCTACAAAGTTTCAGCAGACTTTATGTGATCTGAGTAAGGGCATAGTTTGATTGTTTTCCTTCTGTTTTCCAGGCTCCAGAACCTCATTTGGCTCTAGGCAGAACATCTGTGGACTTGTCTGTGTTTTAATAGATAGTTTCTGATCCCAGCCCCTGTTAGCTAGCAGGAAAACTCTTCCGGTTAAAAGTAACAGCACCACCTGCTTTTTAGAAATTCTTAAATCTTGAGGCTGAAAGATCTGATTTGGGTTCAGAATGATTGTGGTGGTCTTGTTCTGAGCTCTGGACTGCCCCAATGATCTCCCTTTCTAGGGTCTGAATGAAAATATTACCTGCTTCCCCTAGTTCTGGGCCTGGAGGCTTAGTCTGCAGTCTCCTCTGGGGTCAGAGGGACAGCAAGCAGCCTTTCTGTTAGCTGATCTTTTGACCTTCCCTAGAAACATTCAGTCTCTTTCATTCTGAGAACCTTCTGCCTGAGCAGTGCAGAATCATTCCCAGGTCTGTTTCCTTGGCTGAACTCTGCTTGGTTTCCACCTCTTAGACAAAAGATGGCAGCCTGGGGATGGGAAGAGGTAGAACTGATCTGCTTTCAAGAGAAAAAGCTTTTGCTCCAATGTGCTCTCCCAACAGCAGATGGCAGTGTAGGCTTTGAGGTCTCACTGTGACCTAGTCACTCAAGAGACGTGATCCTCAAGCAAACCCACTGCTTCAAATCAGGGTCTCTTGGAGAAAATGGAGAGAAACCAAACCCCACCATTGTCAGCCACACACAACTAGGCAATATACAGTCATCCCATAGTCACCAAATAGTTCTAGGTATCAGGTTTTCAAGTCCTTATGTCAGCCTTCTATCAACCAGACTCTGGAAAACAAGACACTTGTTCATCTTTACACTAAAATCTTTTCTCTGTAGGACTGGGTTCTTTTTTTTTTTTAAGTGTTTTGCACACAATTATTTTTGTTTCTGCTTTTTTAAGCCAATAAAATTATCTCAATCAGAGAAGGATCTACTTTGCCTGAATAACTAACTACCCTGGAGAAGAGAAGCCTTGGGGGTCATAGTAAATTTCTTCAAATATTTGGAGGGTTTCCACATAGATGTATTGCTCTGGCTGCATACTGATTTAAAAATTTTTTTCAATATTCACTTTTATAAGATTTTGAGTTCCAAAATTGTTTTTTCTCCTTTCTTCCCCTCCAAGACAGCAAGCAATCTGATATAGGCTATACATGTACAATCATATTAAATATATTCCCACATTAGTTATGTTGTGAAAGAAGAACGAGAACAAAAGGGAAAAACCACACCATTATTCTTCAATCTGCACTCAGACTCCATAGTTCTTTCTCTGGATGTGGATAGCATTTTCCATGAGTCTTCTGGAATTGTCTTAGATCATTGTATCTGCATACTGACTATTAAAAAAGGATATGGAAGGATATGGGCCCTGACAAGACTGTCACTGATACAATCAGCTGAGGTAGGTTCTGGTCCAGCTCACTGTTTAATGAGATCTAGGAAAGTTTCAAGCTTCAGCTATATTTGGGCTGTTCCATCTTTCATGTGTGATCAGCACAAGTTCATTACACAGTAAATCCTAAGCTAGGACTCATCATGCACTTGGGTATACCACCACTGGCTGGGTTTGTGGATCTATCTGTTGGCTGACTAAATTACATGTAAAGTCATACTGAAAACACTGTATATAAAAGTGCTTTATGTAGATTTGTTTGCTTGCTGTCTCCCCCTTTAGATCAGAGGCTCTTTGAGGGCAGAGACTGTCTTTTGCCTCTTTTTGTATCTCTAGTGCTTAGCACAGTGCAACTGCATTATAAATGTTTATTGACTGAAAGCTCCTAAATGAGTCAGCTACAAATGTATGATAACATGGTAGGATTTTGCACATGTCACAGAACCTTTCCCCTCCTTTAAGGGTTTTAGTGTCCATATTTTTAACCTTGGATTGTTTATATTGTCTTCATCATTCCATCCCATTGTTGCCATTGTTGCTTCTCTGTTGCAAACTCCTTTGAGGTTAGAACTGTTTTATGTTTTGTTTTGTCGTTCTATACCTACCAACTAGCACAGTTTATGCCTCACACGCTGTAGATGCTTGCTAAAGGATTGATGAATTGGACCCTGAACATCACCTTGGATGCGAGCCTTACTCCTCATCTATGTTAAAGGCTAAGTAATCATCTACTCCCCTCATTTGATGAACTTGGTATTGACTGTCCCATAATATTGCACCCTTCACACCACTATAATTTCCATGGGAAATTCTTTTTCATTTTATACCTGGGTAAATCCAGGAAAAATAGAACAAAGGGCATGGTTATTCTTGAAGGTTTTGGGTCCTTTTGTTGTTTCCAATGGCTCTCTCCAGTCCTTTAGCTTGAGAATATATGTAACATGCATCTTGTGTACATCCTTCCAGGGGAATCATTATGGAAATGTCATTTTTTTTCTGAGTCTGAGAAGCCTAACAGCACAGAGTTGGGACAAGTTAGATAACAGAACCATCAAGTAACAAGTCCCTTCCCTATAATGTGTTTCTGCTCTGAAGAACCTGCTTTCTGACAGATGCCATGTTAATCTTGCTAATGTACATATTTAGCCACGTCTCTATATTGATTAAAATTGAAAACAAAATACCTTCTAATCGCTCCCTATAGCCCATCGAAAAAAGGTCCACATTCCTCAGTATGGTGTACAATATGCTCCTGAATGTAGCTCCAATTTATGTTTTCAGCTCTTTCTCACATTTCTCAATGGAAAGAGTCATGGAGGCAGGGATATGGGTTTGAATACTGGCTCTTCTATTTACTGTGTATTTGTCCTTGAACAAATCAGAACCTGTCTGGCCTTATTTTGTTTCCTTGTCTGTAAAATTAGGAGGTTAGACCACATGACCTATGAAGTTTTTTCTATATTTAAGACCCAGGCAGACTATATTATTCACCAATCCATAAATGTCCAATTTATTGTTTCTATGTCCTTACTAGGGATATTCCCTCCGCTTGGAGTTCCTTCTTCCCTCACAGCGGCCTTCTGAAGACCTACCCATTCCAAAAAGTCTAAGTTCAAGTGCCACCTGAACCCCAGGTATATGGGTTCTCTCTTTCCTCAGAACTTCTGCAGTACTTTGCTCCTAAGTACTTCTCATGTTTCTGTTTTGTATTATAGTCACATATATGTACATACACATACAATATTACATCTCCCACTAGGCTGTCAACTCCTTGAAAGCAAAGATTATAACTTACTGATCTTTGTATCTCCCTTAGTGGCAAGAGTAGTGCTATGCACATAGTAGGCATTTAATAAATGCTTGTTTAATTGCTGAATTGAATAGTCAATTATTCCATTATTACTACTGGAAAGGAAGTGAATACTCATTTATTAATGAAATGAATGTTATTAGTACTACTAGCATTTATATAGCACTTTGCCAATCACTTGAATAGTTTCTTAATAATTTATAGAGTTTTAAAGTCAAATAAATATTAAGGCATAGACTCTTACAACTGAAAGAGATATTGAGAAGTCATTTAATCATTACCTCCTGCCTACAGGGAAAATAAAATGAACCGTTCAAAATAGAATTGAATGATCATCAAAGAAACGAGAAAGTAAAGCTTCCTAGCTTTCTTTTGCAAAGGTAGGTCGGTATGGTTATGAGTGTGCAACATAGTATATACTATTAAGTTCAGTTGATGTTTTGGTTGGTTTTGCTGAACTGCTTCTGACCCCTCCCCTCCTCCCTTTAAAAAGTCTTTATTACAAGGGATAGCTTGCTGGGCTACATTTGGAAATGGAGAAAATATAAAAAAATTAAAGTAATAAGAATTGCTAAAGAAAGGACTGAATCAGTACCATTCTTTTAAAAAAATCAAACAGTTTTTAAGCACCTACTTAGATGTAGAATGGTGTTTGGCACCAAGCAGAACAGATATCAAAGAACTACAGAATTTCAAATGGATAAGATACCTAAGTAGCTTCCTAGTCCAACCTATAGCCTAGATAGAGCTTGCACTACTATAGACTTGACATCTAGCCTTTGCTCGAAGACCTCCAATGACTCCAGAGTGAGTTCATTCCCCTTTGGGAAACCTCTGATTGTTAAGAAACTTTCCCTCATTTATTTTGTAACTTGTGCCCGTTGCCCTCTGGGGCCAAAGAGAGCATGTCTAATCCCTCTTCCAAAGGACAGTCCTTCAAAAATTTGAAACTATCTGTCACATTCATCCCAAGTCTTCTCTTTTTCAGGCTAAACATCTCTCTCTTCTGGTAAATGATCCTCATAGAGCATGGAACTAAGGTCCTTTACCATTCTGGTTGCCTTCCTGGGCACTTCCAGTTATCAGTGGTCTTCCTTAAAGTGTGGCGACCAGAACCAAACACAAAACTCTCATGTTATTTGACCAGGACAGTACTATCACCTTCCTAGTCCTGGCTCTTACGGCTCCCTTGAAGCAACATAAGACTTCTTGGATGCATTATGACTGTTGACTCATACTGAGCTTAATCTGCCTTGAGGAGTCAACAACACCAATATGACATGAACCTTTGAAATACTGTTTATGCAAACAGGTGAATGGAAATGTTGAGTCATCATAGAAAAGGTCCGCCAAAATAAATTTGTGCTCACTTGTGTATTTCCCTTTTTTAGATAGGGAGGCAGTGTTAGGAAAACAACTAGGCTCTTTGTTTCCTGATCTATATTCTCCTCCAACCTGCCTGGTTTTATGAAAGACAAAAAAACAACAACATATCTATCAAGGCAGTAGTTGTTTCTATTCGTTTGCTAACCTGCTTCTCCAATCTTAAGTCTCACTGCTAAAGACCCATGGTTTGCAACCCTCCAGGCTCAGTTCTTGGACAATCCCTGCTTACTTGGCACACTTACTGGGTCCTCCAATGACTGATCCTTGGCAGCCAGTGATTATAAAGCAACCAAGGCCAAAGAAAGGTAAGGTATAGAAGAAAGAACAGCTTGGAGACATTCTATGGGATCGACATCAACTGGTAACACTGTGGGAAAGGGGAATGAATGTGTGGGAGAGGTACCATTTGTTTAAATGTAAAAATACAAAGTAAGTTAGTACATTTTTCGCTTCTGTCTGAGTCACTCTTCTGGGTAAACAGGCTAAGGATGAGTAAGACCTGACTCAGATTCCCATGGCAAAGAGATATACTCGTTCTCCTTTGTCATCAAAGAATATTTACTGACGATGTAGTACCATGATGAGCGCTGTACAAAGTGCTTTGGCAGGGAAAGTAATATCGATTTTGTACTGTGGGAGTTACAGGAATAAATGTATGCAGAGTTCAACATTTATTCAGCATTCTTTTATAAAGCATCTTCAATGGGCCAGCCATTGTGTGCTTGGAGCTGGGGATGCAAAGACAAAAATTAAATAGTCTCTTCTCTCAAGGAATTTACATTTTATCAGAGCAAAGTATAAAACTAGAAAACTAAGTATAAAATACACATGTGATAATGCGGGGAGGGCACTAGTTACTAATGGGCTGGAGATTTGGACAAGCTTCCTACAGGAATTGGTACTTGAGGAGAGCTTATTAAGAAAACAGGAATTCCAACAGGGAGAGGTGGGGAGAGAATATGTTCTGGGCCTGGGAGATGGCCTGTAAAGAGGGCTTATGATGGAGGCCTGGCTGTATGTGGGGGTGGGATGAGTCAGATACTGCAGCAAAATAGGATTGACTATGCAGGTAGCAGGAGAGCCATAAGAAAGCAGGGTTAAGATAATCCAGGAAAGAGAATGTCTAGGAGGAGGAACCAGGAAGGCTTCTTGATGTTGTTTGTTGTTTGTCCTACACTCTCAAAGAGGACTGTGACATCAGGAAGGTGATGCCATGACTTGCAAGTGAATTGGATTTAAGTGAGGCAGAACTGTGCTAAGTCACCAGCCTCACTTTCTCCTCCTGAGCCATCTGGGTCCAGTGACAAGATATATATCAGGACAACTGGAGATGGCCCTCAACAGGAAGGATAAGGACTGAGAAGAGGTCATGATTTGGCAATCAATAGGTTGAATAGTAAAATATTTCAGGAGGTTATGCTGCTAATTATAATATTATGCTCCCTTGTAGGTTGGAGGGGGACAATGATATCTCAAATTGGGGATTTCACTTGCTTTAGGAGAATCTAGCTAAAACACCATTATTTCATTCATTCAACAAGTATTTATCATAGATAGGTTGTATCATTTTTACTATTAGAATATGGAACTAGTTCCCTCTCCCTTGAGCCAGTGTAAAGCTAAGAGTACATGGTCAGTTCAAAGGGCAGATACCCCAGTCCTTATTAACATGTGCAGAGTGCCTGGCTTTTTCAATCCCAGGTAGATGTTGGCTCACATATGGATATTCTCTAAGTGCTTCTAGTCTCCTGACCACTTGGGAATAGGAAAGAGTTTCTTGCATTGACTCGGGCTAGGTCCAGAACTCAGAGTATTTTAAAAGCGCCAGTCTACCTTATCCGTTTTCTCTTGGTTTGACTTCTTTCAGCTGAGTGGAGTTCTGGTGAGAGACAGTACTGTAAGGGAAGAGGCCTCAGGCCTTTGAATAGAGACCTCAGTTCTCATCAGTGTTTGTTCCTTCATTTTAGGTAAAGAGGGTGACTGCAACACTGTGGGTTTTGACAGGTCAGAAGGAAGTACCACCAGAGAGTCAAGAACGAAGTCTGTGTCAGATTTTGCACTTAGTCCTGCTTTGAAGCCCTGAGGAGCAAGAAATGATCTTGAGATAGACCCAGTAGGATCTAGCCTAGTAGTAGATGAGACAAGGGCTTGTCTACAAGTGGTGCCACATTTGGACATAAACTTGGTGGAACAAATGTTATACAGAAACTGTGTTAAGTGTGAGTCCACTCTCCCCAGAGACCAAGGTGTTATAGGGAAGAGTGTTGCCCCTAGTGTAGAGGGGAAATGTTTGTATATCAGTCTTGATATATCTTTGAAGTAAATATCCCTTTGAAAAAGCTGGTTGATACTAATTTGTTAGGGAAGAAGATCTACTGGAATGGGGGCTCAAGCCTATAACTGAAGAGAAGAGACACTGCAACCCCTCAGGGGTACTTCTAGAACCCTGAAGGGACAACACAGCTGGCGATGTCCAGGGAAATTGAGGCCAAAGTTCCTGCTACATTATAATTTTGTTCTGTAGTATAGAGGAGTTATGAACTGTATTAGTAGAGGGAGTTTTACAAAAATGAAATTAAAGAGCTTTGCTAAGTGAGATAATTTTTATTTTCCTTCAACTAAAGTCTTAATAGTTATGTGAAGGTTATCTTGGATTTTTTAAAGTTATGGTAGCAGATTCATAGGCTCTAATTTTCCAAGCTGAGGTTCTGGTTGTAGTCTAGACTCTATTAGGATAGCTGTAGTCTTATCTCTTCTTCTCTGTTTGACATTTAAAGCTCTTTATAATCTGGCTCCAATCGACCTTTCCATATTTAGTATATCTTACTCCCCTTCCTGTGCTCTTTGAGTCAGACAAACCAGCCTTTTAGCTGTTCCTCAAACAGAGCAATCAATCAATCAATCAATCAATCAACAAGCATTTATTAAAAGTGCTTACAATGTCAGGCACTGTGCTAAGTGCTGAAAATACAAAGAAAGGCAAAAACATTCCATCACCTGCCTCTTTGCTTTGGCATGTGTTATCTGCTGCCCTGCCTGGAATGCACTCCTTCCTCGCTTCTGCTTCTTTGAAGCCTCAGTTTCTTACAAATCTCACCTCAGGGGCCACCTCCTACATGAATCCTTTCTGACTTTCCCCAGCTGCTAGTGATATTTTTATTTTGTGTACAGTACACACAGGTACATACATGTGCATATACACATACATGATACACATGCATGAATGTATACATATGTGTGTGTTATATAAGGCAGCATGATGTAGTTGGTGGTAATAGAGATCTAGCCTTAGAATCAGGAAGGCCTGGGTTCTAATCCCACCTCTGACATATAATGGCTGTGTGAGCATGGGCAAGTAACTTGACCTAAGTCCACATATAAGTCATAGAAAAGGTGTGGACCTATAATAATAGAGGGCGTTTCCTCATCTGGAAGGTCTTTATACCAATGAAATCATAAGTCTAGGTCCTCCCCTCTCTCCCTCCATGTATGTTTTCCCCATAGAAGGTAAGCTTTTATAGCGGCTGTCTGATTTTTTTGATTTTGTAGCCACTATGCCTACACAGTGTCAACCACCTAATGAATGTTTGTTCTTTGGTTGGTTGACTGACCTCTCTCCAGAGGCCCAGGCTGGCTCAAGTTCAGAATGATACAGCTCCAGGTTGGTTGCAGGGTGATTAGTTCCAGGGTCACAGCAACTCTTCCAACGCTACTTTCAAAGTAGGGGGTGTGGGGGAGAAATGGGGAGTTGGGGCTGGGTTTGAGACCTGCATTGGCAGAGGGAATGCCCATATCTTCACAATCTCAGAGTATATAAAAGTATAATTTTATCCTTCCAGTTATTTTAATCTATGCTTATCCACATAAATTTTCTTTGTTTTCTGTTTCCTCAGCTGGATTTCAGAATTGCTGGTATGCAGAGACTCTGCCTTCTTACATCTTACTAACCCTGAAGCAGGTGAAGTGACATTGGCTTCCTTGCTATTCCTCCAACAAGACCGCTATCTGTCCATTCCTGCATTTTCACTGGCTGCCCACCCCCTGGAATTCTCTCTCTTCATCTCCACCTCCTGACTTTCTTCAATCCCAATCTATAAGAAGTCTTTCCCAATCCCCTTTGATGCTAATCTCTTCCCTCTGTTAATTATTTCCAATTACCCTGTGTATATATACTACATAAATATATATTTATATATACATAATAAATATATACACGCACATACATATGTGTATATATAGAATATATCCAATATTATCCTGTATATACATAACTTGGTTGTACATTGCCTCCTCCATTAGATTATGAATTCCTCGAGGGCAGAGGCTGTCTTGTCTTCCTTTGCATCCCCAGCACTTAGCAAAAGCCTGGTAGATAGTAGGCTTACTTAATAAATGCTTACTGACTAACTGATCATGATAACGAGTATTTATGTACATTTGAAGGTTTGCAAAGCGCCTTACCAATGTCATCTCATTTGATCTGCAACACACAAACCTGTGAAGTTGGTGACATCTCCGTTTTACAAACAGAGGCTGAGAGGTCAGGTGACTTGTCCAGGGTCACATTCGAACTCATCTCTTCCTGATTCTAAGTCCAACAATGTACCAGCACACGCGGCTTGGCACGCAGTGGGCGCTCAGCAAATGACCGTTGCTTGCCCACCCTGACACAGGTGGAGGTTAGAGCCGGCTGTCCTCAGAGGAGGAGGCGGCTGTGGGTGGAAGTCGATAAGGACCGCGTGGGGGGCGCCCGTTGGGGTTAGAGGACGTCGGGAGCGGATTACCTGCACTCAGGTGGAGAGAAATGCACGCTCCGGGAAGCAGCCGAGCTAGCGAGGGGAGGGCGGGGCCGAGAGGAGCGGGGGGCGGAGACTGGGCGGGGGCACGGCGACAGGCCCCGCCCCCTTACAGCGGCGGTGCCGGTCGGGGGAGGGGGGCGGGAGACGCTCTGTCCCACGCTCCGCCCGTGCTCAGTGGTTAAGATGGCGGCAGTAGCGGCGGCGGAGGCAGCGGCGGCGTTGGGGGCGCGGGGCCGCCGGAGGGGGAGGGAACGCCGGAGCCCGTGAGTCGCCCGCAGCCAAGTGGAGGCGGCGGCCGAGACCCCGTGCACGAAGGCCGCTCGGCCGGGCCGGCCGCCGCCGCAGCGAGCGAGCTAGCGAGCGCCGGGCGGGGAGCCCCGAGGCCGGAGCCAGGAAGGGAATGTGACCGGGGGTCGGCGGGGGCTCGGGAGTACGCGAGCGCGGGGATGGGGCAGCAGGTGGGCCGCGTCGGGGAGGCGCCGGGGCTCCAGCAGCCGCAGCCCCGCGGGAGCCGCGGGAGCAGCGCTGCCAGGCCGGCCGGGCGCAGGCGGGACCCGGCGGGGCGCGCGGAGGAGGCCGGCTTCAATATCTTCACCCAGCATGGTGAGTGAGGGAGGGGGCGCGGGTGGGGGCGCGCGGGGAGCCGGGGCCAGGACCCCGGGCGTGGGCCTCCCGGTGGGAGGCAGCTGCGGGGACCCCAGGCGACCCCGCCAGGAGGAGGAGGAGGAGGAAGGGGGAGGGGTGGGTAGGAAGGAGAACGCGTGAGTTGTGCCCCCGAGGATGGACAGATGGACTCCTAATCCTAGGGGGACGAACGAGGTCAGCAGATGAAACCAACGGAGGTGTCAGGGGCTGGGGCGTGGGGGGCTGCGTCTCAGAGTCAAGCCAAGTCTCCCAGTCTCTGGGAACCCTAATCTTAGAGACCACCCCGAACTGACCCTGGCTTTAACGTGTTTGCAGCTCCTCGGGAGTGGGGACTGTTTGCTTTTTGTCCTGTGTCTCCAAGCGCTCAGCACGTAGTAGGCACTGGACCCACAGGGTGCAATCTGGGAAATGGAGATATAAAAAGGGGGAAAAGGCATATGAGAGGTAGAAGGACTTAAGCAGATCTGAGTTCCAAGAGAGGCTTCAGAGATCTAAGGGGAGAGAGGAGAAGTAGGGAGCTGTTTTCTGAGGAGACTTTATTGGGGGGCCAGAGAGATGAGAGGTAGGGGTTTTCTAAAGAAGCTGCTGTCAATGTCCAGGAATATTTGGTGATATTGATGGGTTTTTGAATGAGAAAGGAGATAGGGTTTGTATCTGGTACTCCTATCAGGGCTAACAGCTGTACTGATCTTTTCAGGTGAACCTTTGATAAAGGTGTAGTGTGAGTTAATTTCTGTTGAGATAATTCAATATGGAGGAACGTATGGATAAGCATTTCTTAGGAAAATATTTGTTGAAGTATTTTGTGAGTGTGCACTAAGATTCTGGGTATATTTTGGGTATATTTTTCTCTACGTGATCTCATTAGATCCCTTGGGTTTGGTGATCCTCACAGTGACTTCCAGGCTTATAAATCCAGCCCTAGTTTCTCTCCTGAGCTCCAGTCAAGCATTGGTCAGCTGACCATTGGACATGTCCCACTAGATGTTTAGAAGGCATCTTAAATTCTCCCCTCTCAGTCATTGAGCACCTGCTTGTGCCAGGCACTGGAGAGAAAAGGATCAAATTAAAACAGTTCCTGATCTCAAGGGGCTTCCACTTTACAGGGGAATACAGTGTACAACATATTTCCATATATATATGTGTATATAAGTGTATATATGTGTGTATGTGTATATATATGGTAATTTTGATGGTGAAGCACTTAGGGACTGGAAGGCTGTGCAAAAGTCTTTTTTTTTTTAAATCAAAACATGCCCTTTTCCCAACTTCTTACTCTTGTCTGAGGTACCACCATCCTTTCAGTCATCCAGTTTTGCAACTTTAGAGTCATTATGTCCCCCTTATTCTTCCTTCCACCTCGCCCCCAACCCCATTCGATCAGTTGCTCAGTTTTGTCGGTTGTTAGTTTTACTTCCTTGGTTTTCGTCACTTGCAACCCCTTCATACCACTCTTACCACAACCACTATAATTTAGGCTCTTATCTCTTCTTGCCTAGACTACTGCTGTATCGTCCTATTTGGTCTCTCCAGTTTGTACTCTACACAACTACCAAAGTGACTTTTCATACACAGGTTAGACCATGTCACGACCCACTTCAGCAAGATCCAGTGGCATCCTAGTTACTCTAGGACAAAATATAGTCTCTATCATTTAAATCTCTTCTTCTGGACCATCTATCTTTACTGACTTCCTGTACATTATTGTCCTTCACACTCTGCATTCTAGCTGAAAGGGCTTATTGGCTACACATACCTTGTTCGTGACATTTTATTAGCTTTTGCAGACTATCCCTCATGCCTGTAATGTACTTCTTCCTTACCTCTGCTTCTTAGAATCCCTAAGCAGCTCCTTTTAACATTTAGCTCAAGTGCCATCCCCCAGTGAAGCCTTTCCTGATCATTTGTTCCTTTCTGCCAAGTATTGGTGCCCATGTTATTTCCTATTTACATTGCTTGTGTATTATATTTATTTATGTAGTATGTAACACATGTTAGGTACTTAATGAATACTTGTTGATTGAGAAACAGATCTAACCTAAAGACATGATTCCTTCCCCTTAAAAAATTTTCAGTCTAGCTGGGGAGATAAGAACAACACATGTGAAAGTTAAAGGATAATTATTCTATATTATTGTTATATATACTTATATATTAATATGTAATAAATATTATTACATATATTCTTAAATTTAAGACCAGTTTTGAGGAGATACAGGTAAGTGTAGTAATAATTCTCTTTTTCTGAGTTGTCTCTAGCTGGGTTGTTGAGGAGGGGCTGCAGGACCTGCAGAAGCAATTGCCGGGTTACCTTTACAAACAGATTAATTCCCTGGGTGATGGCTGCAAGAGCTAGATTAGAAGCAGGGGCTGTGATGTGGGGGCACAACTGTTTACCAGGTCTTTTTAGCACAAAGTCTCTCTAGGGTCTGAAGGAAGGTGATGGTTGAAGCATTGGCAGTAAACATTCTCTTAGAATTTGTGACAGGAAAGAAAGGTTAGGCATTGAGATAATCTCAGATTTTTTTTGAATGACAGTTTTCACAGGTATAGATAATGTAGGATCCTATAGCATAATTTATTCAGTGAAAGTTAGTTTAGAAAGGTTGGGATGCTCTCACAACTAAAATAGCAGCTCACAGTTATATAGTAATTTACAATGCACCTTCCTCACAACTTTATTGAGGTAGATAGGGCAAAAATTTGTTGATCGTAAAATAATGTTAAGGAAGATTAGTGTGGCTACGCTATACAGAATGGATTTGAATTGGAGGAGATGAGTTGATGAGGTCAGCTATAGAGGATTGTTGAAGTAATCTAAGCATGAAATGACTAGCGTTGACCTGTCGTGATGACAGTGAAATGGAAGGGAAGGAGTATGAAAGATGTCTCAAGGAAGACTAGTAGGGATTTGGTAATTGCCTGTGGAAAATGAAAATAAGAATCAGTCAAACCATTGTAAAGTTTCGAGTGAATGACTAGGAGAATAGTGTTGATATTCTCAAATCTAAGTGGTTTAACAAGCATTTACTGAGAACCTATTTTGAGGGAGACATGACATTCAGCACTAAGGGATTTTGTAGAGATACATCTCTGTAAAACATTTCTCCAAAGGATTTTATAATCCAGTAAGGGAGATAAAATATTCACCAATAACTATAACAGAAAGTGGACTCTGATAAGTGCATGAGAGCTATTTTCTATAGTGCTGTGTAACATTTGAAAATGGAGAGATACTAATAAAGGGGAAAAAGGTACAAGCCTTTATTAAACACCTACTGTGTACCAGGTGCTTTGCTAAGTACTTTACAATTGTTAACTCTTTCTAAAGGGAAGAAGAGTGTTTTGTGGTAATTGATAATTTAAAGAGTAGGCAGATATGGAAGAAAATAAAGATGGAATCAACCCTTATTGAGAAAATCAAACATTTTGTGAGCTCTTCTGTTAAATTCTGAATTAATCTTTAGTACTTTCTTATACTTTAGGAAAAATAGTGAAATATTAGTTGACATTTAATTTATAGAACCAGAACATACAATGAAAAATTCTGAAACCATAACTGATATACATTGCTTTTCAGAGTTAGAACTATAAAAGAAATCTAGATATCTGTCATCTATCTAGCTATCATTCTAATTTCAGATCTTAATTAGCTGCATTCTTCAGTAATACCCAAACTCTTCACCATAGTTAGGTACTTTTCCTTATTGCCCCACAAACACTACATTTCATCCTGTCATACAGACAGTTCCCTCTATCTAAAATGTCTTCCCTTTTCCATCCTTTTCATCTCCTACAAAGTCTGACTAAAGTACTATCTTCTCTGAGTACTGCAAGTTATATATATATATATATATATATATATATATATATATATATATATATATATAATAAACATTATATGTGTGTGTACACAATACATAGATATATATATCTATACATCTGTGTGCATGTGTGTATACATAGATACATGCACACAGATGGGTAGATAGCTCTTCAGAGGTGGTAGTTAGATCTTAGTTTATTGAGTTAACCAGAAATAACTAGGAAAAATGCACAATGTATAACACTGATAATGTCAACCAATTACTGTTTTGTGTTTCTTTACTTTGTATGTTTCACACACCATATGCATTGTTATGGTAGTTCCTTTAAATTAAAATCCTCTGCTTCATTGTGACTTAGCATTTTCTGGGTTCTTGAAGGTTATAACAGTAAAAATTAAGTTCTAGTAGATGCTACCAAGCTGGAAAGTCTTGGAATATGGGACCTATAATAGATTGTGCATCTTCTTTTCTTTCTTTTTCTTTTTTTCTTTTTGGAGGGCAATTGGGGTTAAGTGACTTGCCCAAGGTCACATAGCTAGTTTTTGTGTTAAGTGTCTGAGGTCGGATCTGAACTCAGGTCCTCCTGACTTCAGGGCTGGTGCTCTATTCACTGCACCACCTAGCCGCCCCTTGTGTATCTTTTCAACTTAGTAAATGTCCATAGGCTTATGATGTTAGGTTGGCATCAGGTAGTACCACTTTTTGAGCACAGTAAGTTTGAACCATCATCTGAGAAGTCATGATGGTTAATGATCTGCATTGATGGATGAATTGCAGGGGTTTGAAGTAGTTGAGTATGCTTCTTGATTTTGGTCTTTCGTCCAAAATGTTAATTCTTTTAATGTGGACTAGATAATACTTAGGAAGATCAGAACAGTAACTTAAAATTGTAGATTTTAGGGGTGGCTAGGTGGCGCAGTGAGTAGAGCGCTGGCCCTGGAGTCAGAAGGACCTGAGTTCAGATCTAGCCTCAGATACTTAACACACACAAACAAAAACCTAGCCGTGTGACCTTGGGCAAGCTACTTAACCCCAATTGCCCTCCAGAAACAAAACAAAACAAAAAAGTAGGATTTTAGAGTAGGACATATCTTGGACTTCATCTAGTCCAATCTCTTACAAGATGTTTATATAGCTAATATAGGTAGTATATCTACAATTGAAACTCTACCTGATTACTTGCCACTTGCCCTGTCAGTGCCTTCTGTGAACATCATATGTTGTGAATCATTTTTGGTATTCAGTTAGTAAGATCACCATATGACTTTTCAGATCTTTGTTTGTCAGTGAAGTTTTGTGTCCAAATCTGTGGGGTAGCATTTTATCTTGTTTCTTTAATTTGAGGCAATGTGTTGGGGACAGAGAGCTGGCTTCAGCATGAGAAGGTTCTGTTTTTCATGCCCTGCCCCTGACACATACTGCCTGTGTCCCTCTGGGCTGGTCACTAAGCCTCTTAGAGCTCAAGGCAGCTGACAAATTGCAGAGGAGGTGCTGACCTGCATTGGTAGAATGAATTCCTAGTCTGGGAGTTCCCTATACCAATGAAATCATGGCTCTTGTCCCCATCTCTTAAATTAATATTAAACATTTTAAAATAGTACCATAATTTAGCTTCAACTTCCATTACATATAATTGTTAACTATTTCTTTTCACTATTTATAGTAGTCATATCAAATTAAGATGTAGTGATAATTTTTTTTTAAGTTAAACTCGTCATAGTAAACTTCCTGTTGAATTATAGTTTTTCTTCATTTGGAATTTTGGTGCAATTTGTATCTTTACATGACTTTTTGAATGAAAGGTGGAGTGTTAGAATGGAAAATTGCACTGTTGCCACTAATAGTAATTATGGTGAGCATTTAGTAGTTTCTTTAAATTTTGCAAGATGTTTTACATATATTATTTTATATGATTTTCAGAACACCCTGGTGGGTGACCACTTTTATTATTATTGTTCCCAGTTTATAGATGAGGAAACAGACTGAGAAAGTGATTATCTAAATTTATATAACCAGTATAGGTCAGCAACAGGACTTGAACCTGGGATTTTCCTATCTCTAAGCTTGGTGCTCTATGCACTGTGCCACACTCCTCCCAGTACAAATGAAACAGTATTTTTATGTAGTTTCAGTTATAATGACATGTAATACCTCAAGGAACGAAATCTCCAGAGACCTAAACTTATCTGTATGAAGTCAGCTGGATTTCTTTATTTAAAAACAAAAATCTTTGTAAGTCGTGAATAAGATTTATCTGCATTTCTAGCTATATGACATGAAATTGTTTTTCAGTCATATCTGACTCTCCATGACCCCGTTTGGGGTTTTCTTGGAAGAGATACTGGAGTGATTTACCATTTCCTTCTCCAACTCATTTTACAGATGAGGAACCGAGGCAAGCAAGATTAAGTCAGTTGCCCAGGGTTATACAGATAGTAAGAGTCTGAAGCCAGATTTGAACTCAGGAAAAGGAGTCTTCCTGACTCCAAACACAGCACTCTATCCACTAGATAACCTAGCTGCCCCCTATTGTATGACAATTCTGCAGTGTATTTGTATTGTATGTATTGTATGCAAAGTTGTATTTATATTGCACATAAATAGGTCTGACTAGGCAAAATTGTGTGATATTTAGGATTGTCTTCTACTGTACCAAGTTTCTCTTCTTGTACTCTTTGTCCACACCATGATGGACCAAGCATTCCTTCAAAGTCCTAATGCTTTCCTTCTTTCTTTACCTATCAAAACAGGTAAAAATCTGATATTATTTTTATTTAATTTATCGTACACTGATGACCACTAATGTAAGTAGAATAATTTTTGTAAATATGTTATGTCCACTGGTATGTGTGATCTTTTATCTATAATTGTAGAGGGAAAACCTTTTTCATTTAAGACATTTTAGCTATGAGGAGGCAAGTGGGAAGTTTGTTTATTGTGGTAGGGGTTAGGAGGAGGGAGAGGGCAGTTAGAAAGAGAAACTCCTAAATTTATAGCCAAGTTTCTTCAGTTGTCTCCAAAGGGAAACCAGATTTTTTTTTTTTTAAGCGGCTTGTACTGGGAAGTGGGACTAGAGTATTTGTGCAAATGTTCTCTTAATCTTTTGAGGAAGATGAAGCAGGAGTTCTGTTACTGGAGGAACCAAGACCTTTGGAGGCCTAGGTGAGAGTAGTTGTAGAGGGAAGGGGAATCTGGGATCTTTGATCATCAGTTTCTTTTTTTTTTCTTTTTTTGCCTTTTTGGAGGGCAATTGGGGTTAAGTAACTTGCCCAAGGTCACACAGCTAGGTTTTTGTTTGTGTGTGTTAAGTATCTGAGGCCGGATCTGAACTCAGGTCCTTCTGACTCCAGGACTGGCACTCTACTCACTGCGCCACCTAGCCGCCCCTGATCATCAGTTTCTTCCAGAACCTAGAACTGATCTTTACCCTAGCATAGACATTTTCCAAAATCAAGATGGTGTTAAATATGGGGATCTGGGATATATGACTATTTGATTCCATATTTCTAGTATCTTCGTGTATAAAGATGATACTACTGCTTTGATGTACTTTTTTTTCTTTTTGGAGGGGGTAAGGCAGGGCAATTGGGGTTAAGTGACTTGCCCAAGGTCACACAGCTAGTAAGTGTTAAGTGTTTGAGGCCCCATTTGAACTCAGGTCCTCCTGACTCCAGGGCTGGTACTCTATTCACTGCTCCACCTAGTTGCCCCTTTGATGTACTTCTTGAGTCCATTATCATATTCCAGGGTATGTCATAGTCATTGTGCTTGGACAAAGAGATCAAATGTTTACAAGCTGAATCTTCATTTAGAAATTTAATTAATGTTATATCCTGGACCAGTGATCCTCTAAGTATTCCTTAGCGAATGTTTAAGTGGTTTTATTTTCTTCTTCTTCTTCTTCTTCTTCTTTTTTTTGGAGGGCAATCGGGGTTAAGTAACTTGCCCAAGGTCACACGGCTAGGTTTTTGTTTGTGTGTGTGTTGTCTGAGGCTGGATCCGAACTCAGGTCCTTCTGACTCCAGGGCTGGCGCTCTACTCACTGCGGCACCTAGCCGTTCCAAGTAGTTTTATTTTCATTGGTGGGTTACGCTTTACTTCTTGGTCTTATTTTAGGAATACCGTTTAGAATTCTTAAAGGCTTAATGTAACCTTACTATATTGAAATCATTGAACTAATGCGTGCTTCCTTAGAAAACTGTGGGTAAGTTTTTTTTTATTTCAGTGTTTTAAAAATGTAAACAGTTGTCTTATCTGACATGCTGATACAGTTATTCATATCAGTGTACTGATTGTATGATTATTTCTGTAATGTCTTCTCTCATTTATTAGATTGCAAACTCCTGGAAGGTAGGAGCTTATACAAATTCCTGTGTTTCCCAAAGCACCTAGGTAGCACTATCCTTGGCACATACCAGAAAGTCTAAATATTTGTCAAATGAGTGTTTGCTTTTAAAAAATATTCAATGTAGCTCTGATAGATTTTGAAATTGAAATTTGAATGTTTTTGTCACAACTTTAATTGCAAAGAAAAATTTACACAAAATTATAATCAATAACGATTAATATATAAAAATATTACGAAGTAGTCAAAAGTTTATCTGTCTTTGACTGTGCTTGTCACCAAGGGTGAAAGAACTCAGTTGGATTTCATGAGTTGGGTTTTCCTTTGAAGATAATGTTTGGTAACATTTTAAAATAATGGTGGTAATGGTAGAAACAGATGTACTTTAAAAAATACTTTTAAAGTAGTTTAAGTATCACCTGAATCTGTAGGTTTGTTTGTTTGCATGATAGGTAATTTTGTGGAGGTTTTTATTGTAACTTTCCAGAAGTTGTGAACTTTCTCTAATGTTTATGCCAAGATGCATTACATATGTTATGTCTTTGTAATTTGTATACATTTGTTATTTGTGATTTATATTCAACACGTGGATATTAGTGTATAGTGTCTGCTATTCAGATTTCATTGAGCATGTTAACTCTGCAGGTAAAGAGCCAATCTTTTGAGTTCCTGATTGCTGTTAAATTAACTTTCTATGTTTCTATGTGAAATATTGATGATTCTTGTGGTAAACCTTGGTTTACTGGTCACTGAATCTTTGTAATCTGTGAATGTTAATTGTCAGTAACAAACTAATTAGAACATATTTCTCTATTCTGTTATACTGAGTTGATAATGTAAATAAAAGCTTAGAGAACACACTCTCAAATGTAATGCTTTGCCAGATTTAGGATTTTAAAAATCTCAATTTGAGATTCTTCTGACTTGGTTCTTCTTACAGTTCTTGCTGAAATAACGCTGAGTATTCTGTGGTGCTGCAGCCACCTCCATAGTGAATGATGCCAGTATATTGGCTTTTGATCCAGCAGAACACAAAGCTCAGCAGCACCAGGCCACTTGTGTTCCTGGTTTGCTTTCCAGGGAGGAGGAGTTTAGAAACCTTCTACTTTGTGTGTCAAGGTCAAGCAAAAACAGTCTGACTTATTACAATGTATATACAAATGCAGTTCTGATAACTTAATATGTCAAATCTAGCAAAAATCTAGCACACTGGAATGAAGGTTAATTTTGTCTTTAGCATTTTGTCACCACAAAGAAGCATTGAATAAACTTTTTTCTAAAAACAAAACTAGCATTAGAAACACTGCAAGCATAATTGGTCTAACCATGCCTTATAGGGAACAGAGTCAATTCCTAAAGTTTTTGTTGATTTTTTTTGGAGTTATTTTCTGTCAAGGCTTTTATTTTCTTAAACCTGAGGTCTTTCTTTAAAAAACAAAAACAAAACAAACAAACAAAAAAAACCCTAGAAGTAAAGGATGAGCATGCAAATTGACCTAAGAATATTGACTGCTACCATAAATCATTCTGCTTGCATTCTCTTCGTATTGTCTTCAGAGTGAGACATTTCATTTATCCTTAGACTTTGAGTTTTAGCTGTTAATAATTGTGACCAGCACTTTATTTGCTCATTTACTGTTCTCTAACTCATCCTAAGTATTTGTGACTCAAATGTAAATTCATTGAAGAAATACAGATGTTTTATTTGAATAAGACATTTTGAAACTGAAAAACTGAAGAAAAAAAACCTGAATAATTTTCAGCACATTTTGGCTGAGGATGCAGCAAAGGGAAAGTCATTATTATTAGTTTTCCTAAAAGGTAAACTCTACAGATGATTTAAAGTGGTTTGTATTACTTGTCTTGGTTACTGAAGAGTTCAAGAAGGAGCATGGGAATGGGAGTCATGGTAGTTGAATTTGAGTTTAGCTTTACTACTGCTGAGGTGGAAGACCAGAGTCAGTTCATGTCTTTGGTCCTCAGTTTCCTTATCTGTAAAATGAGGGCCTTGGATTGGATGATATTTAGCAGTCGATGAATCTGTAATTGTAGCTTTAGCCTTTGTATGGACATTGCCTTGATATTAATGGATTTAGTGTCAAGATCTACATCATTGATTTAAGGCCATTAGCCTTAAGGCCATTTGGTTAGAAATATTAGGCAGATTTTGGCAACTATAAACTTTTTTATGTATTGGTACAAGAACTAATTTTAATGCTATAGAGTTGTGTTGCTGGAGAAATCAAGGCTCTTGAAGGCCCAGGTCAGAGTAGTTGTAGAGGAAGGAAGAGCCTGTGGTCCTTGATCATCAGTTTCTTGTAGGACCTAGAGCTAACCCTTGACCTCATTTTCTCTAGAGTATGATGTACTTGTGTTCTGCTTTTGGATCAATATGTACTTACAACATTGCTGACAGTTCATTAACTTACTGTAAGTCCAAATTCAGAGTGTCAAATGAATAATACGAAATTGATATTAACATTGTGGAATGCTTTTTGGGACTCATTATAAAATATTCTTAGTTATCATAAAATCTTATATTCAGCCAGCTTGACAAATTTTTAGGGCGAAAGAGCATTGATTGACCAACATAGGCAATTATTGTGTTTGCCTTAAAACTCAGGTCGTAATAGTAATATAGCAAAATTTGTAGTGTAGAGATATACTCCACCTGATATTATTCATCGGTTCTGTGAAAAAGTGATGTTAGGTAAAACAGTGAAGGGAACAGTGCCATAAGAACATTATTTTAGCCATGACATAAGTAATAAGGTAATGATAAGCAGACCACAGTCAACATTTCAGTTGTTGTGACTGAGATTGTATCTGGGCTATGATCACTGATCTTTTTTGGATAAGATCAGTTGGGTTTTTATTACTTAATGGCAAGGCTGGGTTCAAATGTTTTAATGATATTATTGCAAAATGATTTTGGTCAGATCAATGTTAGGTTACAAACTTCTGAAGAATTCAAAGTATCTTATTTGTGTTTCTGTGGAGTAATTGAGGGGAAAGTATACTTTTCTTTGTTTTAAAATTGAGAATGTTAACAGAAAGAGTTTTCTTTACTAGCATTATCTACAGTTACAAGTATAAAGCTAGGTCTTTTAACTCAAGCATTTTAAAAATGCATACGGTATGCAGGTTACTAGAGTAACTGTATGCTAGGTACTAGAGATAAAAAGACAAAAGTGAAGGCTCTATGAGGGAAACAATGTGTACATGTAGAAATATATACAAAATATATACAAAGTAAGTACAAGGTAATTTGAGGAATGAGGCTTTGCAGAGATCTCAGAATGCTAAAGCTAGGAGGGATTGCATTTTAGGAATACATGGGGTCAGTCTCCCTATAGGCAGAGAGATAGGAGACAGGATTTTGTGGGTAAGAATTAATAAGAAGGCCATTTTGACTGGATCTTAAGGTGAAGGCAAATAAAGCTGGAAAGGCTGATTGTTAGATGGACGGAGCAGATGATTGGGGATGGGATGAATGTTACAAATAGGGAGGTTGGCTTTGGTGGAGAAGAACCATCTTTCCATCAGATTGGAGTAAAGGAGGAGAAAAAGAGATAAATAAAAAAAAGAAAATTAAGAAATAATAGAAAAAGAACAAATAGGAAGGGTAAAAGAGGATTTGTGTTAAACAGGAACAGGAGTTTAGAGGGGAATTGCCTCTATTTTCTCAGTAAACTGATTAGAAGTTGGCTGAGAAGGTAAAAGTGATGTGGAAAACAGGATAAATGAGAAGGTTTGGAACAGTAGCTGTGAGGATTGTAATAGAGAATCAGTTATGGAGGAGTTAAAAAATCGCCTCTATGAAATGAGGGACTAGTTGAAATTAGCTAACAAACTTACAGTGGACCCAGTCAGCATTAGTTGCTTAGCTGATGGTTTGTTTGAATGCAGAGTGCTAGATTCTAGATCATAAATAATCTTAGATAGATAATTCTTTCCCTCTACTTAGCTATGGATGAAATAAGACTCATATTTACTAACATACAGGTATTACCTAAATGACAGTATAATATTCAGTGCTGTTTTTCTTTGTTGAAATAGGAATTATTTAGCTTTGAACTACAAGTCTAGCATCAGCTGGAGCCTTCTTCTGTAAAATGGAGGTAATACTTGCAGTACCTCAGTCACATGATGGTAGTTCTGAAAGTGCTTTTTGTAAATCATATAGTGTGTATAGAAAAGTGAACCATTATTATAAGCCAGGGAGCATTTATTAAGTGTTTGCCATGTACCAATCACTGTCTTAAACATTGGGGATAAAAAGAAAGGGGAAAAAACCCACCAAAAACAGCTCTTGCTTTCAAGGAGGGTACATTTTAATGGGGGAGACAGTCTGTAATATCTAGGTTTATACAAGACACATACAGAGTATATGAAAGAAATGTGAAAGGGGAAGGTGTTAAACTAGGAGAGAGGAAAAAGGCCCCCTACAGAAGGTGAATTTTGAGTTGAGTCTTGAAGGAAGCCAGGGAGACAAGAGACAAGTGAGGAGACATTCTAGGCATGAGTATATTTTGAAGGCAAAGGAACGTGGAGTGACATTTTCAAGGAACTGCAAGCAGGCCAGTGTAGCTAGATTGTAGAGAATGTGAAAGAGAATAAGTATGAGATTAGAAAGTTAGGAGGGGGACAGATTATGAAGAGATCAAAATGTCAGCAAACTTTATCTTTGATCTTACCAGAAGTAGGGAACTAATGGAGATCTTTGCGCCAAGGGAATTACATAGTCAAGATGTTTTTTAAAAATCATCTTGGTGGAGTCAAGACGGCAGAGTAGAAACAGCACTTCCCCAGAGCTCTCACCCACACTACTTCAAAATTATGTAAAAGGGGGACTCTGAACAAACTCTGGAGCTCCGGAACCCACAAAATGACACAGGGAAGCTAACCTCCTGCTGAGGACAGACTGGCAGCCCAGCAGGGAGTGGCCAGTGCAGTGCTCTGGGAGCCGAGCCCAGGCCCCTGTGAGTTGGAGGTTTTAGCCCCAGGGCAGCCAGACGAGGAGCCGACTGGAGGGACCCCAGAACTCCAGGAGCCGTGGCGTTTCCAGAATTATCAACACATAGATGCCTAGGACAAAGTGAGAGGTCAGTGGCCTATGGACTTTGGGACTGGTTGGGAGAATGCGTCAGCTTCTTCCCCTGGGGGCAAGAAACCACTGAGGAGCCAAGCCCAGCTTGCACCACGTTGCCACATTGTAGCTTCAGCTCCTGACCTGAGAACCCTCAATCAGTCTGGGGGGTAATCACTCTTGCTTTACCCTTCTTGGATCTGGATTGCAGTCTAGGGTGGAGGTCTTGGGGTATGTGACCAGCTTCCCAGAGTGTGCGGAGGCTTTAGAGAGGCCACCCAACTAATACCTCCAACAATTGGGAAAACCCCAGCATTTGGGACGGAAGCTTCTCTGTCTGGTGGCAGAGTCCTACTGTGGCAACAAGCCCAAAAGTCAAGTAATTGACTGGCAACATCCCTAGGCAAAGGAAACAAAGTAAACAGAAAAATTCAACATTAGATTCCTATTTTGGGGGCAAAGAGGATCAAAGCATGGCACAGGAAGAGGACAATGAGGTCAGAAATCGTGCACCAAAAGCCCCAAATGAAAATACAAGCTGGCTACAGTCCATAGAAGACCTTAAGAAGCAGATAAGAGAAGTGGGGGGGAAATTGGGAAGAGAAATGATAAAGATGCAAGAAAAGTATGAAATGAGAGTCAACAGCCTGACTGAGGAAAATAACACCTTAAAAAACAGACTAACTCAAATGGCAAAAGAGGCTCAAAAAGGCAATGAGGAGAAGAATGCCTTAAAAAGCTGACTTTGCCAGATGGAAAAAGAATCTCAAAAGCCCACTGAGGAGAATCATTCCTTCAGAATTAGACTGGAGAAAATGGAAGCTAGTGACTTTATGAGAAATCAAGATGCTATTAAGCGGATCCAAACATATTAAAGACTATAAGGCAATGTGAAATATCTCATGGGAAAAACCACTGACCTGGAAAATAGGTCCAGGAGAGACAATCTAAAATTTATTGGACTACCTGAAAACCATGATCCAAGAATCTAGAAATCATCCTTCAAGAAATTCTCAAGGAAAATTGCCCTGATGTTTTAGAACCGGACAGCAAAATAGAGTTTGAAAAAATCCACTGATCACCTCCTGAAAAAGATCCCCAAAAGAAAAATCCTATGAATATTGTAGCCAGGTTCCAGAATTCCCAGATCAAGGAGAGAATATTACAAGCAGCCAGGAAGAAACAATTTCAGTATTGTGGAAACACAGTCAGAATAGCACAGGACCTGGCAGCTTCTACATTGAGAGATCGAAGGGCATGGAATATGATATTCCAGAGGGCAAAGGAGCTGGGATTAAAACCAAGAATCACCTACCCAGCAAAACTGAGTATTTTGTTTCAGGGGAAAATACGGTCATTCAGAGGAATAGAGGACTTTCAAGCATTCTTGATGAAAAAACTAAAGTTGAATAGAAAATTTGACTTTCAGATGCAAGAAACAAGAGATGCTTGAGAAAGTAAACTGGGAAAAGAAATCATTATGAACTTATCAAAGTTGAACGATTTACATTCCTACATGGAAAAATGATAGCTGTAACTCGTGAAACTTTTCTCAGTATGAAAATAGTTGAAGAAGGGTATGTGGGCATATGAATACATATGTGAATGTGTGTATATATGTTTTCAGGTATACATAGATAGAGGGCACAGGTTAAATTTAACAGGAAGGGATGATACTTAAAAGGTGAAATTAAGAGGTGAGAGAGAAATATATTGAGAGGAGATAGGGAGAGATAGAAAGGGGTGAACTATCTCATATGGAAGAAGCAAGGGAAGATAGTTACAAGGGAGGGGAGGAACAGGAAGGTAAAAAGGCAAAACCTTATTCTCATTGAATTTGGATCAGGGAAAGAATGACATACATACTAAATAGGGTCTCTCACCCTATAGGAAAGTAGGGGAGAAGGGGATGAGAGGGGCGTCAATGGAAGGGAGGGGCAAGCTGGAGTGGAAAAAGTTGGAAGTACCTACTTTTGAAAAGGGACAGGATCAAAGCGGGGAGTCGACCAGGTGCAAGGTGGGATGGGAGGAGGGAAATTTAGTCAAGTCTTTTACCATATATCTACTATGGTAATGTTTTGCATAGCTACACATGTACAGTATATACTGAGTTGCTTATCTCCCTTTTAAAACCAATTAAATATATATATATATATATATATATATATATTTAAATACTATGTTTAATACTGTTGTGCATATAATTGGGAGATAAGATGTGCAGGCATTGGGGCACGAGGATTTACCTTGTCCTACTGGAAAAGTTGAAGGGGGTATGGCAGAATAGATGGGAGAGAGCAGATTGGATGAGGGGATATCCTGTGGGACTGCTATTCTGGGCTGGTGGGTAGGGGAAATATGGGGGGAAAATTGTAACTCAAAATCTGATGGAAATAAATGATATAAACCAGAAGTTAATAAAGAATTTGAAAAAAAAAATCATCTTGGCATCTAGTGGAGGATGTCTTGGAGTGGGAAAAACTTAAGGCAGAAAGACCAATTAGAATGCTGTTTCAGTAGTTCAAGAAAGAGGTAATGAAGGCCTGAAGTTGGGTCATAGCTATATTAGTAGGGAAAACAGAATGTTTATGAGAGATACTTTGAAGGTAGAAAACACAAGATTTGACAACAGATTGGTTATGTGTGGTATGAGTAAGTAATTGATGGACCTTGGGTTTATAGGCCTAAGTGACTAGGAAGGATGGTAGTGCTATTGACATTAGAAGTTTGGGTACATAGTTAGGGGGTTAGTTTTTTGGGGAAAGATAACAAATTCTCTTTTGGACTTGTTGAGTTTGAGGTGTCTGAGAGGCAGTAGTTTAGGAGAGAGGCAAGGCTGGATATATGGATGGAAGTGTTTGCATGGAGATGAGAATTGAATCCATGGGGGCTGATGAGATAATCAGATGGAATAATATAAAGTTTAAAAAGGAGGGGACAGAGTTGTAAGGGATACTGATGGTTAGAGGATATGACACGGAAGGACCAGCAAAGGAGAATGGGAAGAAGCAGTTAGACAGATTGGAGAAGAATCAAGAGAAAGAGAATGGTATAATAAAATTCTAGAGAAGAAAGAACAGCCAGGAGAGGAAAATGTCAAGTATCACGCTGCAGAGGTCATAGAAGAGCAAGACTGAGAAAGAGCCATTAGATTTGCAGTAAGAGATCTTTGTAACTTTGAGAGACCTGTTTTAATTGAATGATGATGTCAGAAGCCAGAATAGAGGGTTTAGAAGAGAGTGAAAGCAGTTACAGGCACCTGGTATAGATGTCTTTTTTTTTTTTTTTTTTTTTTGGAGTTTTTGGAAGTTTTGTCACAAAAGGGAAGATGAGATGATAGCATAAAAGGTAAGATCAAATGAGGGGTTTTTAAGGTTGAGGAAGACATGGGTGTGTTTGTATGTAACAAGGTACATAGGGAAGGATTAAAGAAAAGAGAGGTGGGGATGATTGTGAAGACGAAGATTGTGAAGAAGAAGATGATTTGCTGGAGAAACTGGGAGGGCATAGGATTGATGATACAAATGGAGAGGTTTTCTTTGGCAGGGAGAAGGGCCACCATACTTAAGTTAAAAAAATACATTTTATAATAGGAAGCATCTGTGGAAGAAATATTGGATTTGGACTAAAACTAAAGTTGTGATCACATCCCATATTCTGCCTGTTTGTTGTGTGACCTTGGACATATCATTTTACTGTTCTGAGCCTCAGTTTCTCCATCTGTAAAATGGGAGTGATATTAATACTGCTATTTAATACTCTACAAGGTTGCAAGGTCTTAGGAGATAATGTATTTAAGGTACTTTATAAGCCAATATGCTATGCAGTATAAAAACTATGATAGGGGTGGCTAGGTGGCGCAGTGAGTAGAGTGTCAGCCCTGGAGTCAGAGGGACCCAAGTTTGGATCCGGTCTCAGACACTTATCACACACACAAACAAAAACCTAGCCGTGTGACCTTGGGCGAGTTACTTAACCCCAATTGCCCTCAAAAAAAAAAAGGCAAAAAAAAATACCAAACTATGATAAAATACTATATTTTTCTTCTGTAATTTGGGTTTCTTCATTAAGTTGACTGTATAAAGTAGAATTTACCATTAAACTAAAAAAAACATGCTTAAAATAGTAGTAACTGATAATAATAGCTAGCATTTATATAGTGCTTTAAGGTTTGCAAAGCATTTTATATAGTTTAACTTTCTGTATGTTTCTCTGAGTAAGGGGCATTACATGGTAGCCAAATAAATGCTAGTCCAGTGTATAAATTTAGGATTTGTAGGATTTTTCAATCAGCTACTTACTTTCAGGAGACACATGGAGAAGAAGAAATAATAACAAGCAGATCCATATTGTGTTTATTTTAAAACTTGACATTCAAATGCTGTGAGTTATAACCAATGTAGTCGATGTCTCTGTCCACTTTAATAGCAGAAGATGTATTCAGTTTAGATTCATAGAATTTAGAGCTGGAAGTGACCTAGTCCCATACCCTAATTTTACAGATGAGGTAACTCACATTCAGAGACATTAAATGACTTGTTTGAGATTGGATAACCACCAGTTGGAAGCCACAAAGTGACCAGAACCTGGCTCCTCATTTAGTTGAAGGTTTTTTCCACTATGCTATATTGACTTAGTTTATGAAGTTGATTTGGACATTTAAAATTTGAAGAAAGTGAAATGTTTTTGAGATTATGCATGTTTAATGCCTATAAATTTACCACTACTTTAATGATTTTGAATCAGTTTGTAAAGACTGAGTTAGGGAAGAAACATGGTACTATGGAAAGAATTATGGTCTGGGAGTTAGAAGTCTTGGTCTTAGTCTAAACTCTGCCAGTCACTTACTATTTGACCTTGGATAAATCATTACCTTTTTTTAGATCCCAGTTTTCTCATCAATTAAATGAGTATTTCTGACACTCATTTAACAGCTGAGGAAATTGTGACACCAAATAAGAAGCATCCTAGATCATCTCGTCAGATATTTTTTTCTTCCTGCTTTTTCTAGATAAAACACAAGCAAGTTGGCCCTGGGTTGCTATGAAAAGTAGTTGTTGTGTTTTCAAATTCTTTGGTTAAACATGCAGAATGAATTTTATTATTCATGATTCACTCATATTAACCATGTATGCAGTCATAAAAATTATTGCTTGATAACAGTCTTTATAAGAAAACCCTTCATCTTTCCTATTTTTGATCACAGATTACTTAGGAGTTTTCTAATCATCTTGATGTTACAGACAACTCAATTTCCTGCTCAACTTAGTTTATTGTTGCCTAGTAAAGAATGAAACACTCTTATCCACTCATCTGATGATTTAAGTGGAACATATCTTACTCAGACAACAGCATATTAATTGTCAAGATTTTACTTTATGGTGATCTGTTTTAGGATGCAGCTTCAAGGATTGTGGCTGAAAGAATATCAATATTTTTTCTTTCTTCTAGGGGAGTTGATGGATAAGGTTGCTTAAGAAAAAAACAAGTATAATTCTTTCTAGTCTAGGATCTTTATACTTTTTTGGCCCCGTTAATCTTGACTTTAAGGTAGATTGGTAACTATTGTAGTTTGAGTTGAAGATTTTTTTTTAACCTTTATCAACAGTATTTCCTATTGAAAGTGTTGTACTTTTTCCAATAGAATGATGATATGTCTGCTGGATGATATGGGTGGGTTGTCCATTCCAGATTACAGGATCACAGATTTAAGACTGAAAATAACCCCAGAAGTCATCTCCAACCCTCTGATTTTGTAGATGAGGAATACAATTCCTAGAGAGGTTAAGCAACTTGCCTAAGCAGATAATGATATAACCAGGATTTATCACTGGTAAATTATAGATTGCTTTACAGGTATTAAACCATGGTCCTTTTTCTCTTGTGATCATTAACTTGTTTTTTTGTGCTAACCTTATACACTTAATTTTCTCTTCTCTGAGCCTCAGTTGTCTCATTTTGGGTTAAATACATTATAAGGATTGGTGCGATTTAAACTATTAGTCAGGAAGACTTGAATATCGTAGTCCTTACACCAAGTCTTCATTGCAAAGTGGAAACAATCTGGGCTCTGGAAGACAATACTAGTGAAATGGAAGCTGCCAAGTTGGAAAAGTTTTGACGGTGGCCTGGTGAAACAATATGTATCTGTTGTTGTGCAGGGACTAGCCCAGTTAAGTTAGAAAGGTTCATCACCAGGTTGTCCCAATTGATTGTAAAACTTTGGCTGTGACAGTTCTTGAAGATCATCCACAAAAGTCAGAACTCATGATCTTTATCATTGTAGAGAGTAATCATATTGATGAAATCACAGTTTCTGAAGAATTAAAGCATATGACCATAATAAGTCATTTTTAATTTAAGTAGATTTATAGTATTTCTTTAAAAGAAATGTACTTTTTCTTCCTTTTTTCCCCCACACAGAATGTTTACTGATCTATTATTTTTATATCACCTTCATTTCTGAATATATCCATTTCCTCTACCCTACCCAGTGAAATCAAGAATAAAAAGTAATGGAGGGGAATTCAGTTCAACAAACATGAGTTTTACAAAGTTTTACACCTACTACATCTCCAAAAGAGGAGAGGTGATGTATTTGGTCATTTCTTTGGGGCCAATCTTGGTCATTATAATTCTGAACTTTTAGTTTCTTTTAACCTATATTTTTAAAAAATGGCTTATGAATGAATGAAGTTCATGTTAAGTAATTATTATGTGCAAAGAACTTAGTATTAAATGCCAGGTGCAAATAGAAAAGTAAAATAGCCCCTGTATTCACATTGTAACAGAAGAGACAATACATGAAAGGTTTTTGTTGTAAGTCTGATGAAAGGGTCCTACAGTCCTTAGGATACATCCACAAAATGGATGGTAATGCCTCTTCTTTAATGCCATTTACACTGGTAAAATGAAATCAGTTTTTGATATTGAACCATTTGATAGTGCCAAAGACTTTGGTGGCAAGAATTCTTATCTGGGTCTTCAGTAGCAGGGGAACCTGCATGAGCAGTTATCAGGCTGCATCTTCACAGGGGCTGCTTCCCAGGATGATGACTGAAACTTATTTTGGGGGTATTGGTGTTATTCCTTTTTATAGACTTTATATTTGTGCTATACATATATATATTATATACACATATATGTATATATTATACACATACATATATGTATATGCTCATTATGTACTTGTCTCTTCCATTTGAATGTAAACTATTTGCAAGTAGGGGTTCTTTCAATCTTTTTCCATGTATCCCCAGCACCTGATACTGTGTGTGACTCATAGGAGCTTGATAAATTCTTATTGACTGAGTTTGAAGTTAAAATTGAAAGCTGGTTATTTTATTTACCAAAATGAATTGAAACATTTTGGTCAATAAGCATTGTTAAGTGCTTATTTAACAAGGCAGGCACTGTGCTAAGCTCTGAGGATACAAAGACAGAAGTCAAACAGACCTTATTCGTCATTGGGTTTGACTGTTTATTGACTCCTTTTTACCTGTGGGTCAATAACCATTCATGAAAAATGGAGAGAAACAGTTGAAAACCACCTAAGGAGAAAGGGGGTGAAAATTGTGGTGGTACTGGTGGTTACTGTTTTCTAATATAGTTTCCACTTCCTCATCTCTGCCTCTTTCCTTTGCTAGATGTCCAAATCTAGCAAATCTACATAAATCTACTGAAGAAGATAATTTATTAGAACTTTTGAATGCTCTGTTCAAAGGGTTTTTTCTTATTTCAACTTCTTTCATTGCTTTTATCTGGAGATTTCTTAGAACTACAGAATCTCTGGTTTGGAAGGAATGTCAGGGCCATCTATCTCCAACTTGAACAAGAGTCCCCTCCATAACATTGTTTTTAAAATATTACTTATTTTTATTTAAATGTTTTAGAAAATTATTTCCCCTGAAATTATCAATTATTTCCCCTGAAATTATCAAGCATTTATTTTTTTTCTCCTTCTTTTCCCCCAGGGGGGGGAAAAACTTGTAATTTACATAAGTCAAGCAAGTCAAATTTCATATGGTCCATGTCCAAGAAAGTGTATCTCATTCTGAATATTTAGTCTGTCTTTAATCTTTGGTCTTCTGAAATCATGATTGATTATTTTGCTGATCAGAATTTTTAAGTTGTTCAAAATGGTTCCTTTTTATATTTTGATTATAATATGCATTGCTCTCTTCTGCTCATTTCACTGTGCATCATATCATACTAATCTTCCCAGGTTTCTTTAAAACCACCCCTTCCATCATTCCTGATTAACCTTTAGTTTCCTTTAGTTTCCATTTCTTTATCACTACCCCCCCAAAAAAAAGAAAAGAAAAGAAAAAAAACTGCTACAAATACTTTTGTGCATGTGTTTTTCTTCTTTCTCAAATCTCTTTGCAGTATAGTCCTGCTAGTGATATCACTAGGTCAGTGGCTATGCACAGTTAAGCAGCTTAGTAACATTTTAGGCACAGAGTGGCTTACTCATGTCAAAGCTATACCAGCACATATATCCATTTTCCTATTTTCCTTTAGCCTCTCCCACATTTATCATTTTCCTGTTTTGTCTACTTTGCCAATCTGATAGGTGTGAGGTGGGACCTCAGAATTGCTTTACTTTACATTTTTTCTAACTACTAATGACTTGGAGCCCTTTTTTTTTTTAGTTTATTTATTTACTTTTAGTTTACAACATTCAGTTCCACAATCCCTTGAGTTCCAAATTTTCTCCCCACCCCCAATCCCCAAGGTGGCATGTAATCTGATACAGGTTCTACAAATACCTTCACATTAAACATCAGTCAAATTGGAAAGAAGAGTAATATAACCAATGGAGTGAACAATGAAAAGGAAGACAGGAAACAAAACACAAAAGAGAGAGAGCAAATAGTTTGCTTTAGCCTGCATTCAGACTCTGTAGTTCTTTTCTCTGGATGCGGATATCCCTTTCCATCATGAGTCTTTTGGAGTTGCTGGAACACTTTTTCATAGGGCTATAAATGGCTTACTTATCTTTCTTTGAGAACTGTCTGTTAATCTCGCCCCCCCCCCTTTTTTTTTTGCTTTTTGAAGCGGGGGGGGGGCGGTAGGGAGGGGGGGAGACAGGGCAGTTGGGGTTAAGTGACTTGCCCTAGGTCACACGGCTAGTAAGTGTTAAGTGTCTGAGGCTGGATTTGAACTCAAGTGCTCCTGACTCCATGTCCAGGTGCTCTGTTCACTGAACCACCTAGCCACTCCTGTTCATATCCTTTGACCATTTTTCACTTGGTGAGTGACTCTTATTCTTTTAAATTTGAATCAGTTTCTTATGTCTTAGAAATGAGACCTCATCAAAGGAACTTGCTGCAAAAAATTTTTCTAGTTATCAATTTCTTTCTAATTTTAACTGAATCAGATTTGTGCAAAAAATTTTAAATTCAGGGCGGCTAGGTGGTGCAGTGAGTAGAGTGTCGGCCCTGGAGTCAGAAGGACCTGAGTTCAGATCCGGCCTCAGACACTTAACGCACACACGAACAAAAAAAACCTAGCCATGTGACCTTGGGCAAGTTACTTAACCCCAATTGCCCACCAAAAGGCAAAAAAAAAAATTTAAATTCTATTTTATCAAAGTTGTTGTTTTATATGATAGTCTCTATCCCAAAAGATAAAGTGGATAATTTTGATTACATAAAATTAAATAGTTTTTGTACAAATTCAATATAACTAAGATTAGAAGGGAGTTAACTGGGAAAACTCTTTGTAGTGACTTTCCTTTTATAACATTTAGTTCAATCAAATAAACGTTTATGAAGTACCTGTAATGTGTTGGGTATACAAAGCTAAAAGTGAAAAATAGCTCTTGCTCTCAAAGATATCATATACCAGTGGGAAGATCATATATGTACACAGTTAAGGAAATATAAGAGTGTTTGAGAGTGCTTTAACAATAGGAAGGTCACAAAGTGCCATCTCCTACAGAAGGTGCGTGAGTTGACCCTTGATGGTTCTAAAAGGCAGCTTGGAAGTCCTGAAAGGCAGAAGTGAGGAAGGAGTGCGTTTTGGGCTTGGAGGATGGCCTCTGAAAAGGTATGGAAGTGAGAGATGAAAGGATGAATTTGAAGAAGAGTAGATTATGTGGAGGGAAATAATATGAAATGAGGCCAAGAGGAATGTTACAAATTGTGGAGGTCCTTAAATGCCAAAATGAAGTTTGTTCTTTATCCTAGATATATATTCTAATTAAACTGCCCTCTTTTCTGATCCTGAAATTTAGTGTTCAGTGTTCCCCCTTCCTTCATGTAGATTATCCCTTTTACCTACAATAAGCTCCCTTTGCTCCTAGAATGCTTAACTTCCAAGGCTCTTTCAGATACTCCCTTTTTATGGGATCCTTTCATGACCCCCTCCTTTTTGCTTAGCTGTATACTTCTTGTTGAAGACTGCTGTGTGTATGTGTGTTTCTGGTTTGCTTTGCATTATTAATACTTTACAGAGTACTTTCCACACGGGAGGCACTTAGTAAATGTCTGAATAAGTGAAAATCATGCCAAGCTAGTTAAGAACAAGTCACATGGTATAGACAGTGCGGTGCAGTGGCAATAGCACTTGGTTAGAATCAGAACACTTTGGGTTTTTAGTTATAGGGAAGTGTGAGTAAATTACAGCTTCTTTGATTGTTTTCTCTTTTGTAAAATAGGGGTCGTAATGCTTGCAATTACCTACCTTACATTGTTGTTATTGGGAAAGTGCTTTGTAAACCATAAGATGATGTATACATGGGAGCTAGTATTAACCACATTTCCTTTTTGAATTTTTAAATTGTTAGACTTGCAAGTCAGGGAAAATGTACATAGAGCGTGACTAAATTTCAACAAGACATTTGATGGTTTTCTTAAGATGTCTTTGTAAGACAAGGATAGAGAGATATTGGCTGGGTAATAATAGGTAGATTCAGAACTAACTTAACACCTGGGATCCCCAAAATATTATTGAATAGTGGATTCATGTCAGCCTAGAGGGGAATGTCTATAGTGGTATGCTACAGGGCATGTCTTTAATCTTACTTTATTTTCATTAGTTTCTTAAATAAAGACTTTGGTGACAGGATAAATTTGTGTATTGCATGATACTCACAGGGACAGCAGAATAAGGATTCCCAAAGTATCTCTGTAGGCTAAAAGATATTTTTTTTCCTTTTTATTTTGTAATTAATCAGTTTTATAATAAAAGTATACATTTAAGAGTCTTGATACTATTGTCAGTTTATAGTTCCACTTTCCTATTTGATCCCTTTGACTGTCTAGTCAGATATGTATTCATATGCCCCAAAGACCTAGCTGACACCTGGCCTTTCATCTCCTGTTAAGCCTGTCTCCTGGGGGAAGATTTCTAGAGACCAGCTGGGTGACATCTGTCTGTACTAGCACAAGGCAACTTCCACCTCCTACTGTCAGCCTGATCTCCCAACCTGGATGTGGAGAGCTCTGGTGCAAAGAAGAGCAACCTTCCCCCTGACTTCAGGCCTTCCATTTCCTTCTTTGCTTGTCTCTTAAGGGAAGAGGAAGAAGAAAGTGGGTAGGGAATAAGACTTCCATCTCCTCCTATGCAGGTTCCACTTCTAGCTCCTGCTTTGATATTTCCTGCCTAATCTCCAACCTTCAGAAAGAAGATCAGTAGTGAAATGGGGCCTCCCATTTGACTATCTGACTATGTGCCTTCCAGCCTGATCTTAAGCCTCCTCTGAGAAAAGAAGTGGCATTTTCCATTAAATGATGAACATTATCATATCTGGTCATACCCTACACATCTCAGTGATTCTGATCCTCTGTAGGTCACCATCCAAATCCCATTCTTCACCAACTGATTCCTTATCCCCATCCCTTTCAACCATTCCATCCCAAAGTTCCAACCAAATGTCATCCACCCTTCCCTTGATAAGAATTTCTTAAGTTTGATGTGCTAGGTGCTGGGGATATAAGCCCTCAGTGCCTTCTGAAATGCCTCTTCCTTAAGTAACAAACTTCCCTTCATCCCAAATCTTTTCCACTCCCATTTCTTCTGTCTTCTGGCTATTAATGAAACTTAACTCCTCCCTGACCATTCTTTCCAGTACTGGCTATACCTTTCCTCATTCCCTTTGGCCTACTGGTTGAGGTGGGGAGTTTAAATGTTCCTTGCTCCCTATTGCCACTTAAAGGTTCTCCCTGACAGTAATGTCTCCTCCTTTGAGGTTCATATAATTTATATCTACTACCCAATCAAAATCCCAATAGCTTTTGTCTATAGACCCCCAGGTCAATCTGCTTCCTTTCTCAGTGAGTATGATGCCTACCTCACCATTTTTCTCTTCTCCCCAACTCCTGCTTTCATACTAGGAAACTTTTATTTTTTATATATATATATATTTTAAATAGACCTGTGTGCATGTACATGTGTATGTATGTGTGTATATACATGCGTGTATATACATATGTATGTATATATACTGTGTATACACACACACACATATACACACACACACGGGGGTGGGGGGAGAGAGAGAGATTGAGGGAGTCTCCCTTAAACACCATAGCCACTCAGTTTCTCTATTCTGTAGAGATAACTTGAGTGGTTTCTTAAGCCAGCTCTAAACTGACACATTAGCCTGAGAAAGTGTGATGTGTAATCGTGGTCCAGACAAGATCATCAATGCAATCCGTTTATTGATACCATGAGCAAGGTTTTTATAGAATAAGGAAACAAAGAAGGTAATTATAGGTCACTTAGTTTTTTAATACTCTTTGTTCAGTTTCAAGATGCCAGTGATGTCAATTTAGGCCTTGACGATTATCATGTCCTTTGATGATTTCCAAGCCATATGAATAGTATCTAAAATGTATGGGTGAGCTAACACCTTCTGGCTAGAATCCCAGAACAGGGCACAGGATATCAGGAAGGCTCTGATTTTCAGTCACATCACAGAGAAAACCAGGACTGAACAATATGGACTGGCCACTGGAAAAACCCAGAGCTAACTTATCTAGGACCAGCCTGAATACTGGAGCAGGTGTTTTGGCTCCCTTCACTATTCCTCTACTCTTATCTCTGCCATACTCAAAGATATTTGCTATCATCTACAAATGTGCTACCTCCATATTCAAGAATTCTGAAATTCCCTTATCTGACCATCATGATCTGACCATAAAGATTTCCACCTCTCCCTTCCCCTTATAAAACTCTCCTTTTTGTCTATTCTGTGACCTCCAATTCTTTAGAACCCTCAGTTCTCTCCTAGACCAATCTCTCCTCTTTTCCCCATCATGACCCCTCAGTAAACAGCTCACCTTTACACTGTCTTCTTAAGTCCCTAATGTCTGATATTACCAATTGCTCACTACCATGCTTCAACTTGGAGTCTAAGAATTTGGATTCAAATCCTAGTTTTGCCACTAGCCTCTTATATGACATAGGCAAATCACTTAAACTCTTTGGGACTCAAGTTTCTTACCATCTGTCTGTAAAATGAAGTTGAAGTAGATCTTAACTTGCTTATTTTACAGCATAATTGTTAAGAAAAGTAATAACTGCTTTTTCCCTGGATCTGAAACTCAACATATACAAATAAAAACTGATTATCTTTTACTAACCCCAAAACTACTCTCCCTAATTTTCCTTTTTTTCTTGAGGGCACCAATATCTTTCTAGGCATCTGGATTCTTAATATGGGGTCCTCTTCAACTCTTCCCCTTCCCTCACATCTTATATTGAATCATTTGATGAAACTTGTTGTTTCTGCTTCTGAGTTTTATCATTGTTTTGAACATCAATCTCCTCATCTCCATTTATGTTACAACTAACCTAGTCCAGATCTTTCCTGTACTGTTGTCACAACCTCCTAATTTAACTCTCTGTTATCTTCCACATAATTTTTACTCCACCATCTTGGCTCTGCCCATTCCGCATAGCTTTTGAAGTGATGGTTCTATATCATAGATTTAACATTTTATTCCCTTGCTTAATAAGTTTCAGTTTCCCTCTTGTCGTTACTATAAAATATCTCACAAACACACACACACACACACACACACACACACACACACCCCCATTCCATTTCAGCCTCTGTACCTTGAACAGGTTTTCAGACCTGGAAATCCTTTCCTCATCACTTCCTTACAGCATTCCAAGTTTTCTTCAAAGCTCAGCTCCAGTGCTGTCTCCTTTAGAAAGCCTTTGATGATTACTCCATTTGTTTTGTTTTGTTTTTTGTTTTTGGAGGGCAGTTAGGGTTAAGTAACTTGCCCAAGGTCACACGGCTAGGTTTTTGTTTATGTGTGTTAAGTGTCTGAGGCCAGATCCAAACTCAGGTCCTTCTGACTCCAGGGTCGACGCTCTACTCACTGCGCCACCTAGCTGCCCCAACTCCATTTGTTGATAACTTGCTCCCTAGAAATTGGTTTTGTTCTTTTTTTAAATGTGTTTTCTTCCCCTCAGAAGAATGTAAGCTTTTTGAGGGCATTGTGTTTTTTGTTTTTGTGTTTGCATCCGTTTCCTAGTACAGTGCCTAGCACATTAATAAGTATTTAATAAATAAAGAATGAGTAATAATAACGGCCAGCTAGGTAGATAGAATACCAGGTGGATAGAGCACCAGGCCTGGAGTCAGGAAAACCTAAGTTCAAATCCAGCCTCAGACTCTTACTAGCTGGGTGACTCTGAGCAAGTTACTTGACCCTATTTGCCTCCCTTTCCTCATCTGTAAAATGAGTTGGAGAAAAAATTGCAAACCACTCCAATATCTTTCCTCAAGAAAACCCCAAATGGAGTCACAAAAAATTGGAAGTGACTGAAAACAACTGAACAACAAGAATAATAACAACTGGCAATTGTAAACTTGTATATATATTTTAAATATTCCTAACTACTTCGGGCTAAAAGGAAATCTTCCTATTTAATTTTTTTTTCAACACTCCTTAATGGTGGGTGTGCACAGCTTTGAATATTGTAAATTCTACTAAAAGATGAAATGTGGAGGAGGACAGCAAGGTTATCCTCCATTCCTTTTAAAATGTCACGAGTTCTTTAGCTTCTATTTAGCAGAAGGAAGCGTGGGTTTTACTGTCTAGTTTAAGGTGGTGATTTGTAAAAGAATAGCACTCCCACAGAGTAATAGTTAATTTGGAGAACATAAGTATCTTCCTTTAACCAGTACCATGCAGCAATCTGGTAGAACTGAGAAAAGAAAAATGGTCAGTTAGGAAATGTTTTAGTTTTTGTTTGGACCAAAGAGTTCTTATTTTTATGGGGGATATAAATTAGCCATCATAGCTATTAAATTGCCACAAATTATATTTGTGTAGTGTGCTTGGACTGATTTTTTGCTTATATTCAAACCTTGTAAAACTTTATTTAAGGATAACAGTAGGATTGTATTACCATAGGAATCTCAGAGAAGTCTTGGAGGAAGTTGGGCAGGTTGAAAGAAGCAGCACTCAATGCTAGCAGATAGCAGTGAAAAGGAATCAAAGCATGTTAGGAAAATCTATGTGAAGAAAACAGGAATCGGAGGCAGAGTGTTAGCCATTCACTGAAATGGGTCATGGTTTTCTACTTTTGTCTTCACTTATGTGATTTTTTTTTTTTACACTTGCTGTAGGAAGCCTTTTCAGACTCCCCTTAATTCTAATGTCTTGTCTCTGTTGATTATCTTTAGTTTATCCTAACTTATGTTTGTTATGTTGTTTGTGTGTTGTCTCATCCATTAGACTGAGCTCCTTGAGAACAGGGACTATCTTTTGCCTTTCTTTGCATCCCTAACTCTTAGCACAGTGCTAAGTAGGTTCATAGTGTAGGTGTTTAATAATGTTTTTTAACTAATAAAATGTAAATTACACCAGAATGTAAATTTTCCTTACAGCATTTCTGTTCAATGCGTCCTTCAAGTCCCAGGTCAAATTCAACTCTTCTGTGAGCATTGCCCTTATGACTCTTAGGTATTCCCCTTCTCTGAATCCCTTACTCATACTTTTTATATTGTTTACTTGTCTTCTCCAGTCAGTTATAAGCTCTTTAAAGGCAGGAACCCTGTTAATTAATTTTATATCTCCTTCAGGGCCATTATAGGACCTTACACTTTTGTGTTAGCAAATGTTGGTTGAACTAAAAATAGTGAAATAATAATAACTAGGGCTGTTATATAGGCATATATTATATAGATTTATAATATATAACATTATATAGGGCTCTTTATAATTCACAAAGTGCTTTACAAATATCTCATTTTATCTTCACAACAATCCTGGGAGGTAGGTACTATTTTCCCCTTCTTACAAATAAAGAAACTGAGACAAATAGGTTGTGTCCAAAGTCATACAGTTGGTAAGTTTATCTGAAGTTCGATTTGAATTTAGGTCTCCTTGACTTCAACTCTGGCATCTTATCCACCAAGTCACCTAACTGCCTCATCAGCTGATTCCTATCATCAGCTGATCCCTACTCAGGTTGTGAGAATTTGAGTTTTCAAATTCAGTGCTAATGGATAGTGGATGATTTTTTTCCCATCTGGAATTTATATCTTTGGTTACCAGGCATGGTCTTGTTGACTCTCCATCTCCATGGAACCATTCAGTAGGTGGATGTTACTTACGATTTTATGACTGACAAAAGAATCAAAATAAGTTGGCAAAAAGTAGCATTTTGTAGTCTGCATTAATTTAGGAGAGAAAAGCAACTCTCCTGTGCCTTAGAACTGTTTGAGAAACTGAGTCTGTGTTCAGATACTACTGTGATCACAAGTCAGTCTCTAGAAATACAACACCCTTGAAGGAGGAGAACAGAATGAGGACAAATAAATATGAATCAAGGAGGAGTAGGAATATTAAAACAAAAGGAAAAAAGAATAAACAGTAAGTGCAGTGTGTGCATTTGGTTCCCATATCCGTTTTATCTGTGTGTTTGAACAGGAGAGGGAGAAGTACGTTAGTGGGGGTGACAGCACACACTTCCTGCATGCCCTCCTTTACCTCACTGGATTCCTCATCTCTAAGATAGGGGAGTTGGACAACGTGGACTCTGAGATCCCTTCCACTAATACACTGAGGATTCTCTCAGTCTTTTTTACCCTTTCTTGCAGCCAAGACATTCTTGACTATGCAACTTTTGAAGGGTGGAAGAGCTCCAAAGGAAGTAGGGAGTGGTAATATAGTGTGCTTAGGTGACTGTATTAGGAGAAACATGATAGGACAGCTGGGTCCCACAAACCATATTTGTAGAAGTTAAGAAATGATGTGACTATTTGTCTAGAGTAGAGGTTCCCAATCTTATTTGGCTTACTGCCCCCTTTAAAAAAAAATTAGTCAGCGCCCCCCTGGAAATCTATTTTCACATTCTTGGAACTTCCCATTTTCTTTGCACCTCTTACATATATTAAGCATGTCTTATTTTATTTTTTTTTACATTTGAAACATTTAATTTTAAAACTTCGAATTTCAGATTCATTCCCTTCCTCCCTTGTCACCCACTCCCTCTGGGAAGATAAGCAATTCAGTATGTGTTGTACATGTATAGCTATGCAAAACATTAACATAGTAGATATATTGTAAAAGACTGCTCATATTTCCCTCCCACCTATCCCACTCCCCACCTGGTCCATTGCCTACTTTGATCTTGTCCCTCTTCGAAAGTGGGTACTTCCAACCTCCCTTCCATCACCCTCCCTCTCATCCCCCTTCCCCCTACTCTCCTGCAGGGTGAGATATCCCATTTAGTATGTATGTGATTCTCTCCCTGAGCCAAATTCAATGAGAATATGGTTTTGCCTTTTTGCCTTCCTGTTCTTCCCCTCCCCTGCAACTACTTCCCCTTGCCTCTTCTACATGAGATGGTTTACCCTACCCTGTCTCTCCCCATCTCCTCTTGCCACTTTCCTCTCTCACCTCTTAACTTCACCCCTTAAGTATCATCCCTTCCCACCAAATTCAACCTGTGCCCTCTATCCATGTATACCTGTAAACATATATACACACATTCATATATGTAGTCATATGCCCATATACCCTTCTTCAATTATCTTCATAATGAGAAAGGTTTAATCAGTTACTGTTATTGTTTTTCCATGTAGGAATGTAAATAGTTCAACTTTGATAAGTTTCTTTTGATTTCTTTTCCCTGATTACCTTCTCAAGCATCTCTTGCTTCTTGTGGCTGAATGTCAAATTTTCTATTCAATTCTGGTTTTTTCCTCAAGAATGCTTGAAAGTCCTCTATTCCACTGAATGACCATATTTTCCCCTGAAACATGATACTCAGTTTTGCTGGGTAAGTGACCCTTGGCTTCAATCCCAGCTCTTTTGCCTACTGGAATATCATATTCCATGCCCTTCTATCCCTCAGTGTAGTAGCTGCCAGGTCCTGTGCTATTTTGGTTGTGTTTCCACAATATTGAAATCGTTTCTTCCTGGCTGCTTGTAGTATTTTCTCCTTGATCTGGGAGTTCTGGAACCTGGCTATACTATTCCTGGGAGTTTTCTTTTTGGGATCTTTTTCAGGAGGCGATCAGTGGATTCTTTCAACCTCTGTTTTGCCCTCTGGTTCTAAAACATCAGGGCAGATGATTTCTAGATTCTTTCTTTGATCATGGTTTTCAGGTAGTCCAATAATTTTTAGATTGTCTCTCCTGGATCTATTTTCCAGGTCAGTGGTTTTTTCCATGAGATATTTCACATTGCCTTCTATTCTTTCATTTGTTGGATCTGTTTAACAGCATCTTGATTTCTCATAAAGTCACTAGCTTTCATTTGCTCCAGTCTAATTCTGAAGGAATGATTCTTCTCAGTTAGCTTTTGAGATTCTTTTTCCATCTGGCAAATTTGGCTTTTTAAGGTATTCTTCTCCTCATTGCCTTTCTGAGCCTCTTTTGCTATTTGAGTTAGTCTATTTTTTAAGGTGTTATTTTCCTCAGTCAGGCTGTTGACTGTCATTTCATACTTTTCTTGCATCTTTATCATTTCTCTTCCCAATTTTCCTACACTTCTCTTATCTGCTTCTTAAGGTCCTCTATGGCCTGTAGCCAGCTTGTATTTTCATTTGGGGCTTTTGGTGCAGGATTTCTGACCTCATAGTCCTCCTCCTGTTCCATTCTTTGATCCTCTTTGCCCCCAAAATAGAAGTCTAAAGTTGCATTTTTCTGTTTACTTTGTTTCCTTTGCCTAGGCATGTTGCCACTCAGTTACTTGATTTTTGGGCTTGTTGCCACAGTAGGACTCTGCCACCAGACAGGAGAGCTTCCATCCCGAACGTTGGGGTCTTCACAACTTCTGCAGGTTGGGTGGCCTCTGTAAAACCTCCACCCACTCTGGCAAATTGGATACCCATCCCAGGCCTCCCCCCCCCACAGACCACAATCCAGATCCAAGCAGGTTAAAGCAAGAGCAATTAACGCCCGTACTGATTGCTGGATCTCCCTACAGTTTACAGACCAGGAGCTGGAGCTGCCACTGATGCTGCAAAATGGCCTCTGTGCTGCGTTTCCTCAGCTGTTTTTCACCCCCAGGGGAGGAAGCTGACACGTTCCCCAAATACTGGTCCCAAAGTCCATAGGGCACTAACCTCTCACTTTGTCCTAGGCATATCTGTGCTGATAATTCTGGAATCACCACAGCTGCTGATGTTCTGGGGTCCCTCCAGCCGGCTGCTGGCCCAGCCGCCCTGGGGCTAAAACCGAGGCTCTTTCAGGCCTGGGCTCAGCTCCCAGAGCGCTGCGCTGTCGGTTCACAGCGAGCTGTGCTGCCCGCTCTCAGCACTGCGCTGGCTACTCCCTGCAGAGCTGCTGGGCTGTCCTCAGTGGGAGGTTACCTTCTCTGTGTTGTTCTGTGGGTGCTGGGCCTCCAGAAGTTCTTCAGAGTCCACTTTTACATTGTTTGGAAGTGGAGTGGGGCAGAGCACCTTGGAAGTGCTGTTTCTACTCCGCCATCTAAGCTTGTCTTATTTTTATCTTGGTTTCTTGAAGGGTTTGCTAGCTCCATGTTGGCTTTGTAGGGTGAGTTCAGTCAATCAACAAATATTACTTTTGTCTACTACAAACCAGACATGGGGGAGGGGAAGGAACAGAGATACAAAAGCAATAGAAGAATAATTCTTGCCCCCAAGGGACTTAAATTCTAGAGAGGGTGACAGCTCAACATATATATGTATATACAGAATAAGTACTCCAAATACTTGGTAGTTTAGAGACTTAGGAAAGACTTCTTGTAGAAGTGGTACTTGAGCTGTGTCTTGAAAGAAACAAGATTCTAAGAATCCAAGGTGAGGGAGTACGTTCTAGGCATAGGGGACAGCTATATAGTCCAAAAGCAGACAAGACCAATATGTCCTGAAGTATAATACTTGGATGGGGAGTAATGTGTAAGAAGAATGGAAAGGTGGGAAAGGTGCAGGTTTTGATAACTATCATTTCATCATCTGCTCTCCACTTTTCCTTTTGCATTCAGTCGTTCCCAGAATCAGGGTCTTTTCCAGTGAGTCCCATCTTCTTATTATGTGGCCAAAGTATTTAAACTTCAGCTTCAGTATTCGAACTTCCAATGAATAAGGAAAGTCTGATGCCATAAAGATCAATATTGCATAGGAACCAGGAAATGTTAAGATCTATAAACCATGGTAAGCAGCATACAGGAGATGGAAAGATTAAACATCAACATCTTGGGTGTCAGTAAATTAAATGGAGAGGAATAGGTGAATATAATTCAGATGATCACTGCATATGCTACTGTGGTCAGGAATCCCTTAGAAGAAATGGAGCAGACCTCGTAGGCTAAAAGGGTGAGAAAAAGCAGTACTAGAGTATAATCTCAAAAATAACAGAATCATATCTGTTTGAATCCAAGGCAAACTGTTCAGCATCACTGTAATACACGTGTGCTCCAACCACTGATGCCGAAGATGCCAAAGTTGATCAGTTCTATAAAGACCTACGACATCTAAAAAAACACCAAAAAAAGATGTCACATTCATTATAGGGGATTGGAATGCTAAAATAGGAAATGAAAAAGATAATTAGAGGGGCAGCTTGGTGGCGCAGTGAGTAGAGTGCCAGCCCCAGAGCCAGAAGGACCTGAGTTTGGTTCTGGCCTCAGCCACTTAACACACACAAACAAAAACCTAGCCATGTAACCTTGGGCAAGTTACTTAACCCCAATTGCCCTCCAAAAAGCAAAAAAAAAAAAACAAAAAACAAAAGATAATTAGAATAACAGTCAGGTTTGGCCTTGGAGTACAAAATGAAGCAGGGCAAAGACTAATAGATCTTTGTTGAGATAACTCACTGGTCATAGCAAACACTCTTTTTCAACAACCCAAAAAGAGACTCTGTACATGGACAGCACCATATGATCAATATGGAAATCAGATCGATTTTATACTTTGCAGCCAAAAGTGGAGAAACTTTATGCAGTCAGTTAAAACAAGACCTGGAGCTGATTGGGGCTCAGATCATGAGCTTCTTAGTGCAAAATTCAGACTTAAATTGAAGAAGGAAGGGAAAACAATTAGGTCATATAGGTATGACTTAAATAACATCCCTTATGACTATAAAGTGGAGGTAATGAATAGATTTTAGGGATTAGATCTGCTAGATGAAATATAGGTATATGAATAGTAGATGAAATATATTTGATTCTATGAGTAATTGAGAGCCACTGGAGTTGACTTAATGGGGTTGGACTTGAGCTTTATAGAAATCACTTTGGTGGCTGTATAGAGGATGTTTTGGATAGGGGAGATTCTAGTCAGGAAGACCAAATAAGAGGCAATTGCTAGGCTAGAGGGGAAAAGGACCTGAATTTTGCACATATTTCCTGGCCCATTTGAACCTAGACAGAACTGAGAAGGCTCCAGAAGTTTCTCTTTCAATACATATATATATATTTTACCTACTTTACTGATTCCATTCCTCCCTTGCCTATTGAAAACTGGAGGACATATGATAACCATTCCTTTATAATTGTTTATTTGCTGATTAAATTGAAATAACTGAAGTTCATTCACACTGAAATGTTCTAGCAGACTGTCTTTTTAGAGCATTTTATCTTTAACTGTGCAGTACAAAACTTTTTCCTGAGTCAAAGGAATTTCAAGCCTTAGAAGGTAAAGAATATATTTTTGGATGGAGAGTGGAGAACAAAAGAGCACCTGGGGATTTTGTGAGGAGTAGTGTGGAGAGGCCAGTTTGGCCTCTAGCTTCTTCTAGCACAAGGAACATAACTAGCATTATTGTCTACCTACTGCTAAGTTTAATATGTTCCCTCAAAATCTTTTCTCACCCTAACCTTGCCTGAGCAGTTTAACCTCTCTTCTGACTTGTTTATTAACCCTAATGCTCTCGTACCTCTAGCTCAAGGCTGTCAGACATATTTATGTTTTCTGACACATTTGAGGTTGTTAGTATTTGTAATGCCATCTTTGTACTGTAACCCTCTCTTTATCCTCTCTGCCTCTCCCCCTCCCCCATAACTGATTTGTTTAATATAGTTTTTTCTTGGTTCCTAAACACACACTTTGGAGGTAAAGGTTGCTATTTTAGTCTGATTCTGTCATCTTTTAGGAAGATTGGTCACTGTTAAAAAAAAATTCTATCCTAGGGGCGGCTAGGTGGCACAGTGAGTAGAGCGTCGGCCCTGGAGTCAGAAGGACCTGAGTTCGGATCCGGCCTCAGAAACTTAACGCACACACAAAACAAAAACCTAGCCGTGTGACCTTGGGCAAGTTACTTAACCCCAATTGCCCTCCAAAAAAAAAAATTTTATCCTAAGAATTTTAAATCAAATGAAATAATGTACATAAAGCATTTTCTAAGCCACACATGGTATATAAATAGCAGCTATTAATTATTCTTTGGTAATAATATGATGATAAGAATAATGTTTCAGAGCTAATAATAGTAGCTCATAGAGTCCTTTAAGAGTTGTAAAGTGCTTTATATTCTTTACCTGATTTGTTCCTCACAACAGTAATAGGAAGAAGCTACCATTATTATTATCCCCATCATTCCACAGAAAGGTTAAGTGACTTACCCAGCCCAGTGGCTTTGAATTCAGGTCTTCTTGGGTCCCAGCTGCCAGAATATTTTGTCATCTTATCAGCCTCAGCACTGTTTTGATGCCATCACAGTCCCTAAGCCAACAGAAAACAAATATCAATACCAATCATAATCTGTTAGTTTGTTAATCTTTGAATTTTAGTAATACCTATTATTTAATTCAGTTCCTTGATTTTATAGATGAGGAAACTGAGGCCAGAGAGGTGAAGAGACAAGGTCATGTAGTAGCAGAGAATATTTTAACCCAGGTCGTCTTACTCCAACTTTATTTTGAAGGATACCTAATGAATTGAACAAAAACCTTTTGCTCCTGGCATCGTTATATTTTATGTATACAAGTCTAATTGTTAGACCAGAAATTTCATATCATACAGTTATTCAAAAACTCTATAATTTGGTTGGCTGTTGACTCCATCTATTTTTATTCATTGTTCCTGCTTTATTTATGTCATTTCGTTAGAAGTAATATGATAGTCAATCAATGAAAAACTCCTTTTCATTTTAAAAATTCCCTGACTTCAAAATGTGCTTGTCTCTCTACTGTATAACATTTTAAACAATAACTCAGATAAAGTCATGCTGGAATGGTGTTCAGATTTGCAGATGTCACAAAGCGTGGAGGGATAGCTAACATAATAAATGAGAATTGGAATCCAAAAGGACCTTTACAAGTTAGAGCATTGGGCTGACTATGACAAAATGAAATTCTATAGGAATAATTTTCAAGTCTTACACTTGGCTACAAAAAAATTTACTCCACATGTATAGGAATGGAAGGGATATAATTAAACAGTAGTTCTGAAAAAGTTCTGGGGGATCTGAAGTTCAAAGTGGGGCAGCAGTGTGATATGGCAGCCAAAAAAGCTTGTGGGATCGCCACATGCATTAAGAGGAGCATAGGCTCCAGGAATGGAGAGGTAATCACTTTCTCACACTCTGTGCTTATCAGACTTCATCTGGAGTATTGTGTGCAGTTCTGTTTGCGAGTATCCAAAAGGATAACCAAAAAGTTCAGCTTAGGACACTGTTGAAAGAATGTACTTGGAGAAGAAAAAAGGTGGGGAATTAGTTGATTGGAGAGTGAGAAATGAAAGCTGTCTGCAGATCTTTGAAGTGCTCTGCAAAGAGTGGAAAAGAGACTAGACTTCTCTGTCTATAAAGGGCAGGAGCATTGGGTGGGAGTTGCAGAGAAGTTTGATTCAAGAAGAATTCCATTTCAGTTAAAGCTGTCCAGAAGTGGAATGGATGACCTCTAAAGTTTTCCTTTCTCAAAGGTCTTCAGAAAGGTCACTTGTCACTCCACTAATATGGAGATTCTGTTGGTGTTATGTGCTAGACTAGATGACTGTTGAGGTCCCTTCCAACTCTCAAATTTTGTAATTCTTTTTCTTAATTTTTTTGACCTTATAGCAAGACAAGTAGATTGTAAGCTCATTGAGGGTAGGAGTTATATCTTAACTCATCTTTATATTCCCAATACCTAGGACAGAACTTTGAACATAGCAGAGGAGGTGGGGGGAGGGGAAAGGTATATAATTGAATCTGTCCAGATTTTTTTAAGTGCATTTTTTTGCAGCACATGATCTTTTGTCATGGAAGCTGTTTATTTGCTGTGAATTACACTATTAAAAACATTGGTTTGAAAAACATTGGTTTGCATTTCGCTCGTTTTGTTTCCATTGTAGAATGACATTCTTGGAATTGGTTATTGTTTTTTTGAACAGTAACCTAAACCATTTTGTCATTGGAAGCTCATTTTTCTCTATTCTCCTGCTCATGTTACATTGGAGTCTGAAATTCCCAATGGAAATTTACCGTGACCAGGGCAACTGATTTTTAGGCTTAGAGAAATAAAACTATAGTCTGAACTTCTGAGATTGTAATCTTAGATAAAAGGTCTGGAAGATATGCCAGTGTTATAAACCAACAAACAGTCCCTCAGCATTCCACTAGGGGATGCTGTAGCACTTTGGGATAAAGTCTGATAGCTATGTCTATTTTCCTTACCCATAATTTTAGTAAAATTGGCTTTTTGCCGCTTGGTGGGGAGGGTGTGGATGGGGTGAGGTAAGAGTTGGGGGGGGGTATAATTTAAAGTTATAAGAAAAAATTGGGAATAAAAGCCTGAGCATTTTATCCATTTTTAATAGGCATATATTATTTGCTTCTTTTTTGGTAAGTGATTTGGTTCACCAAAATTTCATTCTCTCCAACTCTTGTCTCTTTCTAAACTCCTACCTGACTGCATAGATTTCCACATTGGATCAGACTGAGTTCATGATCTTTTCCCTCTAAACTCATTTATCTTTCTTGTCTTCCCATAGTACCATATGTTATGCCATGTTTTATAACATCTTGTTAAAATGCCTAGTCATTTAAGTGGGTCACATTGATTTCTTCTATGAAACAGTACCTTGAATCAGTCTCCTTTTTTCATTCCCACTGAAACCATCTAAATTCATAATTTGACTCCAACCTATCTTGCTTTCTCCTTGAACTCTAACAGGGTTGTTTTTTGTTGTTGTTGTTGTTTTAACCTTTATGTATGTCATGGATCCTTTTGGTAATCTGGTGAAAACTGTAGACCTCTTCTCAGAAAAATGTTTTTAAGTGCATAAAATGTATAACATCACTGAAGAGACCAATTATGTTGAAATATAGTTAATAAAGTATTTTTCAAAACTATTTCATGAACTCAGTTTAAGAACCACTGCTCAAAAATCTTAAGTAATTTCATAATACCTCCTAAATAAGGGTTAAACCTATCCCCCTGTCTTTAAAGTCTTGCACAATCTGATGCTACATTTCTTTTTCTTAATTTAATTTTTATTTTTTCAATTGACGGGCTTCTATTTTTCTCTTCCCACTCCACCACCATTAAAAATAAAAAATAAACCTAAAAGAAGTATGCTTAGTCAAGCAAAACAGGACACTTCTTTCAGTTATGTTTCTGATTAATTAATATATCAATTATCTTACAATTATGGGACATTTATTTGGTATCTAAAAGACAGTTGATGATGTGTGACTATAATTCAGAAGAGAGATTGTCTTGCTATAGTATTTGGAATCCTTCTTGTAGATATAATAGCTGACCTTCTGGGAGCTGATAGGTCACCAGGAGAGAAACTACTCCAACAGTTTGGTAACATAGTAGATAGAGCACTGGGCTTGGATTCAGGAATTCTTGAGTTCAAATTCTGCCCCAGGCACTTACTAAGGCAAGTCACAGAACCTCTATCTGATGCAATTTCTTCAATTGTAAAATGGGGATAATAATAATGCCTATTTCCCAGGGTTGTTGTAAGGAACAAATGAAATAATATTTGTAAAATGTTTAGCATATGCCTGGCACATAGGCATTTAATAAATGCTTGTTCCCTCTCCTTGTACCCTTCTCTTCATTTCATAAGTAGAGAAAATATCTATCATCCCCCTGTGGAATCAACAGTTTTAGTGATAAGTATATGGGATGGGTTAGACAATTCTTAGAGTATCTAGTTGGCTCTACCCACAATTATCTGCATAGAGCTTGCCAAGGGGGAATATACATATCCTCCCTAGAGCTTGTGATAGCCCATCTCTAGGTGGTCTGCCCCTGTAACTAGTTTGGAAACTGGGCCAGTCATTGGGACTGCCAACATCCAGTAACCTCTCATCTTCATATACAGGCACACGTCATTGTGTCATGTTTCACTGATACTGCATTTTTTACAAATTGAAGGTTTGTGGCAGGCTTGCATCAAGCAAGTCTGTTGGCACTGTTTTTCTAACAGCATGTGCTCAGATGGTGTCTCTGTTGTCACATTTTGGTAATTCTCTCAAATTTCAAACTTTTTCATTATTATTATGCTTATATCTGTGATGGTGACCTATGATCATTATCTTTATAATCTTCATCATTGGAGTTGTTTTGGGAATGCCACAAACTGCACTCATATAAGGTGGTAAACTTAATCGATAGATGTGTGTGTGTTCTGACAGTTTCACCAACTGGGAGTTCCCTTTCTCTCTCCCTGTCCTCAGCCCTTCCTATTCTGAGATGTAATCTGATGAAGTTTTATCTCATATGTCAGATTGGTATTGTGCCTCTCCCCAGAGCACCTCTTTACAGTGACTGGAGTAGTTGACCCAGCCAACTGTCCTCATCATCCTAACAAATTTTACCAGTTTATTTGCTTATCCTCTATAGTTATGTGGTATGGAAGACCCAAAGCAAAAGCTTGTTATTGTTCATCCAAGGCTCAGCTCAAAGGTGCATGTAGTTGGACCCCTTTTCCCCTCTAAACAGGTTACACATAAGGTATAGCAGGTTTGGGGGATAGAGGGTATGGCAATGAAGGGTCAACTTTGGTGGCAGTTATAGGAAGGTTAATATCAGGAAGCATTTCTTAAAATATCTGCTCAGGAAAGGGAATGAATTGTCTTACAAAATAAGAATAAATTCAATTGAACAAATATTTGTTGTGTAGGGAAGTGTGTTAGGTACTGAGGATACAAAGACAAAATTGAAAATACCCCATATTCAAGGAACTTAAAGTATATACACAGATAATGATGTAAGATAATTTTCAGGAGGGAGACAACACAAGTTACAGAGTTATAGGAAGCCTTTCCTGTACATGAGGAGTTCTTAACCTAGGCGCTGTAAACTCCCTAACTGTGGATATATTTCAAGAGTTCTGTGAACTTGAGTGGGGAAAAAAGAATTAACACCTTTATTTTCACTCACCTCTAAGAGAAATTCAGCATTTCCTTCAGTTAGGAATGTAGACAGCAAATCCTAAGTGTTATTAGCAGTGTCTGTGACTCTGTCACCCAGAGGAATCCCAGATATTGTCAGATCACATTACAGTTACAGTGCTTAACATAATGCTGGGCACAGGGTAGATTTTTAATAAATGCTCACTCACTTCCCCTGTTTTATCTTGAAATATTTACACTCATTGCTACTCATTACTGACAGTGGGATTGCACATGATCACAGTCTTACTATCTACAGACTGTATTTCAGTGTACTTGGTTTCCTTTGTAATTCTACGTATTTTATGCATTTAAAAATATGAATGAATCATAGACTCTAATATTCTATAATGCTATATGTCAGTATGGTGCTACAGTGGATAGAGAGAACACTGGGCTTGGAGTTAGGAAGACCTGAGTTCAAATCAGAGCTTAGATACTTATTAGCTCTGTAAATATGGATGTCACTTAATATCTGTTTGCCTCAGTTTCCTCACCTGCAAAATGGGGAGATACCCTACAGAGTTGTTGTGAGGATCAATTGAAATATTTATGAAAGTTCTTAGCACAGTGCCTGGCCTATAATAGGCACTATATAATGCTTAAACCTTTCCCTTACCCCCTAGAAGGATCAATGTTCAGTCCCTCCTCTGAGTGGAGGAAACTGAGGCCCACTAAAGTTAAGTGACCTGCTCCAGGTGATGGAACTTCTTAGTAGGAAAGAGTAAAAAACTTAGAGTTTATTTTTATAACAGTATATTAGGACACCCTTGCTTCCTTTCCTAGAATAAATTTGTTATAGACATTTATATGATCTTTCAGTGGGAATACCCCTTGATAGTAGAAATAATTTAAGGTTATTTAGATCAGTGGCTTTTAACCTGAGGTCTGTAAACTGGTTTTTAATATTTTTTCTTTTAAAAGAACTTGTTTAGAGATTTTACATATTATTAGATACTAAAATAAATTTTGTTGTCAAGTTTTCCCTTCTAATAGGTTAGAATTAAAACTATATCTCCTTCTTAAGTAAGGCAACAAGTTATACTTTAGGCTATTTATACTTCATTCTTCTCATTTCATTGTACCTATTTAAAGTGATGTATGCCCATGATTCTTGATGCTGATGCCAGCGATGGTGTGATTGGCACTCAGAAGGGGATTGGTTAAGGTAGTGTCAGTTGTTTTGTCATGGAAAGGTTCTTTGGACTTAACTGTTTTACTTTCTTTTTTTGCTTGACATTGGGAGCTGTTGGTTCAGGAGTGATCTTTTCCAGAAGGTTAATTAATTTTCTGAAAATTTTGCAGTAAGCAAAAAAGGGAGAAGATGGCTTTGAAACTGTAGCAATTGGGTCTTCTTTTTCTGAGTAGTATAACCAAGTTTTTCCTTCCCTTTCTCTTTAAAGATAAGGTTAGTTTCTAGATGAAATTAATTTGTAATAACCTTTAGTTCTTAGGGAAAACCACAAGAGACTATAAATTAATAAATACGTTAACCGACAGTGTGATCTGAATCTGATCCATGGAGTAGAATTTCATAACTGCTTATTGATGCCTATTTATTTCTAAGATTACTAATGGAAGTCACTAAACTACAAAACTTTTACAGTCTGAAAGCTTGAAACCTCAGTTCAATAAACAATTCAAAAGACGTTTGTTAAATATCTACTAAATAATAAAACACTCTTAGGTGCTGGCAATCTCAGTGATTGAACTTATAGGAAGTACTAGTTAGTGGTATGTACCCCTGTGACCTCAGGGCCACCTGTGGCCTTGAGGAGGCAGGTTCCATACCTCTAATATAGACTATTCCCTCTGATTTCTCAAAAGCCTAGGCATTCTCAGGGGGTGCATCAATAGGGTAAAGGAGAGCCAAGAAGAAATAGAGGTGAGGTAAGTGATTTGTGAATGTGACTTGGGGGCAGAAAGTACTGAAGAGTGGTGCTGATTTATGTTTTCCCTTTATACACATATTCCTCACTGTCAGAAATGACAGGCATAACAATTTCTGCTTATGTTAGTAAATATTCAGTGCCTCCTGTATGTCAGGCACTGTGCTAAGGGCTAGATTTACAAAGAAAAGTAAAAGATAGTTTCTGTTCTCAAGGAAGCTAACTGTGTAATGGGGTAGTCAGCAATCAAATAGCTATGTACAATCAAGTTGTATTCATGAGAACTTTGAAATAGTCAAAAAAGGGAAGGTGCTAGAATTAGGGGAATTGGGAAAAGCTTCCTATAGAAGATGAGATTTTACCTGGTACTTGAAGGAAGCCAGAGAAGCTGGGAGGAGATGAGGAGGGGGAGAGCTTTCCAGGCATTGAGGAATAGGTAGCCAGTAAAAAGGCCTGGAGTTGGGAGATGAAGTCATTTGTTCAAGAAATAGCAAGGGTGGCCAATGTCACTGGATCATAGGTTCCTGGGGAACAAAAGGAGACTGGTGGGTGGGAGGGAGGCAGGTTATGAAGGAATTTAAATACCAAACAGAAATTTTAATATTTGATCACAGAGGTGATAAGGAACCACTAGAATTAAAGTGTGTGTGTGTCTGTCTGTTCATCTAGCCATCCATCCGTCTGTCTCTGTCTGAAAGAGACAGAGACATACAGTCAGGCATGCACTTTTAGAAGATTATTTTGACAGCTGAGTAGAAGATGAACTGGAATGGTGAGATACTTGAGACAGGGAGACTAACCAGCAGACCATTACAGTAGTCCAGGAATTGATCAGAGTGTACAAGGTCACCCGTACTGACATCAACTTGGTTTAAATAGTTTTTAAGAAAGAAGACTTGAGGTGGTGCAGTGAATAGAGCACTGGCCCTTGAGTCAGGACACTTAACACTTAATAGCCGAGTGACTTTGGGCAAGTCACTTAAACCCCAATTGCCCAACCTTCCCCCCCGCCAAAAAATAAAGAAAAAGAAAGAAGACTTGAAATTAAAGGTAGGTATTGCAGCCTGACTGATTATAGGGTATGGTTTGTTTGTTTTTTCTGGATGGTCTGCAGCCTGTCTTTTTTAGCAAACTCTTCTTTTTGTTATTCAGCTCTACAATTAAAGAACCTTCCAGTATTACTCTGTTTGTCATTAACTTCCTTGTATTTTAAAAATTGGAAACTAGGGGCGGCTAGGTGGCGCAGTGAGTAAGAGCGCCGGCCTCGGAGTTGGGATGACCCGAGATCGAATCCGGCCTCAGAAAATGAGCACCCACGCATAAATAATGACTGGCCGTGTAACCTTGAGCAAGTTACTTAACCCCAATTGCTTAAAAAAAAAAATTGGAAACTATACAGAGTGGTTAGTGTAGGAGTGATGATACCTTAGGAAGAAGTTTTATAGTTTATAAAAGCAGAACTAATCATAAATTGACTGGACCATTATTTAAAGTGTGATGTTTTCTCACATCTTGGCACTCACTTTCCAATTAGCTTGAGTATCCAGCCTTTGTATATGTTATTCCTTGTGCCTAAAATGTATTTCACAGAATTTAAGAATTGGAAGAGGGATCTCAGCAGCTTCTGGTCCAACCAATACACATACACAAAAAAATCTCCACTACAGCCTACTCAACAAGTGGCCATCCAGTCACTGCTTCCTTACCTCTTAAGAGGGGGATTCACTGGGGCGGCTAGGTGGCGCAGTGAATAGAGCACCAGCCTGGAGTCAGGATGATCTGAGTTCCAATTTGGCCTCAGACACTTAACACAGAAACTAGCCACGTGATCTTGGGCAAGTCACAACCCCAGTTGCCCTCTAAAAAAAAAAAAAGGTGGGGGTGGGCATCACTGTCATTTCATTCTACTTTTGGACAGCTTTCATTGTTAGGAAGTTTTTCCTCACATCAAGATTAAATTGACATCTTGGTTCTGCTCTCTGAAATCAAGTAGAACAAGTCTAATAATTCCTTTTCCATATTAGCCCCTTTAATGCTGGCCAAATCCCCCCCCCCCCCGCCTTTGGCTGCCACATCACACTGAGCCTCTTTTTCATCTTCATCTTCTCCATAGCTTCATTCAAGGTTCATTTTATGGGCTATCTCCTTTGTGATGTCATCTCTTTAGTTGCTAGTGCTTATTAGTTTTCTCAAATGATTAGTTATCTGGCTACATCCCCCAGTAAAATGTAATGTGTTTTAGGGCAGGGACTGTTTTTCATTTCATATATATGTGTATGTATATGTATGTGTATATACATATATGTATATACAGAGAGAGCACATTTCATACGTAAGATATTTCTTAAATATTTTTGGATTGGACTAATAAGCATTATCTGAGCTTGAGTTTGTCTACTTTGACTTCCTGTTATTCTCATACATGTGTACATATATCTAGACCCCCAGCATCCCATATGCAAATGTTGTAATACATATACACACATACATATTCTACTATATCTATATATATCTACATCTGTATCTATATCTATATTCAGTTGTTGCATGCTTGCATAAGTTCAGTGAAACAGCTGAATAGAGGATTGTATTGTAGCTCTTTAGGAATGAGCAAGGATCATTTTTTAGTCTCTTCCTTGGAATGTCAGCTCTGAGCTTGCATTGAAGTCATCATACCAGGTGCTGGCTATGCTGACTTTGGAAATTCCATGAGGGGAAAAGGATTGGCACATTCCTTTCATTTCTTAGATAGTTCTTTATCACTTGCCTAAATGACAACACTTTTGTGATGTCTTTCAACTGAAGTGTAACAAACTTGGCATGACATATTTGAGAATTTTGCATTTTAGTGAATGTCTTGGTTTCTAAAAAGAAAATTTTGTTCATTCTGTGAATGGTGCTTATTATTTATGTTTAAAGTTAATATGGTCATTTCAGATGATTAATATTTAAAGTACCTTATAATCATGTCTCTTACTGAAATTTGTTACTCTTCTAAAACTTTGATTAGTTGTAGGAATTATCTTTGCTATAATGTGATCTATTTATGACACAATAGCCTCTGTGTGCGTGTGTATCTGATGTAAAACAAAGTAACTTCTCCATCCTTACTTGGGTCTTTATATGTCAGTGGTAGTGTTTCTTCTACACTCTTTCAATGATCAGTCTTAGTCTGCTGGCTTCTTCCCTCCTGCCTATAGACATGCCCATGTCTTCCCCCACATGAAAAATAATTCTTCACTTGATCTTTCTGTCCCTATCATCCTATATCTCTTCTGCCCTTAGTGGCCAAACTCCTTGAGGAAGCCACCTACAGTAGGTTGCTCCATTTTCTCTCCTTCCACTCTCTTCCTCTCAACCCCTTACAATTTGTCTTCCAACCTTATCATTCTGCTTTATCCAAAGCTATTAAAGATCTCTTAGTTGTCAAATCCAGTGGCATTTGCTCAGTCCTCATTTTCCTTGACCTCTCTGCAGCCTTTGACACTGTTGACTACTCTTCTTCTTTTTTTTTTAAAGCAATTGGGGTTAAGTAACTTGCTCAAGGTTACAGGGCTAGGTTTTTGTTTGTGTGGATTAAGTGTCGGAGCTCCGAACTCAGGTCCTTCTGACTCCAGGGCCAGTGCTCTACTCACTGCGCCACCTAGCCGCCCCTTGTTGACTACTCTTCTTGATATTCTCTTTACATTTTTGGGACATCACTCCTCTTAGTTCTCCTCCTGCCTATCTGATTGCTCCTTCTCTGTCGCTGTTGCAGGATCCTCCAATAGAATCGTGCCCTCTGACTGTAGGTCTTCCTCGGGGTTTTGTCCTAGGCTCTCTCCTCTTTATACACCTTCACTTGGTGATATCATCAGCTCTCATAGGGTTAATTACCATCTCTATGCTGAGGTTCTTGCAGATCTGCCAGTCTTCTTCCAATCTTTCTGCTGACTTCCAATGCCTGATCTCCACTACCTTTTAGACATCTCAAACTGAATATCCAGTAAGAGATTCTGTGTTTTCCCTTAAGGCCTTTCTTCACACCCCCACCTTCCTTATTATTGCTGAGGGCAACATCCTCCTCCCCATCCCTCTGGCATACCACCTAGGTGTCAATCTTGACTCCTCACTTCCCTCACCCCCACCCCAATCCAATCTGTTGCAAAGGCCTGTTGATTTCACCCTTGCAACATCTTTAAATAAGCCTCCTTTTCTCCTTTGAGACTGCCACCACTCTAAGTGCAGGCCCTTATCACCCCACCTGATTATTGTAATAGCTGGTAGGTCTGCCTACATTGTCTCTCCCCACTCCAACCCATCTTCCACTCAGTCACTAAAGTGATTTTGCTAAAGTACAGGTCCAAATCATCCCATCCAGCCCTCCTCCCACCCCACTCTATAGATCCCAGTGGCTCCCTCTGGCCTCCAAGATCAAATGCAAAAATGCTCTGTTTGGCATTCAAAACCCTTTTTAAGCTAGGTTCCTCCTACATTTCCTGTCTTTTTATACCTTGCTTCCCAACATATACTCTTGGATCCAATGAAAATGGTCTTCTTTTTTTGGGGGGGGGGTTAACAAGCTTACTTTAATCAAACAAACATATATTACCTAGTTCAGGGGGAAAAGGTCAGCACCCCGAACTTCAGAGTTACAGAACTTACAGATCAAACAGACAGGCTTCCAAACTGTCCAGCCATTATATCAATACCAAATCACAGTTACCAGAGAGGGAAGCATCAACATCTGGGTTTTCAAAGCCGGGGGGCTCTCAACAACGGCTTGCCAGAGTCTCATCTGGTCAAATCACACAACACTTCTCAAAGTGAGCCCCCGAAAATGGTCTTCTGGCTATTTCATGAATAAGACTCTCCATCTCTCAGTTTCTGATATTCATTCTGGGCTCTCAGTGCCTGGAATGCTCTCCCTCCTCCATTTGACTACTGATTTCCCTGGCTTCCTTTAAGTCCCAACTAAAATCCCACCTTCTACAGGACTCCTTCTCTATCCCCTCTTAATTCCAGTGCCGTCCTTCTGTTAATTATTTCCTATTTATCCTGTATATAGCTTGCTTTGTTTTTATTTACATGGTGTTTCTTCCACTAAATTATAATCTCTTTGAGGATACTGGGGCTTTTACCACTTCTGGTATCTCCAGTGTTTAACATGGTACATGGCATATAGTAGGTGCTTAATAAATGTTGATTGATTTATTCTACCATGTCAAGTTTGAGTTTTCATCTTTTTAATTCTTTATTGATTAACATGACTTAGTAAGTATAGTATTGTGGACATAATTAAGATTGAGTCTTTAATATTGATAATCTTGACGTTTTTCAGCACCATCTTCCAGAAAATGAATTTTAGTTATATGGCACCAGAAGCCTTTTTTTTTTTTTTTAAGCTTAAAGAGTTTGGAAATATGAGCCAGTATCCACCTCCAAATAGAAAACTGATTGACTCAGTGCAAATTGAAATATATTTTCCTTTCTTTCTTTCTTTCTATTTTTGGACATGGCTAATATAGGAATTTCTTTCACATGACTATACATATTTGTAATGGGTTTTGTTTTTCTTGCCTTTTCAGTGGATGGGGAAAGGGAGAGAGGAAGAGAATTTGGAATTGAAAATAAAATACAATTGAATTTGGGGGACGATTTCAAAAAAAATTTTAAGTAGTGGACAAAATATTAATAGTGCAGATTAAACTTAAAAAACAAAACAAAAAATAAACTTAAAAAAAAGAAATGAGTTGCTATCTTAGAAAGTCACTGGTGTAGCAAGTCAGTTTAACATTCAAAGTTCAGAAATAGTGTGGAAAAGAGGAAGATTTGGAGTCTGATCTTAGCTCTGCCAGTTTATACCTTGGGCCACTTACTTGTCTTTCTGGACCTCATCCCCTCAGCTCTAAAACCTCTGCTCCTGTGTGTCTACTTTACCCGTTGGTAAATAGACAGCTAAGGCAAAGAGTTTCATTTGTACCCTTCTTCCCAGTTATTATCTACTTAGAAATAATATTTTATGCCATCCTTGCTGCTCTTTATAAAATCTGGTTTAACAGCTGTATCTGAACACTCTTCTTCATCCCCTTTGAATTTGCTAATAGCTAAGGAATTACACTCTTCCCATTCTCCTAAACTGTACTCTGTCCTGACCACGAGTCCTTCATTACCGTATCTTACGCCATGATCCAGGAGCTAAAATCACGTTCTCCAACATTGACTTCTTAGCTTCTTGGGTGGAAATTTTTAAAAATTGTATTTAGCAGAGTGCCTGTCATCCAGCAAGTACTTAATGAATGCTCATTCATTCTTATATGTAATCTAACATTCTCTTCCTTTGAAGTAGCCCCTTAATTGGCCTCTTTGATTTTAGTCTTACCTCACTCCACACTGACCATCCCTCCAGCTGCCAAAGTCATATGCATAGAGCACAGTTCTGGTCATCTTCCCTCCTCTGGAATTTCCAGTGGTTCCTATTTGTTTCTAGGATTAAATACAAACTTCCCTGACATTTAAAGCCAGTCTGGTTCCAACCTCCTTCTCCACGATGAATCCATATTGCTCCCCATTGTGTACTTTGTATTCTAGTTAAACTGGTCTGCTTGCCATTCCCCATATATCACATTCTGTTCCTTCCATTCCTCTCTCTTCCCAATACTTCTCCACCTTTGCAAACGCTGTTTTCTATGCCTGAAAAACAACCTCTCCCTCCTCAACTCTGCTTTATGGAACCCCTGACTCCTTCAAGGCTTACCTCCCACAAACATGCCTTTCTTAATGACCTCAGATATTAGCATTCCCCACCAAAATCACTTTGTATTTACTTTCCTTTTTTTTTGGAGGGCAATAAGGGTTAAGTGACCTGCCCAACATCACACGGCTAGTTTTTTGTGTTAAGTGTTTGAGGCCCGATTTGAACTCAGGTCCTCCTGACTCCAGGGCTGGTGATCTATTCACTGTGTCACCTAGCTGCCCCTTGTATTTACTTTCAGCATGTTTTATTTTTATGGACTAGGCACGATGGCACACCACACCTAAGTCCTTGCTACTGGGGAGACTGAAACTGGTAGATGATTTGAACTCAATACTGAGCTGCTGCAGGGCTAAAACTAATAGAGAGGTTGTCCACACTATCTAGCACCAATATGATTCTGGCACTGAGATGATGAGCTCCAGGATCTACAAACCACCAGGCTGCTGAGGGATGATTGGAAATGGAGCAAGTTATAGATTCTGTGTTGATTAGCAGTGGAATTATGCCATTATAATTCCATCTGGGGCAAAACAGAGAATTAGTCTCAATAAATAAAAGTGTGTGTATCTCACTTACTCGTCTGTTTATAGGTTGTTTCCCCTCCAGTAGAATGCACTCTGTGAAACCAGTAAACATCCCAATTCCTCTATCCCTAATTTTTCATCAGCCACTTAATTCTGGGGTCAGTAATGGATGTTTTAACTCTTGCTTCTCTTTCTGTAGAGCATAAGAAGGTGCTTCCTTCTTAGGAGAGCCCATTCCATCTACTTGGGAGAGCCTCATATCTTTAGATAGCTCCATCTACTCAGAGGACACCTTTCTACCCTTTCTTCTCTGTCACATTCTCGTACCCATCAAACTCCTGATTAACCTGTCCCTTGTTTGGGTTTCCTGAACACTCTTTAGTTTTCTTCATGCTTTAGCATCCATCATGGAGAGCTAGGACAAGAAAAATTTCTTTCTGCCTGATAAGCTGTAGGGACCTTGTAATTTTTCCTCTAGTTAGAAAATTTATTATTACATAAATTCTTGTTAACTGTAGCACAAGATTGGCATGATCTTGGCATTTTTCTTTTTCTTTCTGCTGGCATATTAAGAGTCTCCATTAATTTGGGCTCCTAGCTACTCTTGCAGCCAACTACCTGCAAACATCTGGTTTGCCCTGCCATAGGGGAGGCTCTCCCTTCAAATAATTATTTTTGTACAGCCTTTCCAAATCTCTCCAATGTGAACAGTCAGTGATGAGCATAATCGTTCCAGTAGATAAGAGAAGGATTTCCCAGAAAGCCTTTCATTTCTTTTCTTACCTCTTCTGGTTGGTGTTTCCTTCTGCTGTTTATTAAGTGCCTATGCTAAAACTATTCCTTAAAACTGTTACCTGTCCAAGGGAGGCAGTGACATGGAAAGTATTGTTGGCAGAGCTTGTTGCTGCTACTATTTGTCTCTCCAAAGATCCTCTTGTTGCTGTGTGATTTTCCTCAAATTACAAATCAAGCCTGTGGTTCAGTGGATTTTATCGTGGGTGTTTTTCATTTCTACTGCTAGTAAATATTAGAAAATTATTTTGTACACAGACAATTTAAATGTACTAGCTGATAATCCTTTTTTGTTGATATTCCCTATGTAGCTTCTGATCATCTTATTTTTATGCTCAACTTGGAATAATATATCATCACTGGATTGAATTAATCTTTTCCTTCCTCATCCATAAAATGAAGGAGTTAGTTGGATTAGAAGACTATAAAGATCCCTTTAGCTAGGTGTCACCATAATGCAGAGTGCCAGGCCTAGAGTCAGGAAAACTTATCTTCCTGGGTTCAAATTTGGCCTCAGACACTAACTGTGTGACCCTGGGCAAGTCACTTAACTTTGTTTGCCTTAGTTTCCTCATCTACAAAATGAGATAGAAAAGGAAATGGCAAACCACTCCATTATCTTTGCCAAGAAAATCCCAGTTGGGGTTATGAGGAGTTGGACATGACTGAAAATGACTTGAATAGAAAGAAGGTCTCTTCAGGCTCTCTAAAACTTTGATTTTCTGGTTTTAGGTATTGAAAATTAATAGATTTTCTAGTGAAACTCTAATACAGAAATACTTTGAATAAATCAATAAAGAGATTTTTTTCAGTACCCATTTGATTTCCAATGGATACCTTAGAGAATCATGGAATTAAGCACTGATAGAGAACTGAGTATGCTGTAATCACTCAGCTGACATCCAAAAATACAAGGACATAGAATAAAAAACTTTCCCAGTCTAGCTGTACATTTTAATCCCACCTTCTGTCTACTCATGCTGTGGGGGATTCTATTACTTTGAGAAGTCAGCAGCTGCTGAAATCTGGCTAGTGAATGGAGCTCCTTGTCTCTCTTAGCTAAGCCAATTAGAAATGTCTTGGTTCAGCCAACAGGAAATAGCACTGCAGCCAGAAGCTAAGTATAGGGAGGGTATATGCACATATATACACCCACTCATAGAGCTTTCTTAGAAACTAGTGGACTAGCCTACAGGAATAAAACAAAATTAGCCAGTTTTGAGGGCTTGACCATTACAGGAAAGGACTGTTGTCTCTGAATCAGCTTTAGTAGAGCATAAACAGGTAAATGAACAGGATTACAAAGAACTTCAGAATCAGAAGAAACTTTCCCCTTGCTGTCACTCCTATATAAACGTCATCTTGCAGGCATACCCTTGGAGAAAGGGAGAATTTATTTTACCTTCTCGGTTCTTTGAGGACAAATAAGTCAAAGAGAAACCCACAGCTCATGCATTTTTGTGTGAATAGAGTTGACCAAGGAAGAAATGAAAGTTTAGTCAAATAAGAAAAATGGCATTAATTTTGAACAGGATTTGATTGCTGGAATTAATTGGGCAGATTTTTGGAAAATCTTTCACTGTGAAATCTTTCAGTGTTTATGATTACTCTTTGGAGAACTAATGATAGAAATATCCTGTTTTCTTTGATGGAACTGAATGGTGAGTAAAAACCCATCTCTCATTCACTGAGTTTCTGGATTGCACTTAAAGTCAGACTGATGTATTGGCAACTGAGACTAGATCAATTCGGTTGGGGATCCTGGCTGTCTTCAGATTGTCCTCAGAAAGGTAAGAGGAGGGAGGACTTCTCCCACTTCTTTGGTAATGATTTAGGATTGCTTATTAACTGTAAGATGTTTGCACAGTTCTTTTCCTTTGGGTCTTTGATTTCTTTTAGGCCTTTATTTTGTTAGGAAGCCATATGCTAGGAAAGACTTGTTTCTATAAGGCTTTTTTGTTGTTCCATCATATTTAGTTCCCTATGCTGACTTTTGTACCTAGCAAGCTCTGCCTTGCAACAGAATTTATAATATAGTCTAGTTAGCAGTATTTTTGAAGGGTTAGTCTTGTTTCTACAATCTCCACCTTTGTGTTACACTTAGCTACGTGTAGACTCACTTCTCCTCCTCCTTGCCTAGTAAGATGTAGGCCCTTGGGAGCAGGGAGGATTTGTTAATTTTTGTCTTTTTGTCACCGGTATCACCAGTACCCAGCACAGTGCTTTGCACATTGCTGTTGTTGCAGTTGTTTTCATTTCTCTTCTTCCTCTGCTTGCTCATCTTGCCAGCCAATTACTTGACTTTTGAACTCTTTGCCACAGTAGAACTCTGCTTCTAAAGAGGAGAGAGCTGTGTCCCAAATCACTGGGGTTTTCACAAATGTTGTTAGAGCTATGAGGAGGGCATCCTCTCTACAGCAACCACAAACTCTGGCACACTGTCCACACACTCCAGGACCACCACCCAAGATTTTGACCCAGATCCAAGCAGGTCAAAGCAAGAGCAGTTACCCTCTGAATGGTCACTTGGTCTCCCTATGATCTGCGGGCCAGGAGCTCTGGAGGTAGCCACACGGTAGCATCTGCAGCTGCCACACCTCTGCCACCTCTTGCCCTCTTCGGCAGGGGCTAGACTGAGCTTTTTTTCTTCTTCTTCCAAATGCTTTCTTAACTTCTGGTTTGCATCATTCATTTCTGTCAGATTTTGAGTTACAGTTTTTCCCCATTTTCCCCCTACCCACGACCCCAGAATAGCAGTGCCACAGAATATCCGCTCATCCAATCTGCTCTCTCCCATCTCTTCTCCCATACCCCTTTCAACTTTTCCAGTAGGGCAAGGTGAATACCTGTGACCCAATGCCTGCACATCTTATCTCCCAATTGTGTGTAAAACAGTAGTAATAATAGTATTTATATATTTTTAAAACATTTGATTTTAAAAATTCAAATTCCAGATTCATTCCCTTCCTCCCTTGTCCCCCACCCTTACTGGGAAGATAAGCAATTCAGTATATGTTGTACACGTGTAGCTATGCAAAACATTACCATAGTAGAAATATTGTAAAAGACTGACTATATTTTCCTCCTTCCTATCCCACCTGCCATCTGGTGACTCCCCACTTTGATCCTGTCCCTTTTGGAAAGTAGGTGCTTCCAACTTCCCTCCCCCGCTCCTTCCCGCCCTCCCTTCCATCATCCCTCCTCTCATCCCCTTCCCCCCCACTCTCCGGCAGGGTGAGCTATCCCATTTAGTATGTATGTCATTCTCTCCCTGAGCCAAATTCATTGTGAATAAGGTTTTGCCTTTTTGCCTTCCTGTTCTTCCTCTCCCCTGCAACTACTTTCCCTTGCCTCTTCTACATGAGATAGTTTACCCCATTCTGTCTCTCCCTATCTCCTCTAGTTATGTTCTTCTCTCACTTCTCAATTTCACCCCTTAAGTATCATCCCTTCCCACCAAATTCAACCTGTGCCCTCTATGTATACCTGTAAACATATATACACACATTCGCATATGTATTCATATGCCCATATACTGTTCTTCAGCTATTTTCATACTGAGAAAGGTTTCATCAGTTACACTTATCGTTTTTCCATGTAGGAATGTAAATAGTTCAACTTTGATAAGTTCCTTATTATTTATTTTCCGTTTACTTTCTCAAGCATCTCTTGCTTCTTGTATCTGAATGTCAACTTTTCTATTCAACTCTGGTTTTTTCCTCAAGAAGGCTTGAAAGTCCTCTATTCCACTGAATGAACATATTTTCCCCTGAAACATGATACTCAGTTTTGCTGGGTAGGTGATTCTTGGTTTTAATCCCAGCTCCTTTGCCCTCTGGAATATCATATTCCACGCCCTTTGATCCCTCAGTGTAGAAGCTGCTAGATCCTGTGCTATTTTGGTTGTGTTTCCACAATATTGAAATCGTTTCTTCCTGGCTGCTTGTAGTATTTTCTCCTTGATCTGGGAGTTCTGGAACCTGGCTATAATATTCCTGGGAGTTTTCATTTTGGGATCTTTTTCAGGAGGTGATCAGTGGATTCTTTCAACCTCTGTTTTGCCCTCTGGTTCTAAAACATCAGGGCAGATGATTTCTAGATTCTTTCTTTGATCATGGTTTTCAGGTAGTCCAATAATTTTTAGATTGTCTCTCCTGGATCTATTTTCCAGGTCAGTGGTTTTTTCCATGAGATATTTCACATTGCTTTCTATTCTTTCACTTGTTGGATCTGTTTAACAGCATCTTGATTTCTCATAAAGTCACTAGCTTCCATTTGCTCCAGTCTAATTCTGAAGGAATGATTCTTCTCAGTTAGCTTTTGAGATTCTTTTTCCATCTGGCAAATTTGGCTTTTTAAGGCATTCTTCTCTTCGTTGCCTTTTTGAGCCTCTTTTGCCATTTGAGTTAGTCTGTTTTTTAAGGTGTTATTTTCCTCAGTCAGGCTGTTGACTGTCATTTCATACTTTTCTTGTATCTTTCTCATTTCTCTTCCCAATTTTTCCCCCACTTCTCTTATCTGCTTCTTAAGGTCCTCTCTGGCCTGCTAACCAGCTTGTATTTTCATTTGGGGCTTTTGGTGCAGGATTTCTGACCTCATAGTCCTCCTCCTGTTCTATGCTTTGATCCTCTTTGCCCCCAAGATAGGAGTCTAATGTTGAATTTTTCTGTTTGTTTCCTTTGCCTAGGCATGTTGCCAGTCAATTACTTGACTTTTGGGCTTGTTACCACAGTAAGACTCTGCCACCAGCCAGGGGATCTTCTGTCCCAAACACTGGGGTTTTCTCAACTTCCAAGGTATTAGGTGGGTCGCCTCTGAAGCCCCCACACACTCTGGCAAGCTGGTCACACACCCCAAGACCTCCACCCCATATCACAATCCAGATCCAAGAAGGGTAAAGCAAGAGCAGTTACCCCCTCAGACTGATCACCGGATCCCCCTACAGTTTGCAGGCCAGGAACTGAAGCTGCAATGTGGCAACGTGGTGCAAGCTGGGCTTGGCTCCTCAGTGGCTTCTTGCCCCCAGGGGAAGAAGCTGAAGCACTCTCCCAACCATTCCCAAAGTCCACTAACCTCTCACTTTGTCCTAGGCATCTATGTGTTGATAATTCTGTAAATGCCACAGCTGCTGGTATTCTGGGGTCCCTCCAGCCGGCTCCTGGTCTGGCTGCCCTGGGGCTAAAACCTCTGATTCATGGAGGCCTGGGCTCAGATCTGGGAGCTGTGCTGGCCACTCTCTGTCGGGCTGCTAGGCTGTCCTCAGCGGGAGGTTAGCTTCTCTGTGTCATTTTGTAGGTTCTGGAGTTCCAGAGGTCATTCAGAGTCCCCTTTTTACATAATTTTGAAGTGGTGTGGGTGAGAGTTCTGCAGAAGTGCTATTTCTACTCCGCCATCTTGACTCCGCCCCACTGAGCTCTCTTATCACTCAGTTTCAACAGAATATTGCACTGACCTTTTACTTTCTCTTTGGCATTTATGGGTTGAGAAGTCTGGAAACTCCTACAGCTGCTGGTAATTCACTCTCCAGAAGTCTGCTCTGGCTGTTCTGTGCTTCTGGTCAGGCTGCCAGGGGCTGCGGCCCCCACAGTTCCTGGGGGTCTGTGCTTGGTTCCCAGCCCAGTGCAATAAACCCTTCCTGCTGGCCTGCCAGGATGTGTTCAGCAGGAGATTTGTTTTTCCCTGTCATTTTGTGAGTTCTGTAGCTCTAAAATTTGTTTAGTCATATTTTACAGGTATTTATTGGAGGTCGTTGAAGTGGGAACTCAGCAAGTTGCTGCTTTTACTCCACCATCTTGGTGCTGCCTTCTGTTGCAGTCATTTTCAGTTGTGTCCAACTCTTTGTGAACCCATTTGGGGTTTTCTTGGTAAAGAAACTGGAGTGATTTTTCATTTCCCTTTCCAGCTCATTTTACAGATGAAAAAACAGCAGCAAACTGGGTTAAATGATTTGCCCAGGGTGACATGGCTAGTGTCTGAAGCCATATTTGAACTTGGGAATATGAGCCTTCCTGACTCTAAGCCAAGCATTCCACCATCCACTGAGCTACCTAGCTACACATAATAGGTAGTTAATAAGAATGTTTTGAAGTCTCTTGTGTAATCTTGGGTAAACCATTTCAAATCTCTGGGCCTGGGTTTACCCATTTATACAGTGAGGCATTGAAAATAAATGATATATAAGGGCCTTTCCAGCCCTAATATTCTATTTTTCTTTGCTTTTATTTAGCACAAAAAGAAGGCTGAGGAGTGATGGGATAGCGAATATAACTGCTCTATTTCCATTGAATCATTTGCTCAAGAAGAAATAGGATTATTCTTTTTTTAAACTATCTCCTGATTTATTTATTTTGTGTTTTTGGAGGGCAATTGGGGTTAAGTAACTTGCCCAAGGTCACATGGCTACGTTTTTATTTGTTTGTGTGTGTTAAGTGTCTGAGGCTGGATCTGAACTCACATCTTTCTGACTCCAGGGCTGGTGCTCTACTCATTGAGCCACCTAGCCACTCCATTTTTATTTATTCATTTATTTTTTAACATTTTTATTTGAAGTTTTGAGTTCTAAATTCTGTCCCTCTTTAGCTTCCTACCCTCCCTTCCTCCCTGAGAGAGTAAATAATGAGATATAGGTTGTACACATGGAATTATGTAAACATTTTCATATTCACCATTTTGTACAAGATTATTCAAATAAAAGAAAAAATGAAAGAAAGTATCAGGAGTGAAACAAGGGTGTCCACTATCACCCCTCTTATTCAATCTGCTACTAGAAATGTTAACAGTAGCAATTAGAGAAGAAAAAGTAATCAAAGGAATCAGATTAGGCAAAGAAGAGACCAAGCTATCACTCTTTGCAGATGATATAATGATATACTTAGAAAATCCTAGAGAATCAAAGAAAAAAATACTTGAGACAATAAACAAATTTGGCAAGTTGCAGGATATAAAATAAACCTACATAAATCCTTGGCATTCCTGTATATCTCTAATGAAATTCAACAGCAAGAGATAGAAATTCCATTTAAAGTTACTGTAGACATTATAAAATATTTGGGAATCTACCTGCCAAAACAAACCCAGAACCTATATGATCACAACTACAAAACACTTCTCACACAAATAAAGTCAGATTTAACTAATTGGAAAAATATCAATTGCTCGTGGCTGGGTCAAGCTAATATAATAATAATGACAATTTTACCCAAACTAAATTGCCATACCAATCAATTTACCAAAAAAACTACTTTATAGAGTTAAACAAAATAGTAACAAAATTCATTTGGAAGAACAAACAGAATTATCAAGGGAATTAGTGAAAAGAAATGCTAGGGAAGGTGGACTAGCTATACCAGATTTTAATCTGTACTATACAGCAGCAGTCATCAAAACTACTTGGTACTAGCTGAGGAATAAAATAGTGGATCAGTGGAATAGACTGGGCACACAAGATTCAGCAATCAATGAGTATATCTATTGTTTGATAAACCCAAAGACCCCAGTTTTGGGGATAAGAACACACTATTTGACAAAAACTGCTGGGAAAACTGGAATATAGTATGGCAGATACTGGGCATAGACCATTATCTGACACCATATACCAAAATCAAGTCTAAATGGGTGCATGATCTAGGCATAAAGGATGATACTGTAAGCAATCTGGGAGAACAAGGAATAGTGTACCTGTCAGATTTGTGGAGAGGGAAAGACTTTATGACCAAACAAGAATTAGAGAACATTATAAAATGCAAAATGGATAACTTTGATTACATTAAATTAAAAAGCTTCTGTACAAACAAAGCCAGTGTAACCAAGATCAAGAAGAAGGTAGGAAATTGGGAAAGGATTTTTATAACCTATGTCTCTGATAAAGGACTCATTTCTAAAATATACAAAGAATTGAGTCAAATCTATAAGAATACAAGTCATTCCCCAATTGATAATGGTCAAAGGATATGAACAGGCTGAGAGAAAGAAATTAAAGATATCTATAAGCATATGAAGAAATGTTCTAAATCACTATTGATTAGAGAAATGCAAATCAAAACAACTCTGAGGTACCACATCTCACCAGTCAGATTGGCTAAGATGACAAAACAGGAAAATGACAAATGCTGGAGAGGATGTGGACAAACTGGAAAACTAATGCATTGCTGGTAGAGTTGTGAACTGATCTAACCATTCTGGAGAGCAATCTGGAATTATGCCCAAAGGGCTATCAATAATTTCATACCCTTTGACCCAGCAATACTACTTCTAGGGTTGTATCCCAAAGACATCATAGAAGTGGAAGACCCATGTGTACAAAAATATTTATAACAGTTCTTTTTGTGGTGGCAAAGAATTGGAAATTAAGGGGGGTGCCCATCAATTGGGGAATGGCTGAACAAGTTGTGGTATATGCATGTAATGGAATACTATTGTTCTATAAGAAATGAGGAGTAGATGGACTTCATATCTACCTGGAGAGGCTTATATGAACTGATGCTGAGTGAGGAGAGTAGAACCAGGAGAAATTTGTATACAATCACAGATACAATTTAGGTGTGATGACCAACTATGACAGACTGGGCTCTTCTCAGCAGTGGAGTGATATAAGTCAATCCCAAAAGACTCATGATGGAGAGAGATGTCTACATCCAGAGAAAGAACTAGAAAGAACTGAGTTTGAATCCAGATTGAAGCAAACTACTCGATCCTTTTCTTTTTATTGTTTGGTTTTATTTCCTCTTTACCGTTTTTCATTCCATCTAGTACAATCCTCCTTTGTAACCTAAGGCCTATTGTGAAAGTATTTGCAGATCCAATATTGGATTGTATGTCGTCATGGGGGGAAGAGGGGAAGGGAATGGAGGGAAAGAAAATTTGAAACTCAAGGAATTATGGAACTGAATCTTGTAAACTAAAAATAAACAAACAAATTTAATAAAGACCAAAAAAAAAAAGAATCTGGAAAAAAATGAAAGAGTGAGAAATAGCATGCTTCAGTCTGTATTCATTCAATATCAGTCCTTTCTCTGGAAGCAGAGAGTATGCTTCATCATTAGTCCTTTGGGATTGGCTTGGATTATTGTATTACTGAGAATTGCTAAAACATTCATAGTTCTTCATCGAACTGTGTTCGATGTTAAAGTTATTAATTGTTCTCCTGGTTCAGTTCACTTTACTGTGCATCAGTTCATGCAAGTCTTTCCAGATTTTTCTGAAATTAAGCTGCTTGTCATTTCTTACAGCATTATAATAGTCCATTACAATCATGTACCACAGCTTGTTTAGCTATTCCCCATTTGGGAATAGGATTATTCTTCTTTAAAATTGTTAAGATTATTTATCTTATCATTATTTATTTTGAATGCTAGAATCCAAAATGATTGGATGGACCTAACCAGAAGAGAATTGAACTCTTCTTACTCCTCCCCACCCCTCCCCATTGGTAGAGCTGCATCTAATAAAATAGTATATAATATTTCCTTTTTATCAATCCTATTGTTGTTAATATTGAGACTTAATTTATTCTATGATAGGCAACATGGAATAATGGATAAAGAGCAAACCTTTGATTAAAATCAGCATTGTGATCTTGGGTAACCTGCACTTATAGAAGGAATTTTCCTAAATGGGAAAATGTTCCCTCTTCTAATGAAATCACAATTCTAGTTCCTTTCTCTTTATGGTTTCATTTATACCTTTCTGTGATCATTAGGTCCCAATACATTGATTTTGTTGGTAGTGGAAACTTTTAATGAGGAAACTCCTTCCAATGCTACTCTGAAACTAATAGTGTGAAGAAGTTGTTTGGAGACACTGAGGGGTTAAGTGACTTGCTTAGAGGTCACATAACCAGCTCTTGGAGTCTGGGCTTGAACCCAGGTCTCCTTGACTGGATGCTCTTTTGTTTCTCTGACACAGTGTAAGCACCAAATAAATGTGGATAGTTGAATTGTATTACTTTTCCTATATCATTCTTCACTGTCTTAATCTTTAGCAAATATTTAGTAGTTATAAAACACTAAATAATGCTATTAAAGGGAATACCATCCCCTTTTCATTTATACCGTGTATCTTTCACATCTTTTACATCATATTAGTTTTCTCCATTGCTAACAAAACTGTACTTTTAAATCCCTCCCCACCCCCACTCCAAACCTGTTCCAAATGACTCTAATAATAGCTTTTACCCTTTAGTGAACTTTGTCTAATTTCTGCTGTGGGAGTTTCTTTCTGCTTTTGACATTTTTTTTTAAGCTGTGACTAAAAGTCATACAGTGTTTTTAGTTTAGGTAAGGTGGCCTAATATCCTGTCATTACCATAACCTTAATCCCTTCTTCCACCTTATTTGTAAACGGGAAGGTGATTGTCCACGTTTTGCTATCTTCACTTTATTTTTTATATTGTGGTTGTTTAGTAGGGGGTCTGACTGCTATTTCAGAACATCTATATTGATTCCTTGTGGAAGTTATAGATCAGATTTGACCATGTTCCTAAAAGTAAGTCTAACACAGAGAGGACTGATCAGCTGTTACCTTCCCAATCCATCTGTTCACCCTTAGATGGAAGTTTATTCATGCCTTTATACAGAGTAAAATCTTAGGCATTATTCTGAACTGCTTTCATTAAGGAATGTATCAAGACTGTAATTTAGGGCATCCAGTCTACTTCAATAAACATTTATTACACTTTTGCTCATATGCAAGGTACTTACTGTGCTGGGGGATAAAAACAAAATAAGGCTATCCTTGAGAAGCTTCCTCCATTCTAGCCATTCTATTGGGAGGATATAATATGTTAATACCAAAGAAAACGGTGGCTAAAGGTGAGGAGAGGAGAGTTTTTAACACTGGGAGTTTGGAAAACCTGCACTCAGGGAGGCATCTGAGCTAAATCTTGAATGAAGCTGGGGATTTTTTTTTCTTTTTGGAGGGGAATTGGGGTTAAGTAACTTGCCCAAGGTCACATGGCTAGGTTTTTATTTGTGTGTGTTAAGTGTCTGAGGCCAGATTTGGACTCAGGTCCTTCTGACTCCAGGGCCGGCGCTCTACTCACCGAACCACCTAGCTGCCCTGAAGCTGGGGATTTTCTAAGGGAGATAGGAAGAAGGAGTTCGTTCTAGAAAGGGAGTAAGGAAGAGAGGGCTGATGGCAGCCCATGCAAAGGCAACAGTCTGGAGAGTATTTAATCCTAAAGGCACTGGGAGCCACTGAAGCTCCTTGTGTAAGGTCATGACAAGTTAATATTTATGCTTTGGGAAGATTATTTTTTTTTTAATTTTTTGGTCTTTATTAATTTGTTTACTTGTAGTTTACAAGATTCAGTTCCACAGTTCCTTGAGTTTCAAATTTTCTCTCCCTCTCCCCTCTCCCCCAATGGCAGCATATAATCAAGTATAGGATCTGCAAATACTTTCACATTAGACATTAGGTTATAAAGAATGATTGTATCAGATACAATGAACAATGGGAAAGAGGAAACAAAACCAAACAAGAAAAATAAAAAGACCAGGTAGTTTGCTTCAATCCGGATTCAAACTCAGTTCTTTCTCTGGATGTAGACATCTCTTCTCCATCATAAGACTTTTGAGGTTGACTTATAACCCTGCATTGCTGAAGAGTCCAGTCTATCAAAGTTGGTCGTCACACATATGTTGTGTCTGTAATTGTATACAAATTTCTCCTGGTTCTTATCTTCTCACTGAGCATCAGTTTCGTATAAGCCTCTCCAGGTAGATATGAAGTCCATCTACTCCTCATTTCTTATAGAACAATAGTATTCCATTACATGCATATACCACAACTTGTTCAGCCATTCCCCAATTGATGGGCACCCCCCTTAATTTCCAATTCTTTGCCACCACAAAAAGAACTGTTATAAATATTTTTGTACACATGGGTCTTCCACTTCTATGATGTCTTTGGGATACAACCCTAGAAGTAGTATTGCTGGGTCAAAGGGTATGAAATTATTGATAGCCCTTTGGGCATAATTCCAGATTGCTCTCCAGAATGGTTAGATCAGTTCACAACTCTACCAGCAATGCATTAGTTTTCCAGTTTGTCCACATCCTCTCCAGCATTTGTCATTTTCCTGTTTTGTCATCTTAGCCAATCTGACTGGTGAGATGTGGTACCTCAGAGTTGTTTTGATTTGCATTTCTCTAATCAATAGTGATTTAGAACATTTCTTCATATGCTTATAGATATCTTTAATTTCTTTCTCTCAGCCTGTTCATATCCTTTGACCATTTATCAATTGGGAAACGACTTGTATTCTTATAGATTTGATTTAATTCTCTGTATATTTTAGAAATGAGTCCTTTATCAGAGACATAGGTTATAAAAATCCTTTCCCAATTTCCTACCTTCTTCTTGATCTTGGTTACACTGGCTTTGTTTGTACAGAAGCTTTTTAATTTAATGTAATCAAAATTATCCATTTTGCATTTTATAATGCTCCCTAATTCTTGTTTGGTTATAAAGTTTGGGAAGATTATTTTGACAGTTTAGTGAAGAGTGAATTAGTGAGAATGGACTCAGAGAATCCAGTTAGGAGGGTAGAAGAAAATTCTGTGCTTGTGTTTTAGGCCCAAACCCACCAGAAACAATTCTTGTTAATTAACCTTATTTAATCTCAGCTTTTCTGCAGAAAGAGAGAGAGAAACACTAAATATGGGCAGAAAATCTCTATCAAGCCATTTTCAAGTTGTAATTTATAATCTCAAAACAATCTACAAAATTATCCAACAGGATAAAACATAGTTACAGCATTCAGAGTAATGGCTAATTAATATTTTGCTTCATGCAGACAGCTAGGTGGAGCAGTGGATAAAGCTCTGGGCATGAAGTTAGGAAGATTTGAGTACAAATCCTACTCAGACACTTAACTAGTTCTGTCACCATGGGCTTATTCCTTTCCCTTACCTTCAACAGTAGTTGAATGAACAATAGTCATTTAAGTTGCAGCACATCCTTGGAGAATCATTTTTCTAAAACAGTTCAATCTCTCTTTGACTATTCCTTTTTTTTTTTTTAATTAGGCAGTTGAGGTTAAGTGACTTGCATGGGGTCATACAGCTAGTAAGTGTCAAGTGTTTGAGATCAAACTTGAACTCAGGTCTTCTTTACTCCAGGACTGTTGCTCTATCCACCATACCACCTAGCTGTCTCACCATTCCTTTTTTTTTTTTTGGCTTTTTGGAGGGCAATTGGGGTTAAGTAACTTGCCCAAGGTCACACGGCTAGGTTTGTGTGTATGTTAAGTGTCTGAGGCCGGATCCGAACTCAGGTCCTTCTGACTCCAGGGCCGGCGCTCTACTCACTGCGCCACCTAGCCGCCCCGCACCATTCCTTTTAAGAATCTTCCTTTCAGGGCGGGTAGGTGGCGCAGTGAGTAGAGCATCGGCCCTGGAGTCAGGAGGACCTGAGTTCGGAATCAGCCTCAGACACTTAACGCACACAAAAACAAAAAAACCTAGCCGTGTGACCTTGGGCAAGTTACTTAACCCCATTGCCCTCCAAAAAGCCAAAAAAAAAAAAAAAAAAAAAGAAAAGAATCTTCCTTTCTAGCTGCACTGTAGTGGGAGGCATTTATATGCTAGTGACTACACTATCAGAAAGAACTGAAATGAAAATTTCATAGAAAAATCTATAAGGAATGGCAAGTCTTTTTCGTCCCAAATCAAGAATTAGTTCTAGGTAATTGAGATCATTCCCAGAAGATAGAATTTTTCTTTCCAATTATATATTCATAAATTCTGTTCACTACATGACTAATCAGATTTTCCATAAAGAATTATTGTAGGTATTTTAGCAGTAATTTTCTTCCTTCCTTCCTTCCATTGGGGTTAAGTAACTTGCCCAAGATTACCTGGCCAGTTTTTTGTGTGTGTGGGTGTTAAGTATCTGAGGCCAGAACCGATTCCAGGTCCTCCTCCCGACTCTGGCCTGGCTCTCTTACTGCACCACCTAGCTGCCCCTTTAGCAGTAATTTTCAAACCCCAAAACTTAGGCTAACAGTATGGTTGGGGCTAAGGTTGGATTTTAAGAGACCAACATAATACATAGGACATGAAATTAATATAAGGGAAGAACTAGGGAGGGGCACAAGAACAGATTTAGAAAGTGAATTCTAAGTGTGAAGGTACAGCTTTTGCTATTTATAGACAATATGATGCTTTACTCAAAGAATCCTGGAGATTCTGTGAAAAAATTCATTAAGATAATAATTAGGTTTCAAAGTAAAACTGTAAAATCATCAGCCTTTTTGGTGTATTACTAGCAGAATTGAACAGGGGAGACAGAAAAATAAATTTTTGCATTGACCAGGGTGTGTGTGCATGCGTGTGTGCTCTCTTTGTATGAAAGTAGATAGCATGTTTCATCAAGAGTTCTTTGGAATCATAGTAGTCATTGTGTTGATAAGAGTTCCCAAATCTTTCAAAGTTATCTTTACATTATTATTATTAGTATTGCTATTATAGAAATTGTCTTTTTGGTTTCTCTTACTTTACTTTTTAGCATTTTACATGTGTCTTCTCAAATTTTTCTGAAACCATCCACTTCATCATTTCTTACAGCATTGTAGTATTCCATCGAATTCATATACACAACTTGTTTCAGCCATTGCCTAACTGATGGGATCCCCTCAGTTTCTAATTCTTTGCCACCACAAAAAGTGCTGTTATAAATGTTTTTGTATATATGGGCCTTTAAAAAATTTGTTTGATCTCTTTGGGTCTAAGCCTACTAGCAATATTGCTGGGTCAAGAGATGGGTATAATTTAATAACTTTTGGGGCATAGTTCTAAATTGCTTTCCAGAATAATTGGGCTAGTTCACAGTTTCAGCAACAGTGCTATAAAGCTCTTCTTTTCATATAGCCCCTCTAGCATTTATTAGTTTACTATGTTGTCAATTTAGCCAATCTAATGAGTATGAAATGGTACCTCAGAGTTATTTTAATTGCTTTTCTCTAATTATTAGTGATTTAAAAGCATTTTTTAAAATGTGGCTACTGATAGTTTTGCTTTATTTTTCTCTGAAAAGTGATTATTCATATTCCTTGACCATTTATTAAGTAGGGAATGGCTCTTATCTTATAAATTTGACTCAGTTCCCTACATATTATAGAAACAAGACCTTTACCAAAGTAACTTGCTGCAAAGATCCCTCCCCCTACTTCCCCACCCCCCAGTCTCCTGCTTTTCTTCTAATTTTGGCTGCATTGGTTTTGTACATGTAAAAACCTTTTCAATTAAATGTTATGTGATGAAAATTGACCATTTTATTTCTGTAAATCTCTATCTCTTAGGGGTGGCTATGTGGTGCAGTGAGTAGAGCGCTGGCCCTGGAGTCAGAAGGACCTGAGTTCGGATCCGGCCTCAGACACTTAACACACACAAACAAAAACGTAGCCATGTGACCTTGGGCAAGTTACTTAACCCCAATTGCCCTCCAAAAAAAGAAACAACCAACAAAACAAAAAAAATCTCTATCTCTTGTTTGTTCAGGAATGCTTCCCCTATTCATAGGTCTGACAAATAATTTCTTCCATGTTCCTGTAATTTGCTAATGATGTCACTTTAAATAATATACTCATTTGGATCATATTTTCATATGGTGTGAAATGTTGGTCTATGCCTACTTTCTGCCAGACTGTTTTCCCAACATTTTTGTCAAATTGTGAGTTCTTACCTTAATAGCTAGGATCTTTTGAGTTCTTCCAGATGAATTTTATGATTTTTTTTCCTAACTCTATACAGTAGCCCTTTTGTACTTTGATTGGCATGGCACCGAACACATAGATTAATTAGGTAGTTTTGTCGTTTTTATTTTATTGGCATGGCCTACCCATGAGCAATTAATTGTTCTCCAATTATTTCGTTTTGTGATTGTTTTTATAGTCCCCATAGGTATCTTGGCAGTTAGAAAAGTTAACTGTTTGACCTGACAGTATCACCCCTACGCACCTACCCAGATGAGATGGAAGGAAATGTCCCAGACACAGCTGACTAGGTGGCACGGTGGAGGTGGACAGAGTACTAGATTTGGAGTTAGGAGGACCCGAGTTTGAACCCTTCATATGCTTTGCTGTATGAATCTCTGAGCAAGTCACTTAACCTGTCTCAATCTCAGTTTCCTCATCTGTAAAAATGGGATAATAATGCCATCTACCACCCAGGGTGGTTGTGAGGAGCAAATGAGATAGGTAATAGGTAAAGCTCTTCACAAATCTTAAAATGCTGTGTGAATGCTAGCTGTTATTGTTTATAGCAATACCTTCTGTGGCAACAAAGAACTAGAAACAGTGAAACTATTGTTGGGAAATGACTGAACAAATTGTGAGATCTAGGTACACTGCAGTATTATTGTGCCTTAAGAAAGGATGGTTATGAAGAAATTCAGGGAAATTTGAGAAGACTTGTAGGAACTGATTCAGATCAAAGCAGGTAGAACAGATTACCCAATAACAACAGTAATGTAAAGGAAAACAATACTGAAAGAAAGATTTCATCCTGTCATTCCCCCTTCCCCTTGAATCTTTAGCCTCTCCCTATCAACTAATGCTTTTCTTTTTGCCTTCAAACATGCCCAGGTCTCCTTGCCCTTAAAAAATCCTTCACTAAATTCTACAGTGCCTTCAAGCCTATCATTCCATATCTCTTCCTTTTCTCAGCCATACTCCATAAAGATGATATTCCTCATCTCTTTGCAATCTGTCTTCCAGCCTCATCATTCAACTGAAATGGCTATTTTCAAAGTTACTAATGATTAAGAAATTGCCAGATCTGATGCTTTTTCTCAATTCTATTCTTTCTCAACCTATTTGCAGCTTTTGACATTATTGTCCACCTTCTCATTCTGTATGTTGTCCCTCTCAGGTTTTAGCGACTGTTCTTTCCAATTTTTACTCCTGTCTATCTATCTCTTCTTCAGGATCTTTCATCTCATCATTTACATCATACCTTTAGCTGGGCGTGTTCCTCAAGGTTTTGTCCTGTACCCTCTTCAATAGGCATTCAAATACCAGGAGTTTGTGGATATTTCAAGGGGCGCATGAATTTGTATGGTCAAAAAATTGCATCATTATTTTCACTAACCTTTTGTTTTCTTTGTGAAACAGTGTTCAATATTATTGCATTTAAAAAATTATTCTGAGGAGTCCATAGGTTTCACCAGACTGCCCAAGGGGTCCATGACACACACATGACAAAAAGGTTAAGAACTTCTTAATATTCTATTTTGGTAACCTCATTAGTTCCAGTGAATTTTAACAGTCACCTCTTATGGAGGCAACTCCTAGATCTGTATATTCAGCCTCATTTTCTCCCCGAGCTTCAATCCCACATCACCAATTATCCTCTGAACATTTCAAGCTGAATGTCTGAGCGTATCTAAAATACTCATCTTTTGCCTTAACTGTCCTTCTTCCAAACTTACTTATTTTTGTCAGAGACACCACAATCCTTCCAGGGTCTCACATTCAGTATTATCCTTGACTGTACCCTTCACCTCACATAGCTAGTCAATTGCCAAATCTTAGATCATTTCTACTTTGACAATATTTCTCATCATGCCTCTTCCCTCCAGTCACATGGCTAACACCTTAGTTCAGGTCTTCGTCACCTCTTCCCTAGATTATTGCAAAAGCCTGATTGATTTTCCTGACTGCCTCATGTCTTTCTCCACTTCAGCCTGTTTTATACGCTGCTCCCAAAGTAAGCAGTAATAAGTATCTGTTGTGATTAATTGAATTCATTGACCACTGTTAAATTCAGAGAACTAAGGTGAAGTATGCCTCCCTTCTCTTGATAGGGATGTAGTTGTCTTTGGATGTGGAAAGAGGCATACATTGGTAGATACATTAGTAGATATGTTTCTTTCAGCTACTTTGTTCTAAAAAAGGGAGGGGGGAGGGAGTTCTGTTGGGTGAGGAGACAATGTTATTAGAAAGTAACAGTGACTTTTTTTTTTTAATGTAAAGAGAATACATCTAAGGTTAGGGAACTTAGACTTTCCTGTTAATATAAATTCTTCCCCAGGAATGTTTTTTAACCTGATGTAGTTTCTCTGCCATCTCTCTGTTCTTCCATCAATAAGTAGCCTTCTACTTGCTTCTTTTTTTGATTTACTTTTTTTTTTAATTTTAAGTTCCAAACTATTTTCCCTCCCTTCCCAGTCCTCACTGGAGAAAGCCATTTCACACACACACACACACACACACACACACACACACACACACACATACATACATACATAAAACACACATGTATCTATATAGTTGTGTACATAATAGAATAGCTTAGTTCAGTTATTCTTCAAACAATATTGCTGTTCCTATATACAACATTCTCTAGGTTCTGTTCATTTCACTCTTCATTTATTTCATGTAGATCTTTCCATGCTTTTCTAATATCAACCTGCTTATCATTTCTTAATGCACAGTAGTATTTCATTACAATCATATACCACAAAATTGTATAGCCATTTCCCAGTTGATGGGTATTCCCTCAATTTCCTATTCTTTGCCATCACAAAGAGAGCTGCTATAAATATTTCAGAACATGTAGGTTTTTTCCCTTTTCCATAATTACGTTGGGAAACAGACCTAATAGCAGTATTATTGGGTCAGAGTTGTACGAAGTTTTATAACTCTTTGCGTATATTTCCAGATTGCTCTCCAAAATGGTTGAATCAGTTCAGTTCCACTAGTGGTGTATTAGTATCCCAATTTTATCACTTCCCTTCCAGAATTTGTCATTTTCCCCATCTTTCATTTTGGCCAATCTGATAGGTATGAGATGAGATCTTAAAGTTGTTTTGATTTCCATTTCTCTAATCAGTGATAATTTAGAGTATTTTTTAATATGATTACTTACAACTGATTTCTTTATCCAGAAACTGCCTGTTTATGTCCATTGACCGTTTATCAATTGGGGAATGACTCATAGTCTTATAAATTTGACAGAGTTCTCTATATATTTGAGTTATGAGACCTTTTATCCAAGTAACTGTCTATAAATTTTTTTTTCCATTTATTTGTTTTCCTTCTAATCTTTGCTGCACTGGTTTTGTTTGTACAAAAGCTTTTTAATTTAATGTAACAAAAATTATCTGTCGTAGTTCTCATAATGCTCTCTATGTCTTGTTGATAAATTGAATAGAAAATTTGACATTCAGCCACAAGAAGCAAGAGATGCTTGAGAAGGTAATCAGGGAAAAGAAATCAAAAGGAACTTATTAAAGTTGGACTATTTACATTCTTACATGGAAAAACAATAACTGTGTTTGATGAAACCTTTCTCATTATGAAAATAATTGAAGAAGGGTACATGGCATATGTTCACAGGTATACATGGATAGAGGGCACAGGTTGAATTTGATGGGAAGGGATGATTCTTTTTTTTTTTGGAGGGCAATTGGGGTTGGGTGACTTGCCCGGGGTCACACGGCTGGGTTTTTGTTTATGTGTTGGGTGTCTGGGGCCGGATCCAAGCTCGGGTCCTTCTGGCTCTGGGGCCCCAAAGGAAGGGATGATTCTTAAGGGGTGAAGTCAAGAGGTGAGAGAGGAAAGTGGCAAGAGGAGATGGAGAGAGACAGGGTAGGGTAAACTATCTCATGTAGAAGAGGCAAGGGAAAGTAGTTGCAGAGGAGGGGAAGAACAGGAAGGCAAAAAGGCAAAAGCATATTCTCATTGAAGTTGGCTCAAGGAGAGAATCACATACATCCTAAATGGAATAACTTACCTTCACTCACTCTCCTGAGTAGGGGTAAGGGGGATGAGAGGGGGGGATGATGGAGGGGAGGACATCCTGGGGGGAGGGGAGGTTGGAAGTACACACTATCAAAGAGGGACAGGATCAAAGTAGGGAATGGACCAGGTAGGAGGGGAGATGGGTGGGAGGGAAATATAAGCAGTCTTTTACAATATATCTACTATGGTAATGTTTTGCATAGCTATACATGTACTATACATACTGAATTGCTTATCTTCTCAGAGGGAGTGGGTGACAAGGGAGGAAGGGAATGGATCTGAAAATCGAAGTTTTAAAATTAAATGTTTCATAAGATGTCCAGGCATTGGGGCTCAGAGATTCACCTTGCCCTAATGGCAAAGTCGAAGGGGATATGGGAGAAAATATGGGAGAGAGCAGATTAGATGAGGGGATATCTAGTGGGACTGCTGTTCTGGGGTGGTGGGTAGGGAAAAAATGGGGGGAAAATGTAACTCATAATCTGGCGGAAATGAATGATGTAAACCAGAAGTTAATAAAGCATTTGTTTAATTAATTAGAAAAAAAAAGAAAAATCCATTTATATCTATATTTGCAAGTGTTTTTTTAGTAGGAATGAGTGTTGTATTTTGTTTAAAACTTTATGAATGCCATCATATTATTTTTGTTACTTATGGATTTAATCAATTATGTTCATGGTTTTCCTTTGTTAAACTATTCCTGCATTCCTGGTATAAATCCTACTTGGTTACAATGTATAATCTTTATGATATATTGTAATCATATATATACAATATGTAATATATTGTAACTGGTAGTTAGGATTTTTGCATCCATAATTCATTAGTGAAATTGGTCTTTGATTTTCTTCCTCTGTTTTTGCTCCTCCTGATTAGATATGAGCACCATATTTATTTCATAAAAGGAGTTTGGTAAAACTGCTTCTTCGACTATTATTCTAGATAATTTATTTAATATTAGATTAGTTGATCTTTAAATGTTTGGTAGAATTCACTTGTGAATCTGTCTGGTCCTAATGTTTTTTACTCAGGAAGCTCATTTTGGGCCTATTCAGTTCTTTTTCTAAAACAGTTTCATTTAGATACTCTGTTTCATCTTCTATTAATCTAATCTGCAAAAATCTGTATTTTAAGAAGTATTCTTCTATTTCACCTAAATTAATTGGGCAAAATGACTCAATAATTGCTTTGATTTCATCATCATTAGTGGTATATTCACCGTTCTCATTTCTGACACTAGTGATTTGGTTTTCTTTTTTTAAAAAGTCAGATTAACCAATGGTTTATCTGTTTTATTAGGTTTTTTTCCCTAAAATTAACTCCCAGTTTTATTTATTAATTCAGTGGTTTTCTTGCATTCAGTTTTATTAAGCTCACATTTAATTTTTAGGATTTCCAACTTGGTGTTTAATTGGAGATTTTTAATTTTTTTTCTAATTTTTAAAAATTATGTGCCAAATTAATTGATTTGCTCTTTCTCTATTTTATTGATATAAACATTTAGAGATATAAATTTACCTCTGATTACTCCTTTTGCTGCATCCTGGAGGTTTGGGTATATTGTCTCATCATCATCATTCTCTTTAATAATTGTTCCTATGATTTGTTCTTTAACTTACTCATTGTTTAAGATTAGGTTATGGGACAGCTAGGACAGCTAGGTGGCATAGTGAATGGAGCACTGACCCTGGAATCAATAGGATCTGAGTTCAAATTTGGCCTCACACACTAGACATTTATTGCTGTGTGACCCTGGGCAAGTCACAACCCCAATTGCCTTGCGCCCCTCCCCCCAAAAATAATTAGGTCTCTAGTCTCCAATTTTTAATGTGTTTTTATGGTCCCTTATTTAACATAATTTTTATTGCATTTTGATTCAAAATATTGTCTTTACTATTTCTATTTTTCTGCATTTAACTATAAAGTTTTGTGCCCTAATATGTGGTCACTTTTTGTGAATATACAGGTATATTCCTTTCTATTCCTATTCAGTTTTCTCTGAATAGTTATCATATCTAGCTTATCTAAGAATCTGTCCATTCCTTTGACTTCTTTATTTTTTAGTTAAATTATCTGATTCTGAGAGGGGAAGGTTGAAGCCTCCCCACCCCCATTATTGTAGTTTTGCTATGTATTTCCACCTGTGATTCATTTAGCTTTTCCTTCAAAAATTTGGATGCTATAGCATTTAATATGAGGATGTTTAGTATTGATATTACTGCATTATCTGTGCTACTTTTTAACATAATGTAGTTTTCCTGTTTATCTCTTTAATTAAATCTATTTTAGCTTTACTTTACCTAAGATCATGATTGCTACCACTTTTTTTTTTTGCATTGGCTGAAGCATAATAAATTCTACTCCAGCCCTTTATTTTTACTCTTGTGTATCTCTCATTTTAAAATGTGTTTCTTGCAAACAATATATTACCAGATTCTGGTTTTTAATCCATTCTCCTGTTTGTTTCCATTTTATGGGTGAGTTCATCCTGTTCACATTTAATGTTATAATTACTAATCATGTATTTCCTCCATCCTATTTTTTTTTTTTTTATTAAGCAATTGGGGTTAAGTAACTTGCTCAAGGTTACACGGCTAGTCATTATTTATGCATGGGTGCTCATTTTCTGAGGCCAGATCTGATCTCGGGTCATCCCAACTCCGAGGCCGGCACTCTTACTCACTGCGCCACCTAGCCGCCCCTTTAGGGCAATTGGGGTTAAGTAACTTGCCCAAGGTTACACGGCTAGGTTTTTGTTTGTGCGGATTAAGTGTCTGAGGCCGGCTCCGAACTCAGGTCCTTCTGATTCCAGGGCCGGCGCTCTATTCACTGCGCCACCTAGCCGCCCCCCTCCATCCTATTTTTGCTCACTATTTATCTGTCTCTCCCTCTTCAGATATCTAATTTATTTCTGATTCCTGCCTTATTATTCCCTTTCTTATCCTCTACTTTTACCCTCTTATTCCTTAATCTACCTACACTTTTAAGAGTTCCTCCTCCCCTATCTTTTCCCATTGTCTTCTTATTTCCTAATCTAAAAGCTCTTCTAAGAGTTCCTCCCTAATTCGATCCCCCTCACCTGCCTGTTTCTTTGTAAATTAAGATTTTTATACCCTTCTAAACATATATGTTATTCCTTCTTTTTTTTTAAACAAGTGCTTTATTAACTTCTGTTTTACATCATTCATTTCCGCCAGATTTTGAGTTACTATTATTTTCCCCCCTGTTTTTCCCCTACCCACTTTCCCAGAATAGCAGTCCCACAAGATATCCCCTCATCCATTCTGTTCTCTCCCATATCTTCTCCCATACCCCCTTTGACTTTACCATTAGGGCAAGGTGAATCTCTGTGCCCCAATGCCTGCACATCTTATCTCCCAATTACATGCAAAATAGTATTAATAATAGTATTTATATATGTTTGAAACATTTAATTTTAAAACTTCGAATTTCAGATCCATTCACTTCCTCCCTTGTCACCCACTCCTTCTGGGAAGATAAGCAATTCAGTATGTGTTGTACATGTATAGCTATGCAAAACATTACCATAGTAGATATATTGTAAAAGACTGCTTATATTTCCCTCCCACCCATCCCACCCCTCACCTGGTCCATTCCCTACTTGATCCTATCCCTCTTCTATAGTGGGTACTTCCAACCTCCCCTCCCCCCAGAATGCCCTCCCATCCATCATCCTTCCTCTCATTCCCCTTCCCCCTATTCTGCTGCAGGTTGAGATATCCCATTTAGTATGTATGTCATTCTCTCCCTGAACCAAATTCAATAAGAATGTGGTTTTGCCTTTTTGCCTTCCTATTCTTCCCCTCCCTTGCAGCCACTTCCCCTTGCTTCTTCCACATGAGATAGTTTACCCTACACTGTCTCTCCCCATCTCTTCTTGCCACTTTCCTCTCTCACCTCATAATTTCACCCCTTAAGTATCCTCCCTTCCCAACAAATTCAACCTATGCCCTCTATCCATATATAACTGTAAACATATATACACACATTCACATATATATATGACCATACGCCCTTCTTCCATTATTTTCATACTGAGAAAGATTTCATCAGTCACAGTTATTGTTTTTCCATATAGGAATGTAAATAGTTCAACTTTGATAAGTTCCTTTTAATTTCTTTTCCCTGATTACCTTCTCAGGCATCGCTTGCTTCTTGCATCTGGATGTCAGATTTTCTATTCAATTCTGGTTTTTTCCTCAAGAATGCTTGAAAGTCCTCTATTCCACTGAATGACCATATTTTCCCCTGAAACAAAATACTCAGTTTTGCTGGGTAGGTGACCCTTGGGTTCATTCCCAGCTCTTTTGCCCTCTGGAATATCATATTCCATGCCTTTCTATCCCTCAGTGTAGAAGCTGCCAGGTCCTGGGCTATTCTGGTTGTGTTTCCACAATATTGAAATTGTTTCTTCCTGGCTGCTTGTAGTATTTTCACCTTGATCTGGGGATTCTGGAACCTGGCTATAATATTCCTGGGAGTTTTCTTTTTGGGATCTTTTTCAGGAGGTGATCGGTGGATTCTTTCAACCTCTATTTTGCCCTTTGGATCTAAAACATCAGGGCAATTTTCCTTGAGAATTTCTTGAAGGGTGATTTCTAGGTTCTTTCTTTTATCATGGCTTTCAGGTAGTCCAATAATTTTTAAATTTTCTCTCCTGGATCTATTTTCCAGTTCAGTGGTTTTTCCCATGAAATATTTCACATTGCCTTCTCATCTTTCATTTGTTTGGATCTGCTTAACAGCATCTTGATTTCTCATAAAGTCATTAGCTTCCATTTGCTCCAGTCTAACTCTGAAGGAATGAATCTCCTCAGTGAACTTTTGAGATTCTTTTTCCATCTGGCAAATTTGACTTTTTAAGGCATTCTTCTCCTCATTGCCCTTTTGGGCCTCCTTTGCCATTTGAGTTAGTCTATTTTTTAAGGTGTTGTTTTCCTCAGTCAGGCTGTTGACCCTCATTTCATACTTTTCTTGCATCCTTCTCATTTCTCTTCCCAATTTTTCCTCCACTTCTCTTATTTGATTTTTAAAGTCCTTCTTAAGGTCCTGTATGGCCTGTAACCCGCTCATATTTTCCTTTGGGGCTTTTGGAGCAGGATTTCTGACCTCACAATCCTCTGATTGTTCCATGCTTCAGTCCTCTTTGCCCCCAAAGTAGGAGTCTGAGGTTGCATTTTTCTGTTTAATTTGTTTCCTTTGCCTTGGCATGTTGCCACTTAATTACTTGACTTTTGGGCTTGTTGCCACACTATTGCTCTGCCGCCAGACAGGGGAACTTTTGTCCTGATCGTGTGGGGGACAACTTCCGTTTCTGGCAAGCTGGAAACCCACCTACGACCTCCACCCCAGATCACTATCCAGATCCAGGGAGGCTAAAGCAAGAGCGATTACCTGCCCAAGACTGATCGCTGGATCTCCCTGCAGTTTGCAGGCCAGGAGCTGGAGCTGCCTCTGAAAACTACAGAATGGCGTGTCTCCTCAGTGGCTTCTAGCCCCCAGGGGAGGAAGCCGACAAGTTCCCCTAATACTGGTCCCAAAGTCCATAGGGAACTAAGCTCTCACTTTGTCCTAGGCATGTTTATGTTGATAATTCTGGAATCGCCACAGCTGCTGGTGTTCTGGGGTCCCTCCAGCCGGCTGCTGGCCCGGCCGCCCTGGGGCTAAAACCGCGACTCAGGAGGACCTGTGCTTGACTCCCCATGCACTGCGCGCTGCGCTGCTGGCTCCCAGATCGATGCAGTGGTCCGTCCTGCACGGCTACTGGGCTGTCCTCAGCGGGAGGTTAGCTTCTCTGTGTTGTTCTGTGGGTGCTGGGGCTCCAGAAGTTGTTCAGAGTCCCCTTTTACATAGTTTGGAGGTTATCTGGGGGAAGAGTGGCTTGGGTGGGCTGTTTCTACTCTGCCATCTTCTGTTATTCCTTCTTTAACCCACTCTTTTAAAGTTTTTTTTTTCTTTCTAGTTGCTTGTAGCATTTTTTCCTTGACCTGGAAGCTTGAAACTTAGCTATGATATTCCTGTGATTTTTTTCATCTTGGGATCTCTTTTAGGTGGTGATTGGTGGAGTTTTTTTTTTTTTTCAATTTGTACTTTACCTTCTAGTTCTAAAAGTTCAGTAATAATTTCTTAAAGTATAGTGTCTAGATTCTTTTTTTTTTATCATAATTTTCAGTAGCCCAATAATTCTTATATTGTTTCTCCTCAGTCTGTTTTCCAGGTAAGTTGTTTTTATAATGAGATATTTCACATTGTTTTCTTTTTTTCTTTTTTCATTCTTTTGATTTTATTTTATTATTTCTTGGTGTCTTATTAAGTCAGTAGCATGTGTTTGATATTATGTGTTTATGATATTTTTTCATGGTAGGCTATAAGCTACTTGAAGGCAAGTGCTGTTTAAGATGTTTGCTTTATATTCAGTGCTTGTTGAATAAATGGATGAGTCAGTGAACTTTAGAGGAGGCTACTTTCAGCTTAGGTGGATGTCAGTCACATACTAGTAATGTGCATATCTAAATGAGACACTGACTGTCCGTAGTCTGGGTTCATCATAATAGTTCAGACTTTAAAAATTGATTCCTTTGTTATTCTTACTACAGTCACTGCTCCATATATTCCATGCACTTCTGAATTTTCCCTTGTAATAAAGAAAATGTTACACAGAATTGAACCTACAGAATAACTGTCTGCTCACATGTAGCTGCACTATCCTCCACCTTTATTCTCCCACCTCTCTCTCTACCAAAATGGAGGGAGTATGTTTTATCATCTCTTCTTTTGGACAAAGATTAGTCATTGCATTCTTAACATAATCCATTACATTTTGGTGTTCTGTTGTCATTGTTTTTCTAATCATTGTGCATATTATTCTTACTGTCTTCACTCTATGTCACTTTGTATTTTTACTGTCTTTTTAAAAAAATTTTCTTCACTGTACATCAGTTTGTACACATCTTCCCACATTTTTCTGAGCTCTTTATATTTGTCTTTCCTTACAGCACAATAATATTCCGTTACATTAATGTAACAAAGTTTGCTCAGCCATTCCCCAGTTGTTGCACATCCACTTTCATATTTATAGTAATTAGTACTTTTTTGGGGGGTGAATTCCTGGTCTTTGTTCATGACATTTGGTCTCTAGCCATTGTTCAGGCTGTACCCATACCTCAAACATACTCCCTCCTGAGGACTGACTCACTAAGCGGTGTTTCCCTCTAGTATATTGTAAGTTCATTGAGAATAGGGACTGTTTATATTAGGTGCTTAATAAAGTTTCTTGGGTTGAAGTCTGGTGATGGCAGAGCCAGTAACTGTGGCAGTGCTGTCACCAAGAAGGAAAACTAAATTTGTTTTAGTGGTTTTAGTTTTATTAGTATTAAAGACTACTTAATCTCTCTATGAATGAGTGTCACATTCACTAGATAGGACAGAGCTCAAAGGACATTATGCCCCATTCCGTTGCTGTCTCTCAGTCCTTAACCCTGCAACCTGTGAATTTTTTAACGTGGTTTCTCCAGAGTTCTGAACACAGTTTCTCAAGTCCCTAGCACAGCATTCACATTTACTTGCTTTCCTGTCCCTTATTCTCCTCACCAGAAGGGCCCAGAATTGCTTGTGATTAGAGTTTTATGCGCTCTCTGTACACGAATTGCCTTACTTTAAGAGGGCATGAGGAAAGTGGTTTGTAAATCCAAAAGTACTATGGAAATGTGAAGAATGGATGATAATAGAAGCACTAAGGAACAAATCCAAAAAGCCAGTTGAATAAGGATACAAGGCCCTAGAACCAGCCTAGAGATTCTTTTTTTTCTTTTTGGAGGGGCAGTTGGGGTTAAGTGACTTGCCCAATTTGCTAGTTTTTGTGTTAAGTCCCTGAAGCCAGATTTGAACTCAGGTCTTCCTGACTCTGGGGCCAGTGCTCTATTCACTTTGTCACCTAGCTGCCCCCAGCCTAGAGAGTATAAGAAAGTCTAGTTTAACACTATGAAAGTTAGGTGGGTAAAATACAAAGGGATATAAAAATATATTCATTAGTATATCATTCTTGTGAAACCACAAGTTGCACATTTCCTAATTTTTTCTTTTTTTGTATAGGAAGGGATGCCAGGAATAAGGGTTGCTTTCAGTAAGGTCTCAGAGTGTAAGAGTTTTGAAAGTTAGTGCTTTCAAGTCATTATAACTTAAATTGCCACCTTTATTACTCATTTAAGTGGCATATTGTTGGAGTAATTTATAATGGTAACATGGAACAGAATTATTTTGTGTACAGATTTGTAAAATATACATCAGTCATAACCCTGGGGACCTCAAGAAATAAGAGAGAATTATTTAACATAGAATTTAGAATTTCTATAGCCTAATCTGTAAATTTATTTAACGCTCTTTTTCTCTTTGGAGTTGATAATAAAAAACCTTCTTCTCCAAAATGTTAGTGGATTAACTAATGTGATGGTTATAGAGTGCTGTGTGTGTGTGTGTGTGTGTGTGTGTGTGTTGTGTATACGTATACACACACAATGACCTAATAAGTAGCCACATTAGAGGTATAATTTTGCCTTTGAAAATTCTAAAATAAAATTTTTTTCATAACTATCTTTAACTTAAAACATTTTCTACTTTAATTGAGCTTATAAGTGAGGTATAAACCCAGAATATTAGCTAGACTCCTTACCTTTTTAACAGTGCTGCTAGTTTTCAGATTCTTGTGCAAATGAATCAGATCTTAAATATTATTTTTTTCTTCACTTTTTACTTGTGGTTTCACGAACAAATTTGGATGATGTAAAAGATGAATCTTGTTGAGCAATCTCTCTTTTTTGTGTATGTAGTGTTTTACAGTAAATATGCTTTCTCCAAGGAAACAGTACTTTTCCCCCACTCTCTCTTCCCATTCTAATGCCTCTGGAATGAATCCCACAATATGTACCTATGTACTGATTCTAACATGTCTAACAGTAAACTGTTACTCATCTGTATGTGTATAAATATATCTTTTAAACTCAGAACTCTTGAAGTCACTCCATCCTGACTCAATTTCCAGCTAATCAACAGGTTTGGCACTAGATATTTATTTTCCTTAAGGTCACTCCACCCACTTGGGAAATTTTAAGTATTTCTCTTTCCATTGGTTCTCCCTGACTTTCAGAGTGTGTGAGTAACTGCCACAAGGAATGTGGTCTTGCTAGTCAGGAATTGGGGTTTTAAGGCTTCCTCTTGCTCTCAGAAGCTTGGCTTTTGTGCTTAGGTGCAGAGTATGGTCCTTGGAACAGTCCTGCTACCTTCTAGTAGTTATGCCAAAGAACAAGACAATTTGTTTTGCTGCCTGTACAATGAAGCTTCAGAAACCGATTTACCCAACTTGACAGGTATGCTCCAGATTAAGTCTGGCCATGGGGTTGGGGAGGAGGGAAGGTAGATTAGGTTGGTGGCCATAGGGGCAGTGTCTCAGTGTGAAGTGATGTTTGGAATAATTTGCACTGTAATGTTTACTATTGATTTAATAGGAACCTTTTCTGGAATTCTCTTGGCTTTGTTTTTGGCATTTTGTAAGATTAAAATAGGTAGTATTTCAAGATAATGGTTCAGATATGAGGAAATTTTCATAACATACTAATAGGCTAAAGGGCATGCTGCCTTCTAAGTATTCTTTTTATATGTAATTTCTCAAAATATGACTAAACAGAGACTCTAAAAGAATATGTGGTTAAGGAAAGTACTTTTAGAGCTTTTAGGTCCTATAGGGTTACTCAAACCTGATAGAAAAAGTGTCTTACATGTCAGTAATTCAGTTTCTCACTGTCTCTCATATATCGTGTATATGTGTGCATGCGTGTGTGTGTGTGTGTCCCCTTAAATTTGGACTAAAATTTGTTTTTCTAAATTTGTTTTAGATTTGTTTTTCTAATTCTTTCATGAGAGTTTAGCTGATGATGATGACAAACTAATCACAACTGCTGCTATATCACTAATTGTTAAAAGAGAGGCTTTAAAGATTTAATAAAATTAAACTTTAGGTTTGAGTTTTATTGTCTTAATTTTTTAAAATTACCTAATAAAAACAGATTCCGTTAAGAATATGTTTTATCTTCATTTTTTTATTTTGTATTCTTGGAGTCTATCAGTAGAAAAACCCCTAAAATAACTTTTTTTTTTTTCACAGTGTTGGATTGTTTTCTTGGAAATGACTTAGACATATGACTTTTGGTTGCTTTTCCTACTTAATTGTTTCAGTTCTTTTTTTCTTAATTAGTGTCTCATTTTCCAACTCTTTCTCTGTTTATTTGAGGGGCAATTCCCCTAGTTCAGAGAAAAGAGCCCTAGATTTGGAATGAACTGATTTCAGTCTTGGTTCTACTTTGGATGCATATGACTCTAGGCAAACCATAACTTCTCTGGACTTCAATTTTTCCTAAGATCCCTTCCAACTTTAAATCTATTACTTATTGTTCATGATTAAAGATGTACTTTCCATGTTTATTTTAAAACTTCAGTCAATTTTAGGATTTTTTTTCCTTTAATTTTTATTTTTGTTTAGTGTTTGGAGTAGAAGTGAAGATGATGTATGAACGGATTTCCTGTGCAGACTGGCTGTACAGGAAAGAGACCGTGAATGATTTGGAAACAAAAGGGGGGAGTGGAAAGAAGGAAGTAAATATGACTTTTCTATTTAATTAAACTATCTCTCTCCCCAACAAAACCTCCCACAATAGTTGGAAGTAGGTGGATGGAGAAGAATGTTATTTAAAATTAGAATTTAAAAATAGAGTGCTTTAAAAAAAAATCTGTGACTCTGTTTACAGTAAATGCTTTGTACTGAAAAATAGCTTATATTCTATATTTGTTACTAACTGTAATTCGTTGCAAAAATAAAGTAACATTTTGGAATTAGAATCCTAGGATCACAAGGTTCATTCAGAAATAGAAGTCACTTTTAAGAGTAACCTCCTGACTGCACTTTATAGATGAAGGAACAGGAGATTAAATAGCTTAATTAAAGTCACATAGATAATAGTAAAGCAAAAATATAAATCCATCTCTCACTTTTCCATGACTCAGCACTACTTTACATAGGTCTTCACTAAAAGACAAACATCTTACTGATGCCTTTTGTCTTTATACCATAGTCATTTCAGTCCCTCCCTGGAGACAAGGAAAAACAAACAGAAATACCTGATAGTGACTGCTTCTAACTATGCACGTGCACACAAACACACACACACACACACACGTATACACTGCTTGCATACAGATGCATATACATACACATACATTCAAGATAGAAAAGTAAACAACTCCTGGGACAGAGTATAGTGTACACACACACACACACACACACACACACACACACACACTCATACACACACACACACACACACACTCACACACTCTCTCACGACAGAGAAGTAGAGAATTCCTGGAACAGAATATAGTATATACATATACATGCACACACGCATATATAAAATTAGAATATAGTATGTGTATGTGTGTACATAAGTATATATACTTATGTACATGTATACACTATATTCTGTCCCAAGAGTTCTCTATTTCTTTGTCTTAAGAGCAGAGGTAATTTTTGGTTTTTCAGTTACTCATTTTGAATTCCTTTTAGTAATTTTTTTCATTTACATTGTTACAGTCATTGTAATTATTCTTTTGGTTCTGCTTATTTCACTCTTTGTAAAGAGTTGCTCTGAATTCCTTGTATTCATCATTTATTACTGTACTGTAATATTCCATTGTCCACACATCCTTTTGTTTGCCGAGTCTTGTCAAATCTATTTCCACAACAGCTCTGTCCTTTTCTCTACTCACATGGCATCATGTTAGTTCACTTTAAATTACTTCATCATTTCAATCCTCTCCTCCTTACTTGAGTTTCTCGGAATATGATCTTTTTCCTTATCACTCCAACATCCTCTAACTTGAGTTCTTGATCTCATTCCTTCTTATTTCCTCTGACACTCCTCCCTTTCAGTCATGCTTCTTTTTCTCTATAATTTTCAGCCTCTACCTATCAACTGGTAATTAGATCTCTCCCATTCTTAAGTTGTCATATAATCCTACCCTCTCTTCAAATTATCATCCCATATCTCTCCTTCCTTTCATATCCAGTCTCTAAGAAAAAGCTGTCTGTATTTGTAGCCTCTATTTCCTTACCTTATACTCAATTTTCAACCCCTTGCAATACGGCTTCCATCCTCCACGCACCCCTTCTACTACTTAACTAATACTTTTTTCTCCCCACATTACCAGTTACCTCTTTATTACTAAATCTAATGCTTTTTACTCTATTCTTCATCCTTCTTGTACTCTCTGTAGCTGTTGACTACTCTTTTCTTCTGGATACTTTTGGATATTTTCTTCCCTGTTTTTTTCTTAAGTCTACTGCTCCTTCCTGCCTGTTCTCTTCCTACCACTAGGACTGACTTTTTTCCAATATCCTTTTCAGAATATTAACCATATTTTGTCCCCTTTGTGTAATTGTCTCTTTGTATTCTCTAGCTCTATTCTTTATCTATAGTCCCTCTCTTGGTTATCTCATCAAGTCTCATTAATTCTACTATTATATCTATTAAGATGACTCCCACATCCATATATCCAGTGCTTGCTTCACTTTTGAGATAGATATTTAGCAGGCTCTTAAAAATTAGAAACTGTCTCTACCGGAATTTTCCGTAGACACCTGAAACTCAACATGTCCAATATTGAACTCATTCTCTCTCATTTCAACTTTCCCCTTAGCTTCCCTTTTGCTTTCAAGGGTAGAAACATTCTTTTACTCATTCAAATTCAAAAAGGGTCATCCTCAACCCTTCATCACATTTTATCCTCACTTCCAAAACTAGTTGCCAATTCTTGTCCTTCCTCCTCATCATCTCTCATATATGCTTCATTCTTTCTACTTAAAACCACACTAATTCAGACTGCCATTATCTCTTATCTGGACTATTGTCTAGGTCTTTTCATTGGTTTCCCTGCTTCGTCCCTAATCAGTCCTCTATATAGCTTCCAAATTTATATTCCTAAATAAAGCAGAAATCTGACCATATAATTTCCTTATTTAAGAAACTTTCATGGCTTACTATTGGCTCTAGTATAGTCTTTATTGGGTGCCTTTTCTGTGCCAGGTATTGTACTAGTTGCTAGAAATCATTTAGTAATTATAACGCTTTATAGTCTGGCTTCCCTCTAGCTCTCCAAGCTAATTACACTTTTTCCTCCCCTACTCTGTGTTCCAGGCAAATCATCTTCTATTTCTATTCCTTTGCATAGGCTGTCTTTCATGTCTAGAATGTTCTGCCTCTTAGAGCCCATCTGGGATGTCAGGGTAGTGAGAAGCCCTGTTACCATTGGGTATGCCCTTCCTCCTTTGCTTCCCTTCTTTCCCCTCCCTAGGCCAACCAACCTAGGCTCCATCTGGGCTACTTTACTATGTTCATATAGCCTAGATCCAGGGTGGGGAACTTGCGACCTTGAGGCCATATGTGGCCTTCTTAGTCCTTGGGTGCAACCTTTTGACAGAGTCCCAAATTTTACAGAACAAATTCTTTTATTAAGGGGGTTTGCTCTGTGAAGTTTGAATTCAGTCAAAGGGCTGCTTGAGGACCTAGAGGGCCACATGTGGCCTGGAGGCTGCTGGTTCCCACCCCTGGCTTATATGATATGGGAGTCAACAAGTCTATTCCTTCTGGTAAGATGAAGGCCTGAATATGAGCTCTTTCAGAGCAGGAATTGTCTAGCTTTTTCTATTTGGATCCTCAGCATTTTAACACGATGTTTGGCACGTAGTAAGTGCTTAATACATGTTTTCATGCATTCTAACTTCAAGGCTCATCTCAGTGGCCACCTCCTTTAGGAGACCTTTTCTGATTTTTTCAGTTTTGCCTTGTGCCTAAATCTCATCATCTTTCTATGTACCTTATTTATTTAGCAGTAGGATATATGGTTCTTGAAGACAGAATCTCTAGTATACCTGCAACCCATCATGGTGTCTGGTGATCAATAACTGCTTATTTAATTGATTCATATAAAATGACTGTGCTGTTGAAATATCATGAATTTCTTATATTGAATCAAGGTACTTTGTAATAAGAGATATTTTTAGGAGTTCTCATATCTAGATTTAAAAATGTATTGTTTTTTTTCTGTGTCAAATACATGATCTAAGCCATTTTGTGCCTTTATGATAATTATTTACCTTAAAGGTTTCTCTACTAATTTTCCTGGGATTTGTCTTTTGAGGGAAAGAAGCAGTTTACACACACACACACACACACACACACACACACACACACACACACACACACACACACACACTTCTTTTAGTCTTTAAAAAATATGTGTTGTGGTTAACAAAATTCTTAGCTATTCATTTCTGGAATTCCTACAATTTTATTTTAAGAAAATAATGAATCTCCCATATCACTAAATTTTCTAACTTTGGTGAATCATAGTTTAGATTTATAGTTGGAAGAAGCCTTAGAGGATGAATAGAAAACAGAACTGAAAGCTTATTTTACAGTTTTATCTGTGGCCACTGTATTACACACAGGCTACAAAAAGCAGTCTGTATGCCTAAAATATTAATAGGTTACCTATTAAGTACTGGTAAAGACTCAGGATTCTTTCTCCCTAAAATCCCCATTCTGGAGTGTGCTCAGTTCACAGAAGTGGCAGAAATTGTGTGTACAAATTCAGATGAATTCCTAGTCATTGCATGTAAGGTAAAAGTTTTTTTCTTTTTTGTGTCTTTTCAGAAGCCCTGCACCGTCCCTATGGCTGCGAAGTTGAATCCCAGGCACTGAATGAAGCCATCAGGTGGAGCTCCAAGGAGAATTTGCTTGGAGCCACTGAGAGTGATCCCAATCTCTTTGTTGCACTTTATGATTTTGTTGCAAGTGGTGACAATACACTCAGCATCACCAAAGGTATAGTTATGGGGATAGTTTTCACACCTTTCATTTTCATGTAGAAAATAATGTATTAATTCATAGAATCTTAGACTTTAAGAGCTAAAGGGAATCTTAAAAGTCATCTTGTTTTAGAGATAAGAAAACTAAAGTCCAAAATAGTTGTTTGACTTACCCAAGATCACATAGTTAAAGAGTGGTCAAACTCTGATTCCTTTCCCTGGAGTACCTTCCATCACTCCTCAGTTTCTCCCTGGGTTCTGGGCCTGGGCCTAGCTGTACCATTATTTAATGAGGGCATAGTTTTCTCACAAGCAGAATGAAAGTAATACCTGCTTTATTGATGTCACAAGGAGTTGATTTGAAGAGTAAATGAAGTATTCGTGTGAGAACATTTGTAAAAAGGTCAAACCATAGTGTACAAATATATTGTTAGTAACACCAATAATAATAATAATAATACATCCAGAATAATGGTCTCTGTGTATGACCTCCTGTTGTTATTTGACTCAGAGAAGTAAACTGTGACTTAATATGCTTCTACCCCCATTGAGTCCTGACTTGGAGAAGGTGATTTTTGTTGCCTAAATGATACGTATTTTTATCACTTAGTGGTAGAATAATGAGAAAGGTAGAAGAAAGGCTTTTCATTTAGTGAAACTTTCTCAAAATGGGATGTGGTTTGTTTCAGCCTTTGACACAGTTCCTGGCACATAGCTTGGCACTAGGAAGGGAACAAAGTAAAAGTCATTCATTCTGGGATTGCCAGATGAATAAACAGAATAGATCCATCCATGGCAGCTAGAGAGTCCCATGCATAGAGCCTCAAGTACCTAGAGTCAGGACAGTCAGATTCAGCCCTGGACACTAGCTGGGTGATTTTGGGGGAAAGTCACTGGACCTCTCTTTGCCTCAATTTCCTCATCTCTAAAATGGACACAATAATGGTACTTACTTTGCAGGCTGTTGTGAGGATCAGATGACATCATAATTGTAAAGCGTTTAGCACAGTGCCCAACACAGAGTAAACACTATGTGTAAGTTTAACTAGTAGTGTTGTCTTCATCACCATTATTGTTATTATGTCTAGAGAGACTGTAATTGTGGTGTCAGATTCAAATAGAAATGAATCTCGGAGACTTAGATAATCACAAATTAACATCTTTGTTATAGTGTATTCTTATTCATTTTATTAAACATTTCTCCATTATATTTTAATCTCGTTGGGCAGTACTCTGGAGTTTTAAGAGCTGAAAGTTTGGCATCTTTGGTGTAGCACATTTTCATTTACTTAGGTGATTTGTCTTAATATGCTTAATAGCTCTTAATATGCTCTGGATTTCTTTTATTTATTTATTTTGCTTTTTTTTTTTGAGGGCAATTGGGGTTAAGTAACTTGCCCAAGGTCACATCACTAGGGTGTGTGTGTGTGTGTGTGTGTGTGTGTGTGTGTGTGTGTGTGTGTGTTAAGTGTCTGAGGCCAGATCCAAACTCAGGTCCTCCTGACTCCAGGGCCAGCACTCTACCCACTATGCCACCTAGCAGCCCCTCTGGGTTTCTTTTAAAAGAACTATGCCTTCATGTTCCTTACAGGGTAAAGAGTTTAGGACTCTCATCATTATGCCCAAGGATCTGTGATTTTCTCAGTGGAAGAAATTCCTCCACAAACATAGATACCACTTAGTAGAAGTCTTAAGGAGTTACCTGAGACTTAGAGGTTTAGTGATTGAACCTTGGTTACACAGTTAATAAGAATGAAACTGTGTGAAAGCTTGAAGGGACTTCCAAGGTTATCTACTTAAACCCCTTCATTTTATGCATGAAAAAACTAATGTCCATGAGAGCAGGGTAGGTGACTTGCCCAGTCACCCAGGTCCATTCACTCTGGAGCAGGTGGAGTTTGAAAGGAAAGGCTTTCCACTGTACTCAGATTATCTTTAGCTTCAGATGTCTTCATCTGTAAAACAAGAGAGTTCAACTAAACAACATTAAGGTTAGTCAGGGCAGTGTCTTAGCTCTGGGATATAAAGAAAGGAAAGAAAGTCCTCACCTCCAGGAGCCCATGTTCTAATGGGGAAGACAACATGTAAACAACTGTGTATATTCAGAATATACGGACAGATTTGCAGTAATCGTAAGAGAGGAGAGACTAGTATTTAGAGGGATGGGGAAAGGCCTCTTGTGGAAGGTGGGATTTTAGCTGAAATTTAGAAGAAGCCAGGAGGAAGAGCATGCCAGGCATGAGGGACAGCCAGGGCAAATGTACAGAGGCAGGAGATGGAGGCTTATTAAACTGTGGTACAGAAATGTAATGGAATATAGAATTTCCATGATGCATGATGCAGCTAAAGCAGTCCTAGGGAAAATTGCATCTCTGAGGAGCCAGGCGTAAATATGATACTCTTCTTTTTCTCTTCAGACAATACAGTACTTAGAGATTATAGTTTTGCAGTGTTGAGATTTGTCCACATCACCCACCATGCCAGAGATCTCACCATCTCCTCAGACAACAATAACTGAAGCTTTAAAATGTACCCACAAATGATCCAAATTCTCCTGGTGCTTCCTTCTGTGGGTCAGAGTGTGAGTCTTATGTTCCTGGATTCAGAACAGGAAACAGAGTCTAGGGATCTGCTCATCCTCACAGAAGAGTTTCCGGACCTCTTGGGCCTGGCCTTTCTCATATTTGTCTTGTCCCTGTGGGCTCTTGTAGTACCTCAGCTACTTGGCAATATCAGCCTATTAGCTTAGACTTTAAAAGGATCTTTCAACTGCTAAATTATGTGATTCTAGAAATGTCAGTGATAGGATTTGAATCCAGGGCTTCTGATTCTGGGCACAGCTTTGTGATTTTTTTTTATCACTCTAATTTATCTCCAACAAAAACTGCCAGCTATTTATTATACACTTATTATTTGGAAAACAATATAACAATTAAAAACATGAGAGGAAGCATTGTTTTCCTTCAGAATTTCATTAATATTCACACAGCTATTTTACTTTTGCTTGAAGCAAATACTTTTGCGATGTCCCTTAATAATTTTGTGTGCATGTTCATATATTTTGTTGCAAGTGGTCAGTAAGAGTATCTATATATATATATATTACATATAAACCTCTGGGTAAGAATATTCACAATTTGCCTATGCACGTATTCCTTCTACTTACGGTTTTTTCTCTTATACGCCACAGAGCATATATTATACTGTACATATATGTGCAATTCTACGTAAATCTTGAACCATTTTTGTGTCGTTTGGTAAGATGTATTTCTGGCATTTCAAATGAAGTACAAGGAATCAAAAACTTCCAATTGGAATTAAGATTTAATGCAGCAAAGTATCAATTCTTTATTCCTATCCCCATTCTCTAAAATAATAAATATTTCAATAGATGAAAACATTTCAGAAAGATTTCTTTGTAAATTTAGCTGAACAAGAAAGTAGAATACCCCTCCCTCCTGCTCACATCTTACTTGGATGCTTCATTGTGTTGTCGAGAGACTAAAAATTTTGAAGGTGTTACCAGTAGAGTCCGTATTATTGAAGCCTTTACTAAACTGTAAAAATATTGGCAAGAGTACAGACTCAATGGTATACTGCGTTCTGTCTCCTCAGAAATAGCCTAGCTCAGTGTAGAGAGGCTTTTCACCAGAAGGGTTTGGCAAACTATTCTTTTTGGTCATCACAACTAATGAAATAGAATCTATATTAGTGGAAAAGGAAAATACCCATACTAGTGAAATCATAGATCTTTCAAAATAGTGGAAAGAACATTGAGATCATTTCATACAGTTGCAAATTTCTGTCCTAATGATTAATTTTCTTTTTTTTAAAATCTAAGTATTCTATAATATTAACAAAGGGTTATACTTTCAATTGTTACAGTCCTCAAATTTCTCTTTTTTATATCAGTTCCTTTTCTGTTATACATAATTTGGTAATAAATCATATTGTGATTTCACAAGATTTTTTATTTCCTTTTTAAGTTTCTTATTAAGCACTTTAAGAAACTTCCATAAATAATGTTTGCTTCTTAAAATGTTTTCTTCATGAGTTTTTGGTTTTGTATCTTTAGTTGAACTGAAACCTAAAATCCTTTTTTTTTCTTCTTTGTTACTAATCTCTGTCTAGGTGAGAAGCTCCGAGTCCTAGGTTACAACCAGAATGGTGAGTGGAGTGAGGTACGCTCTAAGAATGGACAGGGGTGGGTGCCAAGCAACTATATCACCCCAGTGAACAGCCTGGAGAAGCATTCCTGGTACCATGGGCCAGTGTCCCGAAGTGCGGCAGAATATCTGCTTAGCAGCCTTATCAATGGCAGCTTCCTTGTGCGGGAAAGTGAGAGCAGCCCTGGGCAATTATCCATCTCGCTTCGGTACGAGGGACGTGTATACCACTACAGGATCAATACCACCACGGATGGACAGGTAAGACATCTCCGTAAACACCTCACATTAGCTAAGAAGCAGAATGGTGTGTTAGAAACAGGTCCTGCACGGAGAAGATCCAGATTTGGATCTAGGTTTGGATTCAATTACCTCCAAGCCTCAATTTTCCCCTTCTGTTGAATGAGTATAGCACCAACACTGCTTGTTTTCAAATAGTAATAATATTATAAGCATCAAATGTGTACATAAACACTTTCTAAATATAAAGTGTTACATAAATTAAAGCCATTAGTATTAGAAGTATTGGAAGAGGGGCAGCTAGGTGGCACAGTGAGTAAGAGCGCCGGCCTCAGATGACCTTGGGATGACCCGGGATTGAAACCGGCCTCAGAAAATGAGCACCCACACATAAATAATGACTAGCCGTGTAACCTTGAGCAAGTTACTTAACCCCAATTGCTTTAAAAAAAAAAAAAGAAGTATTGGAAGAGTTAAGATTAAACATCCTCACCAAATAAAGGCAGCTTCTTTTTGGTATGTTTATTTGTCTGTATGCTTTTTCAGCATGTGATTTGTTTTCCCATAGTCTTTTAGGTAGCCTTGTAGACAATTCCATTATCTATATACTTGAGGTCATGATCTGACAGATGATAAAATATCCTTTTTACTTTTTGAATACAGGGTCTATTACTTATTAGGAAGAGAAGTTGGTTAAAAAAATTCACAGATGGTAAAATTTGTGTTTATAAAGTGACTTTAAATTGTGGCAGATTAACCATAGTAGAATGTGGTCTAGAACAATTTTTCAGTATGTTAGGTGAGTCTTGTAGCATTTCAGGGATCCTTATTTCATGAAAAAGAGTATTTCTTGTGCTAATATGTACCCAGCAACCTCTTATGCCTTAGTAGAAGGTCACTAAAGAGTAGTAGAAGGTCACTAAAATATTTTATCACTGGATGGTCAACCTTCTGGTGATGAACCTCTCTCCCAACTTAGGCTGGTCTAGAGATAACAGACTTACTCTACCGTTTATTCCTGGGCCATGCTAAGAATATTTGCAACTTGATCAAACCTTCCAGAATTTACTAGCTTACTCTGCTGACTTCAGAGTCTGTGAGCACCCAGATCATTTCCCAAAAAACAGTGAAGCATCCAAATGGAACTTAGTGGATGATGCCTTGCTATACTCAGTAAATAAATAAAGCATCATAACATTTTATAGCATGAAAGATTCCTAGATGTTTGTCTAATTTAATCCCTTATTAAAAATGGAAAATCAAAGCCTGGAGAGGTTAAATTACTTTTCCTAAGTCATATAGCTAATTTTTGACAGAACTGGGACTAAAATCCAGGCTCTCAATGACATTGGGCTACCTCCCTTATTTTCCTGAAAATTGTTTTTTTGAGCTTTCAGTATTTGTCGAATTAAAAATTTTTAATGTATTAAATAAGCTGGACAGGATCCCCCTATTGTAAATTGTTTGTGATGTTGAGTAATCATCCCATAATGTTTGTAAGTTCACATTAATATCCTTTTATCTTAAAACAGGAATATCTACATTGGCCAATATTGATAGACTGGGTAGAATAAAGTAGTTTATTAACTTTAAGAGATTGGAATACTAGAACTATGTTGTTAATGAAATCTAACTTGTATCACTATGCTTAAAGGTAACACGATAGAGGGAACAAATCCCAAACCAAGAATGTGAAATTGATTTTAAAAGACTTTTCTTTCTATCTCTGACTCTGAAAGGTTGTCAAACAGTTCAGAAAATATAATAAGCCACCTAGATGCCTAGATCTCATGTTGAGCATTTTGCTTACCATTATAGGATATGAATAGATGTATCATTAATTGTACTTGGCTTTTCTTAAAATCATTTACAAATGATGTAAGTCTTCTTTACAGATATACTTACTACACAGAAGTTAGCTTTTGAAGGGCTTCTCTCATGCCCCTCACTGTTTTCCCCCATTATATATCCATGTCATTGCAAATTGACAGAAATATGGTTTCTGTCATTTTGTCTTATCCTATAAATATGTACAACCAAATAATTGGACTGTAAAATTCAAATAAATGAAAATTTAACTATCCCCACAAAATGTCTTAGCCTTCTCTAGTCACGGGATTGGAGAGGTCCTGTTATATAAGCAGCAAATTGGTCTTAGCCCCTGGTGTCAGACCTCAGAGACAGGAAGGATCCCTGTGGGCCACCTATTGACTTAGTTTTAAAATGTACTTTTATCTGTTTCATTGTATTTTTATTTATTTTGTTAAATATTTCCCAATTATATTTTCATTTGGTTTGGGCCACACTCAAAGTATTGTGGGCTGTGTTTGACACCTCTAGTTTAGACCAGTAATTCTCAAAAGTTATACTGAACGTTTTTTTCTTTTCTAAAGCTTCATTAAACCACAAAATTTTGAATATTCTATCATTGCAATTAAAAGAAAATTTATAAGTTTTATTTAATATAAATTTTTCTTACCCAGCATGCTATAAAGTATATTATTCACAAAAATTTTTTTAAAACCTTACCAAGTACATGTATTTACTAACTTCAGCACTTGTTAGACCCTGAACTCACAAAATATTCAACAAAAACACATGCTCCTATGATGGAAAATTGTGAATGCACGAATTTTCTGACTCTGTCATAGGGGTTCCAATTTAGATACTACTGAAGTGCTTGCAGTTCCTCATGACAAAGAATACTGTGCTGGGAACACAAAAAGTTCAGGAGCCCCTTATCTAGATAGAAGAGATAATTATAGGGGTGGCTAGGTGGCGCAGTGAGTAAGAGCGCCGGCCTCGGAGTTGGGATGACCCGAGATCGAATCCGGCCTCAGAAAATGAGCACCCACACACAAATAATGACTGGCCGTGTAACCTTGAGCAAGTTACTTAACCCCAATTGCTTTAAAAAAGAGAGAGAGAGAGAGATAATTATAAAGACAAAGACACAGGGCAATTGAAGTGTTAGGCTCTCTTTGGTATCATCAAAATTTTTCTTATAATCTATGAATATTAAGCTCTCTCAATTTTGGCCCAGTAAAGATACTCCTTTTTACTCTCAAATTTTTTTTTCTTTTTTCATTTCCTTACCTTCCCTCTGCCTCCATTTTGTGTCAGGTGTATGTAACAGCAGAAAGCCGATTCAGCACTCTGGCAGAGCTTGTTCATCATCACTCTACGGTGGCTGATGGGCTAGTGACAACCTTGCACTACCCAGCACCAAAGTGCAATAAGCCTACAGTCTATGGAGTGTCCCCCATCCATGACAAGTGGGAAATGGAACGGACTGATATCACGATGAAGCACAAACTCGGGGGTGGCCAATATGGCGAGGTGTATGTTGGCGTCTGGAAGAAATACAGTCTTACCGTTGCTGTGAAAACGCTAAAGGTGGGTAGTTGAGAATTACTTTATTTGGGCTTCTTTTGTCTGTAACTGAGCTTAGTCACTTGGAAATATCAGCATTACCTTGCCTTTAGAACGCTTCCACCCACTGATGCCAAACACTTAAGCAAATTGTGATGGTTAACTTCGGGTCCTTTCCTGAAGATGTAGTTGCAAATTGTTTTAGTGGAGACTGTTTGCTGCATTGCTGAGAAACCCATGTGGGAGAGTCTGACTGTGGAGGCATATGATGTTGCTCTCAGTGGGAAGTTAGAAATAAATTTCTTCTTTTGAAACGAGAGAACAGAATGTTTTTCTTGCTTGCCCCTTGCTAGTCAGGGTTTCTGCTAGTGTCATTAAATCACAGTTTTAGTATGAAGCTGATAGAGCTTCACTTTAGTGAAATGGTTTATACTCTCTTTATTCTGTGTTCTTGCTATTGCCCTCATTTATTCTCTAGAGTTAAATCAGTGTTTCTACTCTTGTCCCAACCTGATTGTGTGTGTGTAAAAATTAAGTTTTACAGCTCTGCATTAAGTAGTATAGGTATGATGATGTCCATTTTACAGATAAGGAGGCATGCTTGCAGCGTTGTTAACCACTTCAATTTGAATACTCTCTTTTTCCCTGATTTTTGTGACTATCGGCTCCTGGTTCTCCTGTTTCTCTTCATTCTTCTTTGACAGATCATCTTCTGTGAACCTGTTTTTTACATGTGGCTATTCTACAAGATTCTGTCTTAGATCCTCTTTTCTTACTGCATTCTCTCTTAGTGACTTCAGCAGCTTCTGTGGATTCAAGTTTTTGTGCTAATGACTCTCAGATCTATATATCCAGGCCTGAGCTTCAGTTCTGAATCACCATCTAACTGCCTGCTGGACATTTCCAATCAGCTGTTCTGTTGGTATCTACCATTTGCAGAATTCATTCTTTGCCCCCCAAAACAGTGCCTCTTCCAAACTTGTCAATTTCTGTTGAGGGTACAGCTATCCTTCAGTCACTTAGGTTGGCAACCCAGGTCATCCTCTGGACTTCCTTCTGTTTCATTCCTTCCCTTTCTCTGTCTTCCCTCTCCCCATACCAAATCAGTTGCCAAGTCTTGTCAGTCCTACTCCATAGCATCTTTGATAGCCATCCCTTTTTCTTTTCACAGAGCCACCACCCTAGTTCAGTTCCTTCATTATATGTCAGGATTATTGCACTAGCCTCCTAATTGGCCTTCCCTGTCTTCTCTACTTTATCTAGTAGGCATTCAGCATAGCTGGCAAATTAACTTTCATTGAATAATACAGCCACTCTCTGCTTGTTCTAATCTGTATTCCACATGTACACGTTCTAATTGGTACTCCAGTATGAACTTGGCAAGTTCATATTCCTAAAGCACCAGTCTGACCACACAACTACCCTCCTAAAGAAGCTTGAGTGGCTTCCTACTGCTTGTAAGATAAAATATAAATTCCTTTTTTTGATTTTAAAGCCCTTCACAGCCTGTTCCAGTCTATATTCCCAGTCTTCCTACAAATTATTCTCCTTCCCACATTCTGCTTTCTCTAGCCAAGCTGACCTCATTGCTGGTTCCCCTTGCACCACAGCCCACATCCATGTCTGTGCCTTTGTCCAGCCAGTCTCCCAGTATACCCTGCATCCCTAGCTCTGTTTCTTGGAGTTCCTAACTCTCTTCCAAGGCTCAGTAAAGATACAGCCTCCTATAGGAAGATGATTGCTACAATTACCCCAGTTACTGGTGTGCTTCCCACAAGAAATTTCTTTGCATGTATTTTGTATTTTCTTACTTTTGTTCTTGTTGATTGCTTGCAGGAAAATGTAAGGCCCTTGAGGTCAGGGAGCAGTATATTTTTGCTTTTCTATCCCCCAACATGTGGGATAATGCCTCCCACTTGAGGCAGGAATACCAGTCAGGAGGCTCTTATGGTAGTCCAGGAGAGAGGTGATAAAGGCCTGAACTAAGGCTTAAATAGAGCAGAGGGGTGTAAAAGATACTATGGAGGTAGAAGTTGTAAGGTTTAACAACTGATTGGATATGTCTGAGTTATGGGAGAGAGAGGAGTCCAGGGACAGTATCATAGTTGTGAATCTAGGAGGTAGAAGAATGATGGCTCCTTTGTTAGAAATAGGGAGGTTTGGCAGTTTAATTTTAGATAGGTTTTAGAACGGCCACTTTAAAGTATCTAATAGGCAACTGGTGATGTTGGACTAAAACTCTGGAGAGAGACTGGAACTGCTTGTATCTGGAGTCATCTGTATAGAGACAATAATTAAATCTATGGGAGTTTACGAGTAGAAGAGAAGGGTAGAACTTTGGAGAATACCCACAAAGGGGACTGAGAAGTTCAAGACCTGTTAGCAAACTAGAAGAGGTTTGTATTGTGAAAACCCATAAAGAGTTGTTAACTTTGAAGAGAGCAATTTCAGTTGAGTAATGATATCAGAAGCAAGATTGCAAAGGGTTAATGAGTGAACGAGAGGAAAGGAAGTAGTGTCTAGCTTGTGTAGTTAGCTTCTTCTAGGACTTTAAGAAAGGAAGGCAAGATCTAGGATGATAGCTTGAGGGAATAGTAGAGTCTAATGAAGATATTTTTAACGATGGGGGAGACATGGCTGTGTTGAAAGAGAGGAGAAAAGGAACTAGTAGATAGTGAAAGATTGAAAACCGGAGGGCATGGTTGAGGTTGCAGTGTATTGAAGAAGAGAGGGGATAGGCTCAAGGATACATGTTGAGAAGTTGACTTTGGCAAAGAGAAGGGCAGCTTCTTGGTCATTGGTGGGAAAAGGAGAAGAGAGTGGGAGATTATATCAAGGGATTTTGAGATGGAGAGAAAGGGAAATGGTGACACTCACATCAGATGCCCTCAGTTTTCTCAGTAAAGTAAGAAGCAAGATCCTTAGTTGAGAGAAGAGGAAAAGTGGATGCTTGAGGAAAAAAGAAAAGGCTTGGGATAGTAACTGTGGGGATTGATAGAGGGAATCAATTAAAGAGGAATAAAAGTGAGGACCCAGTTAAAGTGAATAGTATGGCCTTATAATGTAACCAGTCAGCATGATTGTGAAACTTTTTCTATCTCCATTTAGCAGCATTTAGTCCAAGTGGAGGAGGAGGATGATAGGAATAATCCAGGATTGAGATTTGGCAAAAGATTGAGGTTTGGTAAGACAGTGGGGTAAAGGCTTTGAGGGTGGGGACAATGTTGACTCAAAATAGAAGTTGGAAAGGGAAGAAAATAAAGTCCAGAGAAAGTTCTGAGGAGTGGTGAGATTGGAGGTCTTAAGGAGAATGAAGAATAGGTTTACCAGGGAGAGGTGAAAGGATGGAAGGTTAGCATAACAGAAAAATGTGAGAGTTTTTAAGGAGGGAAATGGAACATTTGGGGTAATAGCACCACGTGGGAGTGGTAGTAAAGGTCATGGAATTTTTAAAGAAGCTGAAGAACTGGAAATTTAGGTAGTTTGAATGTTATCTTCAGGAATATTGAAGTCTGGGCAGAGAAGACAATAGTGAGAAGCTGCTGAATTCCCTAAGAAAGGAAAAAGAATGAGTTTTGAAAAAAAACAACAGCCTCCTTAATTTGGATATTTATAAGTCATGATTACTGCCCTTACTCATCTGGGATTTATTACAAAATTCTAGATTTTTAGGTCATTTGAATGTGACCTAAAAGTCTTCCCTCAGCTTATCAATGGGAGTAGTTTATGTTTGGAGGTGAAGTGGCAGAGAGGTAAGCTGACCTTGAGTAACTAAGAAAGGGTATTTTCCCTCTGTTTTTTTTTCTTTTTTCTTTTTAGGAAGACACCATGGAGGTGGAAGAATTCTTAAAAGAAGCTGCTGTGATGAAAGAAATCAAGCATCCTAATCTAGTACAGCTACTAGGTAAAGTTTCTTTATCTTTTTACCAGATTTCCCCAAATCCTTTGATCTGCACTTTCATTTCTAAATTGACTTTTTGGAAGCCCTGTAATGGCTACTCCCAGAACAGATCCTTTCAAAAAAAGGTGTCATTGGGAGCGGCTAGGTGGGGCAGTGAGTACAGTGTCAGCCCTGGAGTCAGAAGGACCTGAGTTGGGATCTGGCCTCAGACACTTAATGCACACACAAACAAACAAACAAAAAAAACCTAGCCGTGTGACCTTGGGCAAGTTACTTAACCCCAATTGCCCTCCAAAAAAAAAAAAAGGTGTCATTGCAGGCTTCCTTATACAACTTGTGTACTTTGTTGAGAATCACCTGAGAAACTAACAACCTTGACTTAATTAAAATGTGTTACTGTAGTTCATGAGTCAGCAGGAGCATCAGATAGAACAGAGCTTCAAGGAAGCAAGACATCAAGGCTGAGGAGTTGGGCCCATGCCCAGTCATCTAGGCAGGTCTCTTCCCTTTGTACTGACACAAAGGGTTGTCCTCATTCTTGTCTTATACTTTGATTATATTATGTCCTCCTTGTTTCTCCTTTTAGCTATTCTCTGCTTATTTTCAACTTGTTTCTCCTTTTGATACTTATATATTTATCTCCCTTACCCTTGTCCTTACTCTATTAAAATTCAAACAGAAATTACCTCAGAAATTAATTAATTTTTTTTGGTTGAATGTGGGTAAGACTGTCCCAGCAATGAGCTGTCTGCTTTCTCAGTATCAGTATAAGTACAGAGAGGCCCATCACCATTAGGCTGGCTACTTGGTGATAGGTATTTTAGCCATCTCAGCCAGTCAAATTAAAAAAAAAAATCGAAACACACTCACCTGTGAGTGTTTGGGCTCTTTTCACTTTTTTTGTGATGCTAAGAATCTACTTGAGAAAAACCAAGAAGATGGTCTACAAGGATTTGATCAATCAGTAAGTATTTATGAAGCACCTTGAATGCTAGGTACTAAGCATACGAAGACAAAAATCCAGTAGTCCCTGATTTCTAACAAGAGAGACAAGATGCACATACATAGGCACATATAAAACATAGAACTAAATTCAAGCTAACTTTGAAGGAGAAAGGTACTAGGTACTGTTGCAGGAACCAGAGAAGGCTATATTCAGAAGATCTTGAGCTAAGTCTTGGCAGTTGACATGTCTTTAAAAAATGGGAGGGAGAAGGAGGGGAGCATCCAGTCTAAAGTTACAGAGAAAGAAGGTAGGATATTCTGTGTGAGGAGCAGCAAGATGAGTTTGTCTGAACTATGGAGTATATGGAGAGGAGTAATGTGTAATAAGACTGGAGAATTGGGATGGGGCCAGGTTATCAAGAGCTGTCAACTCATGTGAGTATTTCAATAAAGGCCAAAATATCACAGGAAATAGTATTAGTCCTAATGATGTGTACCATGAACTTGGCAGATGAGGCTGAAATATATCTGTTTCATGATTAATATCCAGGTATATTGAAACACTTAATAGCCCTTTTGCTAAGTATGAGCTCACACTCTGTAATTCAATATAGATAGTAGAGTAATCATTCTGTAAGAAGCCATGTGTGTGGATGGTAGGCAGGGTGGGTGGCCTAAAAGGTATACACTGTCCTGTAGTGAGAGGGCCTTGCACTTGGAGTCTTAGGGATGTGGGTTCTGATTCCCCTTCTAGTACTCATTGTGTGATCACGGACAATCGCTTTATATTCCATAGCTGCTACACTTGATTATAGAAATAACATATATAAAGGCCCTTTCAAATTGTTAAGCACCCTTTAAGTGCCAACCACTGTTATTTTGAGGATGTGAAGAATATCAGACACACTCTGTCCATCGGTGCCTTTGCTCTGGCTTCTGTAAACGCTGTGAAACCAGAGAATTTCCACGAGACAAATGAGACCAGGGGCACCCTCGTGAATAGGATCGTTTTTTCAGTCATGTCAGTATCAAGAGTGTCTTGTGAGAAGAGAAGAAAGCGCATGAGAACGGAATTGTTCAAAGCAGCGCAGTGATTCACATGCTGCTTCTCTGACAGAATGACTGGGGGGTGTGGGGGTGAGACCCCTCACGACAGCCTCTTTTAAAGTGTTCTCAACCTTTGACCTCTGGTTTATCAGGAGTGTGTACCTTGGAGCCGCCTTTTTATATAGTGACTGAATATATGCCGTATGGAAACCTACTCGACTACTTGCGAGAGTGCAACCGAGAGGAGGTGAGCGCAGTGGTGCTGCTCTACATGGCCACACAGATCTCCTCCGCCATGGAGTACTTGGAGAAAAAAAACTTCATCCATCGGTGAGTGAGCAGGCAGGGCTGACTGCCAAAGGGGCCTCCTGATGGCCTCAGAGACAGAGACCCTGATTCCTTCATTAGCCAAGGCCGGCACCAGCCTGGACCCCTTTGGCCTTTGATTACATATCTAGTCTGTTTGCTCCCTCTAGTGGTATGATGTAGAAGTTGAGTCTTACCTCTTGCAGTGCTGGAATGGGTCATAGACACCTTTCAGATCATCTTGCCTAACTCCCTTCCAGTAATAAATAGGAAATATATTAACTTAATATCCAGCAATGAACATGCACACTCAGTGTACACATTGTGTATTTTCCAGGGAAATTGCTCTTAGAGATTTAACTTTATTCTGGAACCACCAAAAACTATAATCATTGATGGTCTCTCAGTGTTCTGAGAATGACATTGCTTTCAGCATCTTCTCTAAGTTCTTGCTCTTGAAGACCCTGAATGAAATATTAAAGACTCTTTTCTTCACTGTGAATGTAATTGTGTCCATGTTTTCTCTTCTCCAGAGATCTAGCAGCTCGTAATTGCCTGGTAGGAGAGAATCATGTGGTCAAGGTTGCTGATTTTGGCTTAAGTAGATTAATGACTGGAGACACCTATACTGCCCATGCTGGAGCGAAATTCCCTATCAAATGGACGGCGCCAGAAAGCCTGGCCTACAACACCTTCTCAATCAAATCTGATGTCTGGGGTAAGAAGGAAAGAAAGCTCTCTTGGCCTAGATATATGATCTCCTTGTTTTTCATAAATGACCTCTTCCTTCCTCTAGCGTTTGATTTTTGGTGCTGCTTGTTTTCCTTTCCCCACCAGATCCTCTATAATTATATCAGAGTTCTAAAGAACCTCAGAAAAAGTAAACTTTTCCCTTTCCTATTTTATTAGAGTCTTGTGGACACATGTTTTTCCTGTTTCTCTCTGAAAAGGGTTTAAAGGTACCTTCTCCCAACATTGGTCAGCCCAGGTCCTATTTAGTTCTTGCTTCCTCAGGAAACAGTATGGTTCAAGGGCATGAAAAAGCTCAAAACCTTGACTATAAATTCTTATCCTAGGTCCACCTGCCTCTGAGCAATTCACTTTTAGTTTTTCATGCCTTATAAACTTTTTTTAATACCTTCTAGAGTTTTCCCTCTTTATAGACTTTTTAGGAAGTATAACTAATTGGGGGGAAAGTTGTAGAATAAATTGTCTATAGCAAGAGCTGTAGAACATTGACCAGTGATCCCAAGCTCAATACCTGTGACTCATACCATCAGACTCCTCCCCTTACTTTGAATTTTGCCTGATATGCACCTCCAATTTTAAAATTATCTGAAACTTCTAGGACTGTTCCTCAAAGTGCAAAATGCCCTTCAGATATCTTAAAAGTAAGGGTAAATGGGGCGTCTAGGTGGCGCAGTGAATAGAGCACTGGCCATGGAGTCAGGAGGACCTGAATTCAAACCCGGCCTCAGACACTTAACACAAAAACTAGCCATGTGACCTTGAGCAAGTCACTTAACCCCAACTGCCCTCCAAAAAGCAAAAAATAAAAAAAAAAAAGTAAGGGTAAATGCCTTATAACTATTGAAATAGATGACAAAGTAGTCCAGAAGTAATTTGATGATTGTCCACCCCTTTATGCTATAGCTTATCTTCTCTGTCTTGTGTTTATTTAGTGAAAAACCCAGGGTCATGCATCCATACACAAAAAAAAATGTAAATTTGTCCTAAGAGGTTGAAGGAAAAAAGTTCTTTTACTCCTGGAGGTGCAGTAGTTACTATAGCAAATACTGTAACAGACAAATCACAGTAGGAGAGGTTAACAGCATATGACACCATCTCCTCCCAGACCCCCAAAGCTGATAGTAAAGTTAACTTATGCGAAAAGGCATATCTGCTTATTTTTGTTTTTATTTCCTTATTCAGCCTTTGGGGTACTGTTATGGGAAATTGCAACCTATGGCATGTCACCATATCCAGGTATTGACCTGTCTCAGGTCTATGATCTATTGGAGAAAGGATATCGAATGGAGCAGCCTGAAGGGTGTCCACCAAAAGTCTATGAACTTATGAGAGCATGTAAGTACTTTTGCCTGTTTTTATTTTGGAAGATTAAATCAGTAACTCAAGATGATTGAAGGAATCTGGAGCATTTTTACCTCCTTGGGTTGCTGAGTCTAGTGGCATTTATTTGGTAGGGCTTTGCTGTACCCCAGCCAAGTGACAAATCACATTATATGTTTTTAGGTCTCATTTAGTCCTAGGAACAGTGACCCAGTTAACCTGAAGAAAGTTGACATCTTCAGCAGAAAAGAAGATTTTCTTTAGGCTTTCAAGATGAAAGGTTAAGGGAGTGCTGCTTTAAACAACTAGCCACATGGCTGTGTGTCTGGCCATTAGAGAGTATTTGAAGACAGCTTCTGTTGTGAATAACAAGGGTATCTGGTAGGGCTAGGAGGTGGGGGAGGGTTAGTGATGAAGAGTTGAGCTGTGATTGTGTTAGGCATAGGTCATGAAAGTTTTACTTCTCTGAGTCAAGATTTCCCCCACTGTACTGTGTTAACTTGCAATAACTATGCATTCCTTCCTACTTAAACTGAGATTCAGCTATTTCAATCCAGAGATTGAAATAGAACTGATTATTTCTAAAGGTGAAGGGCACTGAGATACCTAGAATGTCTCTTTTCCCCAGGAGAAATAAGCCATTAGAGTATCATCCTAAGGGTAGAGACCAGACCGTGTCATTGCTGGGGCCCTAGCACATGGAAGCCCCAGCGTTTCAACTGCTGGCCACTGGTCCTTCTGGTCTGGAGCCTGTTGTCCAGTTTATCATCTGCTTCTTTATTGCCCTCATATGCATTTTCCATATCAGTAAACATTCAGCCTCTATAGTTTTGTCCAATGTTTGTCTGAGATGAGGAGTCTTATCATTAGAAGATTTCAAAGTTGGAAGAATCTACAAGAATTCTTTCTATAACATTATTTAGTCTTCACTTAAAGACCACCAGTGAAGGGCAACTATTTCTACTTCTAAACCTAATTGCTAGGACATTTTTCTTTATATCAAATCTAAAACTGCCTGTCTCCAACTTCTACATTCGTTCCCAGTTCTGTTCTCTGAGCCCAAGCCAAACAAGCCTAATTCATGCTCCACTTGATAGACATTCAAATACCTAAAGACATTTTTCATGTCTACCTAAGTCTTCCCTTGAAGTGATGATGTTCATATGGCTTGATCCCAGTTCCCCTCACTACCCTAGTTACTGTCAATATCCTTCATAAAATGTGGTGCCCAGACCAGGGCAGAATATAGTGAAACTATTCATTCCTTCGTACCATGGATATTTTGACTTTCTTAATGAAGCCTAAGATGACATTAGTTTTTCAGGGTTTATCATGTCACAACAACTCAGTAAATTTCCAAACTGCTAAAACACACAGACCATTTTCATATGAATTTTTTACCTAGCCAAGTTTTCCCTGTCTTGTACATATGCCATTAGTTCATCTTAACCTGGGAGACTCATGAATACTACCCTCCCCCGGGGATCTATAGATAGATTTAAGGGGAGGGTCTGCAAACTTGGATGGGGAAAAAAATCACATCTTTATTTTCACTAACCTCTAACCGAAATTTAACATTTCCTTCCATTAAGATTTTTTAAAAATTATTCTGAGAAGGATCAGTAAGCTTTGCCATGCTGCCAGAAGGATCTCTAATGCACACAAAAAAGGTTAAGAATTCCTGCTCTCATTAATTTTTTTGTCATTGCAGGAAATATTAAACATTTTACCCCATTTTTTATGATATAGGCTGGAAGTGGAGTCCTTCCGACAGGCCATCTTTTGCTGAGACACATCAAGCTTTTGAAACTATGTTCCATGACTCCAGCATATCTGAAGGTGAGGATCTGGTCTCACTGGTGAAGGTGCCACTTCAGAGGAATGGATCTTTGTGGCCTTGGGATACCATTCTTCCCACTCTATTCATGCTGATAGTTTTTATTTGTTTAGGGAGGAGAAAAAGAAGGGCATTCCTTTATGTATCTTAGGTCTTTAATATCAAAGGTAAGTTTTACTGGGAAATTAATTTAGTAATTTCCTGAGAGAATCAACTTGATGATTCATTTAATTTGGCAACATTGAAGGTGCAGGAACAAGAAGAAAGAAAGATACATTCTTAAATCTTCAATCACCCACCACTCCAGAAGCAGAAACAATTCATAAAGGAACCAAGATCTTATTAGTCCATGCTTTTAAGATGTTAATAATTAATAAATAATTTAATAATTAATAATTTAATTAAAGTTAATGATTTATAAATCTTATAATCATTGGTATATACAACAGAAGAAATCTTCAAAAAGCAATTAATAGAAGTTAATGAAAACAAAATTGAATTTTTCCCATTTCCCTTACTATAATTCAGATGATAATGAACCATTTCCAATTGTCCTGATCCATATCTGACCACTGGACCAAGATGGCTCTGAAGGAGAAAGTGAGGCTGGTGACTTTGCATAGCTCCCCCAGCCCCACTTAAATCCAATCCACTTGCAAGTCGTGGTAGTATCTTCCTGATGCCATGGTCCTCTTTGAGAATGAAGAAACAACAATTCCAATGAGAAAAAGAAAAGTGCCATCAACAAAAATGTCTGAAAGGGGGGGCAGCTAGGCGGCGCAGTGAGTAAGAGCGACAGCCCGGAGTCAGGAGGACCCGGGATCGCTTCTGGCCTCAGATACCTGACACCCACACATAAATAATGACTGGCTGTGGAACCCCAAGCAAGCCACTTAACCCTGATTGCTTAAAAAAAAAGTCTGAAAAGACTCGTCCTTCTAAGATGACTAGAATGTGGATATAGCACAGTTGGTCCCTTGGGCCTTGATCGTACTTTCATTTCCTGTTTAGTCAAGCTTAGTACCATGATATTGAGCCTGGATCAGATTTAGAATGTAAACTAATGAAGTAGGACTGTAACATAGATGAGCCTCTAACTCGCACTGTCTCTTCATTAAATACTTGTAACTTCTTTGAAATGTTTTCTTCTTTGACTTGACTTTATTCAACTTAATCATTTTTATTAGACCATTATTTCCCTTTCAGATAAAATTTATCAGAATAAAGAAGTCTTTGTTTTCAAAAAGCAAGTTAATTTTTAAGCTGCTAGTTTTAAAGTTTGTATGTTTATCTCAAGAAGTAATATTTGTAAAATTCAGGATAATACATTAGAATCTTCATTTAAGTCCTTTTCCAATGGATGTAGCATGTGGATAATTGACACCAGACTGTGTTAAAGGAACACAGACTTTGTCAAGTCCTTCCAGACTGCAAAAGCTTCAAGTCTGAGTCAAGCCACAGATTGTGTACATTCTCTGAGTACCAGTTTTGCTAAATTCAGACAGCCTCTCACCATAGATTTGGCCACAAGTATCAAATGCTTTTGGTCATAGTAGCTAATGAAAATTATCTGCCTAGGTATCATTATTATTATTATAGCAGCTAGCACTTATTTAATGCCTTACAGATATTATCCTATTTTATCCTTAGCAGTTAGGGGAGTGAGGTACATTTTTCAGATGAGGAAACTGAGGCAGGCATAGGTTAAGTGACTTGCCCAAAGTCACATGGCTAGGTTTTTGTTTGTGCATTAAGTGTCTGAGGTCAGATCCGAACTCAGGTCCTTCTAACTCCAGGGCCGGCACTCTACTTACTGCAACACCTAGCCTCCCCCAGAACCTGAGTCTTCTTGACTCCAGGTGTGACACTCTATTCACTCTGTCACCAGCTACTTTATACCTTTTAGGTATAGAAGGTTTATACTTTGCAGTAGTGGAGAGAATACTTATCACTGAAATAATGAATCTTTGGAAGTATTAAAATATACTTATGAAAGATTTTGCTGATTTCTGTGAGTTATCATACTCATTTCTTTGTTGGGTTTTCCTACTTTCCCATTACTAGTAACAAATACTTTTTAAAAAATCATCTGATGTACAAAGAAAGTTACTAAAATGTCTGTGTACTTTGACCCAGAGCCTCTGCTAAGAAGCATATACCCCAAGGAGGTTATTCATTTTTAAAAGTCCCTATAATATACCAGAATTTTTGTGGCAGCAAATTGCAAACAAAGTAGATGGCCACTGATTGGGGAAGAGGTAAACACATTGTGGAATATGAATGTGATGCAGTATCACTATGCTACAAGAAATGATGAATGTAATGACTGAGAAGCATGAAGAGTGAAGTCAGAAGGGCCAAGAAAATAATCGACACCATGATTACAGCCATGTCAATAGAAAGAATAACCACAAAACGATAAAAATAAAAAATATGTTGCTAAATAAGCATGGTCCCAAAAAGAGATATGAGAAGTTACCCATCAGAACCCTGACTTCTATGCAGGACTGAGAAATCCACAGATGAGCAACATCTTCAGACTTATTTCTCTTTATTTCTTTCAAAAAATAATTAAATGGGGGGGTGGGGCGGCTAGGTGGTGCAGTGAGTAGAGCGTTGGCCCTGGAGTCAGAAGGACCTGAGTTCAGATAAGGCCTCAGACACTTAACACACACACAAACAAACAAAAACCTAGCCTTGTGACCTTGGGCAAAGTTACTTAATCCCAATTGACCTCCAAAAAAAAAAAAAGGCAAAAAAAAAAACAATAATAATAATAATAAAATGGGATGGCCTTCTGAGGATGGGGGATGGGGGGAGAAGTATACAAGGGGAAATTTAAGTGCTATAAAACAATATCAGTAAAAACTTGCCCAAAGCAAATTTTCTGGGGTATTTTAAAAAGTAATGAGCATTTAAAATTTATAAACTATTTTTAAAATTCCAAAATTTCACCTTTTACTCTTCCTGACTGTACTCTGTTGTCCAGATGATGCTGCTTCAGTGCTTTTGACAGTATCCAATAAAAGCAAATTTTTGTTTTATAAAGTGCATTGCTAAACTGCATTTTTCTATTAATAGATCAGCTATGGCTGACTAATTGAGGGGGCAAGCAGTCTTCTAATTTACATTTACATAATGGAACAGATTGTATCCTTCCTCTTTTTAGTGTGCAGGAGTAGCCTAAAAAGTTTGTTTGTGGGGGTGGCTATGTGCTGTGATCTAAGTGAATTACTTTTGAGATTAAGCTAAAAGGTGACAAACCAGTTTGAGTATTTTCTGAGCTCCATGGCTGTGCAAGAGAAGAGGCCACAAATGTAGGAACCAAGAATTTACCACCTGTCCATCTCTTAATTACCTCAGATTTTCAGTTTCAGTCAGTTTCTCTCCTTCCCTTCACTTCTTCATTACTCTCCCCCCCTTCTTCCCTTCCGTTCTCTTTTGAGATCATTTGAGATTCTCTTCCCTTCCCCCTCCACTTCATGTTCTTGACATTTTAAAAAGTGTATTTAGTTATCATTCTTCATTGTAACTCAGCCTGCTTAATTTTGGGTAGGTATTCAGTTGTCATGATTTGGGAGGTACCCCTCTGCAATACTCCCTCAGTTTGTTGCTTTCTCTAAAACAATTTTCCCTTTCCCAAATTAGAAAATTGTTCATCTTGGCCTTTCCTCTACCCTTGTGTGTCTTCTCACAGAGGTAGCTGAGGAGCTTGGGAGAACAGCTTCCTCTTCATCCATCGTACCGTACCTGCCTCGATTACCCTTACTTCCTTCCAAGACCAGGACACTGAAGAAGCAGGCAGAGAACAAAGAGAATATAGATGGGACCCAAGACTCTGTGGAGCCCTCTGCTTCCAGCTCAGCACCAGGTATGAGAGGGATGCAGACAGAGTCCAGAAGAGACTGAGAAGCAGTGGGGCAGGGTACTTTTCTTTATGTCGCTGGGTTGCTGGGGTATCCACTTGGCAAGGATGGTGACAGTTTTACCCATCACCTTAGGTGGTCCTTGGTCCTGTCCCCACACAAGGAACCATCTCCAGCTTGGTCTACCTAACCACATTATTCTGATCTCAAATGATAAATACCTTGGTAATTCTGGGAAAAGAGTTACATCAAGCCCAACCTTTGATGCCAAATTCAGTTGTGGTTTTTCAGGTCATGTCTATGAAAGATTGAGGTTTATTAGAGAAGTAGTCCTCCTCTCTATCCCCCATTTATGATCCTCTCTCACATTTCTGAGAATTCACATATATTACCTTAACAGCCTTCATTCTACAGATGCCCCTGGAGCAGACAGTAACATCTTTGTGTTATCTCATTGACTCTGGTTATAGATTTAGCCCTTGCTTATTTTTGTTCGACCATTTTCTTCAGGGTTTATTAGAAGCACACAGCCTCCTAGCGGGTCCCCAGCACTGCCTCGAAAACAGAGAGACAAGTCACCTAGTAGCCTCTTGGAAGATGCCAAAGAGACAACTTTTACTAGGGACAGAAAGGGAGGCTTCTTCAGCTCCTTTATGAAGAAGAGAAATGCTCCGACACCTCCCAAACGCAGCAGCTCTTTTCGTGAAATGGAAAATCAGCCTCACAAGAAATATGAGCTCACGGGTAACTTCTCATCTGTTGCTTCCCTCCAGCACACTGATGGGTTCTCTTTTACTCCTGCCCAACAAGAGGTGAATCTGGTGCCCCCCAAGTGCTCTGGGGGGAGCTTTGCTCAGAGGAACTTTTGTAGTGAGGATGGCGGTGGTGATGGCGGTGGTGATGGCAGCAGCGGTGGTGGTGGAGGAGGAGGAGGGGGGAGTGGAAGCTCTGGTGGTGGGTGGTCAGGCATCACTGGCTTCTTTACACCACGCTTAATCAAAAAGACATTGGGTTTGCGAGCAGGCAAGCCCACTGCAGGTGACGAAGCTTCCAAGCCTTTTCCAAGGTCAAACTCTACATCTTCCATGTCCTCAGGGCTTCCAGAGCAGGATAGGCTGTCAATGACCCTTCCCAGGAACTGCCAGAGGTCCAAAATCCAGCTGGAAAGGACAGTGTCCACCTCTTCTCAACCAGAGGAGAGCACGGGTAGGTCAAGTGACCTGATTCCCAAGAAGTTAGAGGAAGGCACTGCCCTGTCCAGGGACAGGCCAAAAGCCAAACTTTTACCCAGAGGTACCACAGCTCTTCCTCTCCGAACCCCATCAGGGGATGCAGCCATTATAGATAAGGACTCAGCAGGGTCAGGGGCCACCGCTGTCCCTAAGAGTAAAGAGAAGAATGGTGCAGCCCGGCTCGGGATGGCAGGACTCCCGGAGGATGGAGAGAGGCCAGGGTGGTCATCTCCAGCCAAGGCTGCAGCAGTACTTCCAACCACTCACAACCACAAAGTGCCCGTTCTCATTTCACCCACTCTGAAGCATGCTCCAGCTGATGTCCAGCTCATTGGCACAGACTCTCAGGGGAATAAATTCAAGCTCCTATCTGAGCATCAGGTCCCATCTTCTGCAGATAAGGACCGACCACGACGGGTAAAACCAAAGTGTGCTCCACCTCCACCCCCAGTGATGAGGCTTTTGCAGCACCCCCCCACGTGCCCAGACCTCACAGAAGAGCAGAACACCCCTGTTGGAGGGCAGCCTGGACTAGAAGTGCATGAAGGTGGAAAAAAGGCAGCAGCAGTGACAGCACCTGTCAGTGTAAAAGCTGGGAGGCCGGCGATGCCTCCGCCTCAAGTGCCTGCATCCACGTGTTCCACGTCACCTGCAAAAATGGCCAATGGCACTGCAGGCACCAAAGTGGCCCTGAGAAAGACCAAGCAGGCTGCTGAGAGGATCTCAGCAGACAAAATCAGCAAAGAAGCCCTACTCGAGTGTGCTGACCTGCTGTCCAGTGCCATTACGGAGCCCATGCCCAATAGCCAGTTGGTGGACACTGGGCACCAGCTGCTGGACTATTGCTCAGGCTACGTAGACTGCATCCCACAGACTCGCAACAAGTTTGCTTTCCGGGAAGCTGTGAGCAAACTGGAACTCAGCCTGCAGGAGCTGCAGGTGTCCTCAGCAGCTGCCGGCCTGCCCGGAACAAACCCCGTCCTTAATAACTTATTGTCGTGCGTCCAGGAAATCAGCGACGTGGTTCAGAGGTAGCCACTGCCAACGTGGCAGAAGAAACACCTGCTGTCAGTGGGAGGGGCGAGGGACTTGTTTTTCCTGTGTTCTTGCTTTCAAAAATGAAAGACTGCTACTTGAGTGAGTTCATGTGAAGTACCTCAGATCACTGAGTTCTCACGTTTACAGGTTCATCTCAGAAGTCACAAATACACACAGAGTGCAGGGGAGGGGATGAAGGTGAGGTGGTGACCACAGGCACCCCTGGAGAGGCGGCCTGTTGTGATTACCCTCATTGGAAAATCAGGTAATGTATGTGTGCTGCACCAGATAGAGAAGTCAGACCCGCTTCTCCTGGTGTTGGGTGGGCTTGTCCATCCCGGGCAGGGACGGGTCTCATCTCAGTAACACTGGAGCGGCCGTGAGGCTCACACTCTCTGCACTGGACAAAGGGCCACAGGGGGAAGGACCCAGGTCTCTTTGGACATGCAGTTGTGGTCATTCTGGCGCTGGCCCTAAGGTCAGGAAAAGAGAGGGGCGTCCTTCACAGCTGTCGGAGGTGGCTGCTAGTGTTGTTCCCACGGTGTCATTGCTGCTGTCTCACAACCGCAGAACAGTTTGAGAATCTGCCCTCTCTGTGCCCTCTATCTTATCGCCCCATCGTGTTTCTGTTGTTTCCGAGTAAGCCGTGCTGGCAAGTCTAACCAGGCCCAGGTGCTAGCTGGCATTCACTGATGCTTCAGAACTGCCACCCTGCTGGTCAGTGTCAGCAAGCTGTGTCATCATTTTATCAGACAGTGGTTTCCCCCAGGCCCTTGCTGGGCAAGATGCCCACTATGTTCTTTATTAGCATTCGGAACATTAATTAACACAATAATTGGGCATGTCAGTTGTCAGGCTGCAAACTTCCAGAGGATTCCTTTTCTCTGCTGCAAGTATCATCGTGATGTTCTCTCTCTCTCTCTCTCTCTCTCTCTCTCTCTCACACACACACTCACACACACACACACACACACACACACACTCACACACTCTTTTGTCTCAGGTGAATAGGGTACCTGAGATGCTCTTTGGTTTCTTCAACTTCCTAATGTACTGTTGGGGAGGGAATATGTTCAGGAGTTTAACATGTTTTCCTCAAATCTCGCTATAGTAATAATAGCTAAAGTTCATTTAGTTCTTTGAAAAGTTTTACAAAGGGCTTTGGTCAGGCCCATACATGGGCTTAGTAGCTCCCTCTATAAAGCTCATTTAGAAGATCAGATAATTTGGGGATCACTGTTGAGTTCTGATTTCCCCCTCCCAACTCTCTACTAGATTGTCTTTTATAGGGGACTCAACAGTCACTGTCTCTCAGGGCCAAAGTGCCAGCCTTGGTGAGTGGAGGGCATCTTCCCATCCATGAACTTTTACTTTATTGGGACCTTTTAGATTGATAAGCCCCTCGGGGATCCAGTCAACATCACCAGAGCCAGTTCTCACACGTGCTGCTATAGCATCTGCCTCTCATGTTTGTCCTGATTGATGGAGCTGTTTGTTTGTAAGAATCAGATTGAAAATGTTTGTCTTACCATGGCATTTTACCCCACTTGAAGCATCCAGAACTTCAGGGAACAGTTCTTTGCAGGAAAATATTATTTAGACCCAGGGAATTTTGGTTGGAATTAGAACATAGAATTCTGCCCTAGAAAAGAAGATTACATTTTCCTTTGCTTCTCAGATCTAAGTAGGGAAGCTAATTAGGATTCAACAAATATGAATGAGAGGGGTGAGGTCTTTAGTCCTATAAACAGAAGATCATTACCTTTATGCCCCAGGCTCCATCCAAACCTTTTGGAATCCCATTAGGGACAGAACACCTATTTTGCAGCTTTTTTCCCTCCAGTGGAACATCACCTTAACTTTATAACATTGGAATCAAATGTTCAATCCTGAGTTTTCTTTCCACCACTGATTAACTATCCCAGGCTTGTTTTTTTTACCTTTTAATTGAAGATAATACTTGCTTTCCAGGGGATTATTAAAATTGTGCAGCTATCCTTTGCATGTCTCTGTTAAAAGCCCTTTAGTGCACAGTACTTTCTTGAATGGTTTTTCTTTCTTTTCGTGCTTCAGTACCAGCTGTTAATGACATTTAGAACTGTGGTGAGCCCTATGAGTGATGCTGGAGCTGTAATGGGCCACAGTGTTTTTGGTTGGAGGTTTAGGCCTTTGACCAGGGGAAGGAGAGTGATGTTTTTAATTAGAAGGAAAGAAAACTGGATTATTTAATCATCAGAAAGAGGCAAGGTATAAAGGAAACCTGAGAGGAAAGAAAAAGCATCCTATTTTTTTTCTTTCAAACATTTCTGTAATGGCTTTCTTCATAGTCCCTGCCAGTATAATACATGCAGTATGTAGCCAAGTTAATTTAACTTTTTCCTCCTTGGGATCCCCACCTCTCATGAGACATGATAAAAAAAACAACAACAAAAACCAAATCCTTTAAGAAAAGGAGGCAAAAATGTTGGGTTCCTGAAGTAAGCTTTTTCCTAACACTGAAGCCATTTAAGTTCTTCCTTACTAACTCTATGGTCATCATTGATCAGTGATGATCTGTGGTAAATAGGGAACGGATTACTTGGGTCTGTTATGCACTCCAGTACATAATACTACTGCTTACTACTGCCCTTCCCCTAGGATTTTAAAAACAACAAGCCCATGATTATGTTTGGGAGTACTGAAGTGATACCAGTTGTGAAGTTCTTCCTTTGTTCCTGTTGGTAAATTTTAACCAAGACCATCAGGGTTTGGGTTTGGTTTTGGGGGGGGGGTTGGGTTTTTTTGGACGAGAAAACAAGTTAAAACTCTAGGAAGTGATTATGCCACTTTTCAAGTTTTTCCCTGAACAAGGGTGTGAAGTTAGGGCAGTATAATTGTTCCTTTAAAGAATGCTCTTCTAGCAGAATCTTCCATGAAAGTGCTGAAAATAAGACTTGGTAAAAGATACACTGCTCTTTTTTAGAGTCCTGGATTTTCCATGGCCGGTCACTCATTGATTAGACACTGCCTAGATGACCTTGGCAGCATGGGCCAACCTGCCCACCCTCCTCCCAGGGGGACTCTTGGGGACCTCAGCCATGCAGTTTCAGGACTCTAGTCAGTTTAGGGCTCTAGTCAGACACTGTCAATTTGTTCTACGAATAGAAGTTAGGTTTTTTAGTGTTTTTTTTTTCCCCAAAGCAAATAATTTTGGATTCAGAACCGTAGAAAACTGCTCCTGGAGGGTTCTAAGAGCCAGTGACTAAAAATATAGATTGACATCTTCATCTAGTCTAAGGAGAAGGCAAGGGGAAAAAACACAACCAACAAATGGCACTGAAATTGTTTCCTGAAGGGTCGGTTATGTTTTGCTTTTAATTAGTCATATAAGCTGCCACTGCTTGAGTTCATTTGTGTACGGGCTTACATATGATATGGATGTTATGGATATGATTTCTGAACTGTATTTCCCATCAGAAGCAACATTGATTTGTCCACTACAGTTTGCCTCACTTTATACAATAGATATCTTCATTAAAGGTAAAATTAAAACTTGTTTACTGCAGTCTATTTTCCTACTAACTTCCATTATAATTTTCAAAGATGTGTGCTTATGGGAAGAAAAAAAAAACTTCAGATATTGGTCCAAATATAGGCCACTCTCTTTTTTTCTACCCTCCAACTCTCAGGGAGAAAAATTAGGCTTCTATAAATCCTATATGTGAGCTATAATTAGGCTCTTGGTACCATGGACAGCTTAAGTCTCATTGGTCTTCCAGAAGAATCTATAGCAACAACCTCCCCATCGGCTTAAGCATACGTTAGTGAGGTTCAGGCCAAATGTACCTATCTACAGTATAAGTAGCAACTGGAAGTAATATTATTATTCCCTTACCACATAGCCCTATCCTGAATCCCTTGAGCTATACTTATTACAAAGTAAGTATACTATGACAAAGCCTAACTATTCTCCTTCCCTTTCTTTTCTCCCCGGGGCCAGAAAAGACTAGTTGGGGTAGAGATGGAAGAAGATTGTCTCAGTGCGTTTTAACCAAAGAGTTTGCCTTTTGTCCCAAGTCTTTGACTCCATGGAGCTTAATACTCGAGAATAGAAAAGTGATAGAAAAGAGTCAGGTGTGCTCATCCCCAGCTTTGTGACTGGCTTAAGGGTAGAGTAGTATCCAAGAGGGCAGTCATCAGTGGGAAGGGGAGAAGGAGAGAATGACCATCTGTGGTAGTCCACTGTAATTTTAAAAAGTCCCGCTTCCATGGTTATTTGCCATTCTAAATTTTCCCACTTTCATCTAAGTCTCACATTTTTTGTGTGGCAAAATCTTATTTATTTGCTTTAGGAAAAAAAAACCTACAAAATAAGTTTCTCCCAATTTTAAATAATTATTTTAATGTATACTTATGTATTTTCCTTTTAAAAACTTATTTTTGGGGATATGGAATTTATGTCAATATGGTAATCAGATTCACACTTAATTTTTTTCACTTTAAGGAACATTCTGCCTTTTGGTAAGGCACATTCCATACGTGGTTAGTTAATCATAGACTCTTGGAGCTGGAATGGCTCTTGGAGACATCTCATCCAACCCCTCTCGTTTTTCAGGTGAGATGCACAGTTTAATCACCCTCTTGTGGTCATGCAGTTAGTTAGTGGCCCTTCTAAGTCTAGAACCCATGTCTCCTGATTTCTCCTCTGTTGCTTTTTTCCCCACATACTAGGATGCCTTACATAAAATTTTGCAATAATAGTAACTCATTTATATAGCGCTTTAAGGTTTGTGAAGCACTTTTCCTCACAACTCTGTGAGGTAGGTCGAGCAAGTTCTGACCCCCCCTTTTACAGATGTGGAAGCTAGGGCTCTGAGAGATTAACTAATTTGCCCCTGGTTGCACAGTTAAGTGGCTGAGTCAGGACACAAACCCAGATCTCTGGATCCCAACTTGAGTGCTCCTTCATTTATACTATGCAAGAAAGGTTATTCAAATAGACAGTCCATGAAATCTACAGTAATATTATAAAACACTACCAAAGTCCATTTGATTGGGAGTTCTCATTGACTAAATAGGATTCAATGTTTAAATATTCACATTGGTTAAGTTATTGCCCTAAATGTTAAGCAGAGTCACTAACTTTACATATTCAAGTTCCAAAGTCATGTAAGGATGCTTCCCTCTTACTCCCTTACCCACATCCAAAAGACCTCAGGCATTGTTAGCAAATAACAATTTTCATTTTGATAGTAAATTTGTGTTCCCTTTGGGGGAGTTGGGGGAGGGCAGGAATCTGGAAAATGTCCCTTTTTGGAGAAGTACAGATTGGAAACAATCACTTCCCTAATTAATTGAATAAGTTTGAAACTAATCAGTGAATATGTGCAGAATAAGATTGACCTTAACTCCAGCTATAATGTAAGGCCATCCAGTTTTGAAAAGCTTGGGGCTAACTTTTCTATTACTTTCTGAATTGCTGTAACATTAACAGTTCATATTTTCCTGTTGCTGAATAGAGAAACTCTTCTCTGGGTCTTGTTTTGAAGAAATGAGGTACCATAACTCTTGAATAGCTGTCCTATATAAACTGAGAATGCTTAGTGTGGTATTAATAAATTTGATACAAGTTCATGTTGACAGTACCTTTAAAACTGTGCCCTGCAAAATTTTTGTATCTGAGGATAGTCATTCTCTTTGGGGGGAGTACCCTTTCCCTGTATTTCAGTGTCTGGAGTACAAGTTATCACCAGAAGCTGTGGAGAAATGCTTCTTGAGGAATTGCTTCTCAATATTCCATACAATTTATAAATTTGATGTTTATCAGCTGTCATTTTTTAGTGTATTTGAACACAGTTCTTTGCCTCTGATCCTAAAACACCTAAGAGTAAATTCTAGTGGCCATGATGTTGAGTCATAACCTTACATCCTGAAATCTGCAGTTAAGAACCTAAAGACTTCTGCCTCCCTTCCATTTTTATTAATTCACTAATGTGTTCTTCCAAGCAACTAATTATGGAACTGGCTCAGAATGAGTTTACAAGATTATCAGTTCTTTGGATTATTATTATTATGCTTTTGCTGTTTTGTTACCGCATATCCCTTTGTTCTATGCAGATTTAGACTTTATACACTAGGCTTCTGAATAAGAATGGCAAAGAGGTAAAAGTTACAGCACCATGACAAAAGTTGGCCTTGCACACATTATAGCATCTTTCTCCCCTTTTGGAAGTACAGATTTAGGTTTCCTTTAGTAAAGGTTGGGTTTTTAACCAGCTGCACATGCCTCCCAATGATTTCTATGACTACATCTGAGCTGGTTACAAACTATTATAACCATATGAAATGCCCAGCCATCATAGAAGATACCATTGAAAATGCTTGTCTCCATTTGAAAATACAAGTAGTAGAAATTTCTCAAGAGAGCCCACATCCTTCTGAGAACCATTCTGAACTATCTAGTATTAGTATTGGTTGTAAAGTTTCAGCTTAATGGGCAATACCTCACTAGTCCAAAAGGAGGTGTAGTCTAGGTCTGAAATCTTTTTCACTTGGCAGTTTTCTGGGGCTCACTTTATACAATACATGGGTTTTTAAATGTGTGGACATATATCAGTGCAGGGTTTTCAGTTCAATTCTGCATTTTAATGAGGCAGTTGTTCTCTGTAGCCCCAGCTTCTGGCCCTGTTCTGTTGGAGCACAAATCACCTTAACTTGCCATTTCTTGGATGCTCTCTTCCTGGGTAGGAACACCTGGAGAGCTGTAATAATACCAGGAAAAGGCTTAACCCTGTCCTGTTCTTCCTCCAAGGGTTTCCCTAATCTGGAGTAGTTTAGAAAAGTACTATTAATGAATCCTGGGGCAGGAGGAGATTTCTCTGACAGGCCTAAGAGGTGTTGAGGCTTCCTGTGCTATATAACACTAAAGTATTGTTCACTCCACCTGACTGACATACCAGTATGACATTTGTTTCACAACACAAGTCTATTCCCAAGGTGTTTTTCTTGGGTGCAATTGAAAGATAGCTAATGAAGGTCCCAACCTGTAATAATGTGTGAAGGGGGAGAATAGATCTTATGTTCTTCCAAAAGAGAGGAAGGCTACATCAAAATATATAAGTTAAGCTGGTAACATGGCTAAAACATCTCCATTAAACCGAGTCCATGAGAGCAGACATTCTGTTGTATTGGATCTCACAGGAAAAATTCTGGCTGCCAACTTGATTTTTGCACTATTGTTGAGTGTGTGCAATAGAGCTCTTCATGTTACAGGGGTGTTCTTTTCACACTGATTTGTTGGCTGGGGCAGAGGAGTATGTTACAACTAATCCCTTCCTTCTCTCACCAGTTCACTGGTTTCTTTGCACCTTTGTTCACTTGTATATTTGAAACTGTTAAAAGCCTTTCCTGTAAGATGCATGTCCTTAAAAGAAAGACCAGTCTCATGCTTAGAAACTCCATGATACTGATAAGGTCCCATTTAATTAGGTCAAAAGGGACAGACACATCACAGATGATTTTCAAAACCCATAAGAGCACAATCCTGTTTTGAGTCCCTTGTTCGAGTGTTTTCTTGGACACCCCAGTTTTGGAGCTAAGTGATAATCCTGTTGTGTGCCCTCTCTGGGAAAGACTCCCTTATCTTTCATTAGTGTACATTAATGCACACTCCATGTTATTTCATTCCAAATGTGATTCTATCAGTATAGGAAATTAAGTTGTGCCACACAGATTTTGAGGTCTCTGAGTTCACTGATTTTTGAATAGTTCATTCTTTAAGGAAGAGCAAAAGAGGTAAGCTTCCAAGAGCTGTCTGACTTTTTAGAAAGAGTAAGGTACTGTTCTGTAAATTCTATAAATCTGCTAAATTCTCCTTTGTACTTGATCCTTCAGTGTGATATACATAAACCATGTAAATACATACAGTAAAACTCTGGTATCTGGTGTGATTGGGGTATTCTGGTCATAGTGTCTATATTTCTAATACATTATTAGAATTTTCAGAAGTATCAAAATCAAACAGATAACAGACTACACTGAAAATAATTTAATTGATGATTCAAAAGGCACTTCAGGTACTTGCCCTTGAATCATAGATAGCTGTGCCTCAAGGTTGTCATTATAAACACTACTTATCGTTGTACTGTAGATGCACCTGAGTAGCAGTCAATACATTTCTGGTTAATAGAATGCTAGATAAACAAGTTTTTACAGTGTCCTGTTGGGTCATCACACTCTATTGGTCAGTGCTCCTAAAAAGGAGCTAATAGGCTGTCTAGATTACCTTGAGGAAATCATGGATTTTTCAACTGCTGGAATAAGGCGTGGGAAACATAAGCATTGACTGATGGTTTTATTTTTAAAGAAGCATCTACTGAGACCCTTGTCTCACATCTTCTAGGAGCTGGTATATGTGTTTGCCATTGCTGTCCATGTGAAGAAAGTAGGGAAACAACATCATAGGATTTTACTGTATGACCCGTGTTGTACAAAGGAGGGAACTAAGAGACAGGAAGGATCAGAGTTCAGGCAGCTAACAAGCCAATTTCTTTTTCGTGAACACAATCAGCAGATGCCATCCTGCAGTATTACCACCCTAGCATTTGCCATGAGCAACCCAGCCAGATGCTTAAAGCATGGTCAGAAACCTCCTGGATCCTATACTTTGTCTCCTGCAGCTTGATTCTTTTCCCTTGGTTGACATTGGAGAAAGCCCCATCTTAACGGATGCCCACTGGATAAAAATGAGGGAGTGCATCCCCTGGAGAGTGAGGGTTCTAGATAATGAAACACTTTTTTTTTTCAGTTTATAAAATGAAATATTTATACCAAAGGTCACACTTCCCAGCTGTATGTGTTGTGCACAAAGAGCAAAGATTCAGATCATTTCAGCACAGTTTGTATTGCTAGTGAATACAATGGAGAGAATATTGGATCAAACTGAAAACACGTTAATCACAGATTACACTACCAGTGTTGTCAATTGTTTGTTTTTTAGCTGTTATTGTAATATATTTTGTTTTTTTCTAATTTAATTCTCTCACTCTGTTGTCAGACTGTGAACTGCTAACAGTGTTAAACTTGATGTAAATAAATGAGGCCCTCGGGGGGGGTCTTCTTTCTGCCTGTTGTTCCACAAGGTTTTGCCAATTTGCATTTTGTTTTAAATAAAGGTTGCAATATTTTATTGGCAATGTTTTGTGTGCTGTGTTTCCATGGAAACTGGTAAGCATACAGACAGGATGAAGGTGTCTGTGTAATCAAGGTATAACTATAGTCTTGACTTTTTTCCCCAACATTTACACAAGTGGCACATTTCCCTGGATGTCCAGTAGTGGCAATTATTCATCCCTTGAGGGTAAATCTTATTTTTTTCTGAAAGAAGTCATCAGGTCACAAATCTAGTCAATACAATGAGGTCATCAAGCCAAGCAAATTGACGTGTAACCTTAACAAGGCTATTTTTTTTGGGGGGGGGGTGGAGTGAGGAAGCTCAAAATTGCTCTGACTTGGATAATTACAAAAATGAGAACTTCAAAAATGTATGATGGCACAAATGTGTGATGGGATCTAATGTGACGGCTCTAGAGTCATTTTGAGAGTAGAGTAACCTTGAATATGTGAAATCTATGCATACACATGATTATATCTGGATTAACTTATAGATATCTTTTGGGGGGGCTAACAAGGTTTAATCAATCAAACAGATCATTTACCTAGTTTAGGGGAAAAAGGTCAGCACCCCGAACTTGAAAGTATACAGACAGAACTTACAAGACAGAGAAACAAACAGATCAAGCAGACAGGCTTCCAAACTGCCCAACCATTACATCAATACCAAATCACAGTTACCAGAGAGGGAAGCATCAACATCTGGGTTTTCAAAGCCGGGGGGCTCTCAACGGCTGCCCAGAGTCTCATCTAGTCAAATCACACAACACTTCTCAAAGTGTGCCCCCAACTTACAGATATCTTAAATGAATTGAACAGTGAGCTTCTACAACCCAGACTTATGACAAAGAAAATTGCTAATTATCTTGCCAGAACATAGCACTCTCTTACCCTTCTATGCCTAAATTAACAGCATTAACTGCAATCTTCACCCAATTTTGATTTGGACCACTTCACCTTGGCATGTCCAAAGAGCTGTGCCTCTTGTGATCTTTCCTCTCAATGCATTAGAGTTAAGTATATCGTTTTGTTATATAAAGATCAGCAGGTCCTATGGATATTATCTAGTACAAGTGGTTTATTTTACAGATAAGGAAACAAGGCTGTAGAGTAAACTGACTTGAATGGAAAAGCATTTATTGAGCATTTGTTTGGGGCTAGGGCTAGAAATACCAAAGTGAGATAATTGCTGCCTCCAAAGAGTTTGCATCCTAATGGAAGCAACACAGATTAAAGGATTGGGGGTGAGGGAAGGGGGTTTTGGTCCAAAGAATCAGACAAGGGGCGGCTAGGTGATGCAGTGGGCCCTGGAGTCAGGAGGACCTGAGTTCAAATGTGGCCTCAGACACTTGAAACTAGCTGTGTGACCTTGGGCAAGTCACTTAACCCTGATTGCCTTGCCTCCCCCCTCCAAAAAAAAAAATAGGCAGAATAGCCTTTTGAGCTTCAACCCACAGGTCCTCTACACAACGTTCTTGGTTTTCATGAAGAATTCTCATCTTTAGGTTCGTACACTCAGTGTGACAATCTAGAATCAAAAAAATGTAACTGGTCTGGAGCTTTTATCTAACACTTGAGGGTAGGATTCCTAATTGTCTTTTTTTTTTTTTTTTTAAGAATCATGCTTACTCTCTCCCAAACCATAATCTACCTTTGAATTGGACTATCAGAACCAACTTAGTGTGTGCTGACAGGCCTCCCTCTAGCATGGTTTCATATTTCAGCTTTGCAAGAAATCACACAAAAAGTTTTAGGAAAATATAAAATTTTAATCTTTACATATCTAGCATAAATTCTCCCTCTTCCTCCCCCTAACTTTTTTTTTAAAGTTAATTTCCCTTTAAAAATCTGAAGCAACAGAAAAGCTATGGTAATGTTAGACTTTTCCTGCACTGGCCAAGGCTCTCTCTCACTTCCTTCTCCTGAATTCCCACTGATTATACCTGGGATGTTCCAAGGAAACACCTTGGAAGCTGAGAGGCTCTTAACTCCTATTTAAGTTAAACCTCATTTCCCTTTTAACTCTGGGCTTCTTTAAGAGCCATACAACTAGGATTTGCTTTCACTTTAAATGCTTTGACTTCTCACTTTACACAATGTCCTTTCTTGTGTATAAATCTCCCTTCCCACTGTCCAGCAACCACTGTTCAGCGCATGGAAGGTTTCCCTAAAAGGCACCCAAATAATTTTGTGACTGGCAAGTAGCTCTTCTTCAGGCACGCCACAAGTATATGATTGCTAGAGCTTAGGCTTTTCTGCCTGCCCTACAAAGACCCAAGGTAAAAGGGTTCCATAGTTGATATTCCTGCAAGAGTCCCGGTGTCAAGTGATGTTCTTAGGAGGCCTTTTGGTCGGTGGAGAGGTAAATGACAGGCTTCCTCTGCTTTCATGCAGTCCTCTAAGGTGGCCCTCAAGGCAGGAAGAGGTTGATTCTCTGGGAAATGGACTTACAGCCTTGAGCAGAGAAGAGTTTCTCTTCCTTGGGTACATAGACCATCATCTTGGCAACTTTGTCCAGTGTCTCCTCAGTATACTCAAGGTCCCGGCCCAGGAAAGCATCTCGAGCACACAGTTTGACATGATGGTACTCAAGTGGCAAGAAGGGGACAAAGAAGTCAATCAGGTTTTCCTTCACAAGTTGACTGTGGCCAAAGTTGCTATCTGCAAACAAGATCCAGTGTCACAGAAGCCCTCACCACTGTGTCCTGCACCACTGAAGCTTTCGGAAGGCCAGGGACAGAAGGATTACTGCTTTTGTTTAAAAATCACATAGCTTTTGCCAAAATGCTATGGATCAGTTTCCCCCTCTCTGTGTTGTAGAAGAGAAAGGACATTCACATCCAAAGACCTCTGGAGCCTTTGTCTCAAATTTATCTGTTAGAGAATCTTTATAAAGGACCAGTTCAGCTTCCCTCATATACATCCACTCTCCCCTCCCCCCATATACACTCACTATTCTGGGCAAAATGAGGTCAAGGAAACAAGATTCAAAGCTGTCCCACGTTGGCATAGCAAGATGATCATTTAGTAGCCACCTCCCACGCCCAGTATCACAAGGGCTGCCTAGTTGCCCCCCTCTCACCCCTTGTAGCTGACTTCAAGAGAAGCCTGTTCTTTACCTGACTTTGGTTCAGCCTGGTTACCTGTTGACTTCAGAATCTCGGCCTGGAGGGAGGGCTCCAAGTCCTCCATTGTGATCTCTTCCCTGGACCGTCCTGCCCTAAGCCAGCTCAGGACCACTTCATTGATGGTATTGCCCCCAAGGTTACTGAAAATGCATGAAAGAGCTTGTTATTCCCTCTCCCCCTTTTTGTACCAAAACACCTTCCAACAAAATAGTACATTTGTTTGGGGAGGTCATGGCAAAGCCACATCTTTCCCCAGGAAATCTTATTCTAAACCAGAAGTTGGAGAGAGGAGGACATTACTATATCACCTAAGTAGCATTGAAGTAGCCAGGACCTAACAAATTCAAGGCTCTCTGTATGACCCTAGGGGCAAATGATAAGATCATACATTTAGCACTAGAGCTGATGTCAACAAGCATTTATTAAGCTTCCACTATGTGTCAGACACTGTGCTGGGAATACAGGTACAACAGCCCAAGGAGCTCCCAGCCTAATGGGGGAGACTGTACGCAAACAACTGTGGTACCAATATGATAAACACAGGATAAACTTTTTTAAATTCTCAGAGGGAAGCCACTAAAATTAAGTAGGACTGCAAATCTAAGAGACTCTCTAGTCAGTTCCTCCTTTTGTAGATGAAATAACAATCTTAGAGAAACTCGGTGAGAACAAAATCCATGAAGATCAAATAAGCCTAAGAGCAAGAAGAGCTTTGCATTAAATATCACCGATACAAGTCTGATATCCAAGATTATGTGTGTGGGCAATTGTACAATATATAACTGACACACAGTCATTCCCTAGTAGATAAATTGTCAAAGTATGTGAACAGTTTTCAAAAGAAAAATTTCAAACTCTATTGGGAAATATATTCCAAATAGCATATTATAAGAGACATTCAAATGAAAACAAATCATTTTGATACATAGTTTGCATATAATCTCAACAACCAGATTGTGAGCTCCTTGAGAGCAGAGACTCTTTCTGCCTGGATTTCATACCCTACCAATTGGCAAAGCTGACCCCAAAATGCAACATCGTTGGTTGTCAGAAGACACTGTTGGTGGTGCTGTGGTTTAGCCCAACTGTTCTGGAGGACAATTTGAAATTACACAAGTGACCACACTGTCAATCCCTTGACCCAGTGATCCCAGTATTGGGCAAATAGCTTAGAGTAAAAGACAGAAAGATACTAAAATATTCGTAGCATCACCTTTTGTGGTAGCAAACAATTAGAAACAAAGTCAGTGTCCATTGGTTGGAGAATGGCTGAAAAATGTTTGGTTTATGGACATAGTGGAATATGGTTGTGTAGGAAGAAGTGAGAAAATGAGTAATTCAGAGAAACATAAAGATTTGTATGAATTGATGCAGATAAGCATCAATGATGAGATGTAATGTAAGGAGTCCCACAAAAACAATACATGCGTAGTGACTACAGCATTGTAAATGAAAAGATCCCTAACATGAAATTAAATTCTTAAGTAACTGAAAAACCAGAAATGGTCCTGGACAACCAATGATCAAATAAAGCTTGTGGCAGAGAGTCAGGAGATTGCTAGAATAAAATGGTGCATACATTGTCAGTTGTAATCATTGTATCTGATGTTTATGTTCAATTGTTTTTTTTCCTTTGCTACAAAAAGAGTTTAATTTGGAGGTGGGTGGAAAGTTTTTTCCGCCCAGAAATTACTGCAATATAAAAACAAAAGGCATTAATAAAATGTATTTTTAAAATATTAATGATATTATTAGCTAGTTTCAGAAAATTGTGCAACTCACTGAAATTTCTTGAAACTCAGTTTTCTCATCCATAATATGAAGATATTATGGATATTATTCTGCAGTGAAGTTTAGGTATGTTCAGAGGCTGTAGGAAAGTAAGTTTATAGCTAGAAGGGACTACATTATAAGTCACCTAGTCCAACACCCCTCCTGCAGATGACAAAACTGAGGCCCAGAGGTGAAGTGATTTGAACTGAATTCCTCCAACTCCGAAGTCCAGTGTGCACCACATAAACATGGCCCTGTTTGAGGAATAGTTGGAAGAATAACCCTGTAATTTAATATGAGCCTTTGGCTTATGTCATTAATCTATTTCCTGGGTGAATCTCTTATGGCCCATACAGACCCAAAGCATGAGCCCTTCCCTTGCTTCCTTCTCCTTTCTCTTCCCCTCTCCCTTTGCCAAAGCCTCAACAAGCAGACCTCAGCATGTTGGCATCAACAGGGTCTGACAAAAGATAACCCAGATTCACATCTGCTTTGCTAGTTGCTACCATCCACACCATGTGATTTGGGACCAGTCACTTAACCTTTCTCATTCTATTTAAAGTTCTGTGCTTTAATTCATACCCTGATCAAATATCTCTCTGCCCTGGGATGCCAATCGGATTATCCTCAGCATCTTGAGCACCCTAGGTGTTAGGTGCTGCATGTATGGGTTGCAAAGAAATGACTGGAACCTCTAAACACACAGCCTCCCCTTTCTTCTGGGGTCCCACTGCTCTGTGCATGGCTCCAGCTGTCCTTTTTTTCCTATTTACTAAAGCTCTTGCTCAACTTCTCACCCTGTGCCAGCTCACTTGACTTATGGGCAGACTCATCTGGAAAGGGATTGCGACTTCTAGTCATTTGTATACACAGGGAATACATAATCAGTTATCAGGTGAAAAGTCAGCCCTGTTACACAGCCAAGTGAATGTCCTGTAGTATAATTATCTACAGAAAGTGAACTCAGTTTTAGACATATCTGTCTCCCTTAACTGGAAGGTATCCAGATAACAACACAGCACAAACCTCTGCCCAGAATCCCTCCCATCCACCTTCAGGAGAATTATATAGTGCCCTGGTTCTTGATTAGTATGGCCATGTTTATATGGGGCACACTGGACTTGGAGGAATTCAGTTCAAATCACCTCTGGGCCTCACTTTTGTCATCTGTAGAAGGAGGGGTGTTGGACTAGGTGACTTACAATGTAGTCCCTTCTAGCTATAAACTTGTCCTACAGGCGCTGAACATACCTAAACTGCACAGAAGATATTCTCTTCATATTATGGATGAGAAAAGTTTCAAGAAATTTCAGTGAGTTGTACAACTTTACAAAGTTAACTAATAAGTAGCAACCCTGAAACCCAAAGCCAGGTAATCCTGTGGTTCCATGTCTCTCAATTCCCAAGCCCAATCCATCTTTCGGTGCAGCCAGCATTTCCTTGGCTTTGCAGTATCTCTAGGCTTTATTCTTTTTCCCTAGGAGTAAATACTATAGACCTCCTTTGTCTTTCCTCTCATTGTAAATGACTCCTATGGCTTTTTCCCTACTGCCTACAAACATGCACATGTCTCCACTTCATGTCTGAAAAAAACTTGATCCTTCCACTCTATCATCCTCTATCTCTTTTGCCCTTTGTGACCAAAACTCCTGTAAAAGACTGTCTACAATGAGTGCCTCCACTTTCTTCTCTCCCTCTCTTATTAACCTCATCATTCCACTGTAATTGTTCTCTCTAAAATGACCAAATCTTAATTGTTAAATCCAATGGTCTTTTATCAATCATTTTCTTGGCCACTCTGCTCCCTTTAAACACTTGATCATTCTCTTCTTGATTTACTATTTTCTCTAGGTTTTTAGTATACCACCCACTCTTGGTTCTCCCCCAGTCTATTAGACCATTCCTCCTCAGTCTCCTTTGCTGGATCCCCATTCAGGTCATGCCTTCTAACTATAGGTGTCCCAAAGAGTTCTGTTCTAGTTTCTCATTTAGACTCTCTTATTTTTTTTTTCTTACATTACTTGGTGATCTCATTAGGTCCCATGAATTCAGTTACTATGCTGACAAAACAGATATCCTTATCCCTGTCTTAACCTCTCTACTGACCCCCAGTCTTGCATTTCCAACTGCTTTTTAGACATCTCAAACTGGATATCCAGTAGATATCTTAAACTCAATATGTCCAAAATCAAATTCATTATCTTGCCTCCTAACCCTTCCCACCCTCACCCCTGCCACCCAGCTTCCCTATTACCATAGAGGGCAAAACCATCCTCCAGTCCCTCAGGCTTGCAACCTAGGTGTTGTCCTTGATTTTTCATTATCTCTCACACAGCCCCCCCCCCCACTTCCCATTTGTTGCCAAAGCCAGGTGACCCTGTTTTGCAGCCTCTCTTGAATAAGTCTCCTCTGTTCCTATAGATGAGTTTTTAATTAGGACTTGAAGGAAGCTAGGGAAACCAGCAAGCAGAGATGAGGAGAGAGAGCATTCCAGGCACAAGGGGCAGCCAGAGAATGCCTACAGTTGACAAATGGAGTGTTTTGTTCATGTAACAGCAAGGAGGTCTGTGTACTAAAAACTCATCTTTGGGAAGCCTTTCTCAATCCCTCTTAATCCCATTCTCTGTTGTTTCTCATTTATCTTGTATACAGTGTGTTTGCTTGTTGTCTCCCTCATTTGAATGTAAGCTCCTTGAGGGCAGAAACAATCTCTTGCCTCGTTTTATATCCCCAGCACTTGACACAGTACCTGCCACATAGTAGGCACTTTAGAAATGTTTACTGACTGACTAGATTGTACCTTAGTTTCCTCTTTTGTAACATAAGTAGTTGTATCCATAGGTTCCCAAAGTGGGCAACATCTCTGCCTGGGGGCCACTGGAACAATCCAGGGGGGCAGTAGTAACCTTGGGTGCAGTTGGAGGCATTGAATAAAAATAAGGGGGCAGTGGAAGCATAAAGAAGGAAGAAAAGATAAGAAAATTTTGAAAACCGTTCATATGTTTCATCCATTAAAGTTGTAGTGATCACATTATTTTCCAATAACACACAAAATGCAAGTTATAACCAATCAGGTCAAGTCCACCAACAGGTCTTAACAAGCAAGTGTTGACAGGCAAGCCTATTGCCTGTTGTCAGGAAGTCCAACATGTATCAGCAGGAAAATGTTCGTGTAATGACTTGTTTACAATATAATACTATATGGTTTTATGATACAATATTGCATCATCAAAATTTCAGTGCAGGAAAAACCCCCACAAATTTACCACAAATTATTAAATTTAAGATGTGTCATTTTAAAAAAATACTTTATAGTTTTTTGAAAGTACACAGATTAAAAAAAAAAAGTTAAAGTGTTAAAGAAAATAGATTTCCAGGAGGGTACTGAGTAATTTTTTAAAGGAGGCAATAGACCAAGTAAGTTTGGGACCCTCTGAATTAGATGATTATCAAGGTCTTTTCCAACAATCAAGATCTCTCATCCCTAACCCCATACTTCACCCACACGTTTTTCTTAGGCTAACTCTGATCTTCACCCCATTTCATCAATGGAGAAACTGTCCTCCTGAGTGTCAGTTTCAACCACCACCATACTTATAGTGCAAAGAGGCCATTCAGCCTTCTCCAGGGTAATCTATCTAAATATATGGTTCTAAGTCAATTAAAAAAAAATCAGAGGACAGGAAATCACCTCTGGAAATCCCCTCTAGCTCAAATCATTGTTTCAGGTAAGACATGCTTTTCATAAAAATCTCTAGGGAAAGAAATTCTCCACTCTCAAGTAGTTTGTATGTGTAGTACTTTTTCCTGACTTCATTTAATTCTCATACCATCCCCATGAAACACATGGTGGTATCTCCATGTTAGTGTTGTGTAGACTGAGCTCTGCCACTCACCTAAAGGAATATGACTTAGTTTATGGTAAAATTGGTACTAAGACATAGGGATCCTGACCTTTGACCTAGGACCTGACCTTTTTCTACTAGTCTTCCTCTGACCATAAATTAAAATATTTCTTCTTTGCCCTTGTCAGAATAGAAAATAGCTCACCACCATTTTCTTCAAATGGTTGCTCATATATATGTTTCCTCATTAGCTCTACATGCCCTAAGCCTACTGAGCAGGTCCCCATCAGGAAAGCAACCAATGGGAGCTGAACCAGGAAACTTTCTCTACCTCCATGAGCAAGTTCAGGCTTGGGAGTTTTCAGGACTAAGAGACTTCCTACAATAGAGAGAGCTTGTCATGGGGTATAGGGAGCCTGTCTAGAAGGTAGGAAGACCTGTGTTCACATCCTGCCTCTGACTGGCTGTCTGAGTAACCCTCGGTAAGTTACTTAATGTCTTAGGCCTCTGGGGAACTCTAAGACTATAAGCTACAGAAAAGGTACTGATCTACACTGGTAAGAGGGAGTTCTCTCTAGTAATGAAATCCTAAGTCTAATTTTTGTTCCTATTCCTATCCTGCAGTAAAAAGCTAAGTGGGTCACAAGCATTCTCTGTGTGTCTGCTTTTCATGCAAACACAAAAAGTTCTTTAGATAAAAAGCAAACCCCCCCACCCCCCCCCGCCGAGTTAATTTGTTAACATTTTACCCAGAGTCTAACTATATCCCACCCCTTTGTTTAGGATACTTGAAAACAGGTCCCAAGCTTTTAGCAAGAATCAGCAGACATTCAGATAATCTGTAATGGGATCAGAATGACATTAGGGAAGATGTAATCCTTGTATTTGATGAAGTACTAAAGTAATTTTCTGGCATGTAACCTTCCACCATCCTCTTACCTGCCGTGTCCTCTATAGGCCTTATAGACATGTCTTAGAGACTTTCCTAAAGTCCATTAATTGCACTTGATAATGGAGGTGGATAAGAATGCACACAATCCCTAACTACCTACAGTATATGGAAAGGCTTCCTTTAACTTTCACCCAAAGACTCTCTCTGCATGACTATGCCCAATCAGTTCCAGCTAGAGCAGGATTCCTATTCCCTTTACATTTGTGCACATAGTTCTAAATCTATTAGAATCTGGGTTTCTGTTCGTTTTCAACTCACTTCCTGTCAATTCTATGAGAGAGAAGTCATTTTTTGCTACATTCAGTTTCTTTACACACATTACCAAATTCAGTGCTCTCTATTCAAAAGATTTAATCAACCTGGTGAACTGAATGGTTGACTTAGTAGAGGGCTGAGGGTGGGAAGAGTCACCAAGTTATCACCATTAAGTTAGACTCTAAATCAGGAAATATTTTCCTGTTGTCAGCTTTCTCCCAGGGACTCAAGGTTGTCTCCTTCAAAGTTTGTCCAAGAGTACAAAGTCCTTGGCAACCTGAAAGAAGACAGGTCAGTGGGGGAAAGGTGCTGATTTGGGCAGACAGGAGATGGCTTTGGGAGAAGAGCACGTTGAATAAGGTCAGTGACCCAAATATTACAAAAGCAAACTTTTATCTGAAAAATCTCACAACCTGACCTCTGTGCCATTATGAAATTTATACAAATCAAAGACCAGTGGGTGAGTACAAGTGATTTCCCAACAGATAAAGTATGGTTGTAGTCAGACCCTTCATCCAACCAAATAAAACAAGAGGAGTAAGAAAGACAGCCTGTCTTACCAGTTTAGAAAAGAGGATATAAAAGGTGAGTGCTGTCCAGAACAATGCTTGCCAGTCACTTGTTGCAATTTTTTACTAATTTGTGAAGTTTTGGGGGACAAATGGCCTTATTACTTAAAAACTTAAATGTGATCCCTCTTCCTCCTCCTCCTCCCAACCTGGGTTCCTCCTCCTCACCTCTTGGGAATGAACTCCTTGAAGACAGGGATCATTTATAAATGCTTGTTGACTGATTGACTCTTAAAGAGAGTCACAACACTTCGGATTAAAAAAAAAACAACTAAATTCTTTTTTGCTTCCCACATCCTAAGTATAATTTGATTTGAGAAACACAGATCAAAAAGTTCTCTCATTTCTTACTCTGATGTGGTACTTGCTGTGGGTGCATGAAAGCGCATAGGAGTCAGGGGTGAAAGGAGAACCCTAGCAGTCCTCATTTTTAGTGAAGATGGAGAATAAATGTGGGCCTCGAGCTATTGTGAAGGAAGAAAATACCAAGAGGAGAGAAATGTATGCAATAAGTGAATGGGTAAATAGAAGTAATATGTAGTCTAGGTCTAATCTGTAGTTAAGACTAACTTAATTAAGTCAGTCAGTCAGGAGGTCATGGCAGAAGATTTTTGAGGAGTCATTTAATGAGGCCAATTCAGCTCTTGAGTCCTGCTCTTCAATGATGAGATACACCAAAGTGCATCCACTTCAAACTTTTCCACCTAGAGAGGAGTTACCTCTGTCCAGAATTTGATCAGAAGGTCCTGTGGAAAAGCAATCCTCAAAATTCCCTGGAATTCTTATCTCCTCCCTAGTTGATACTATCCTCTTAATGTTCAAGTGTGACATGGAAAAGTCATTTAGTGACCTCACTTTGCTGTACCTCAATCTACCTTTCCTTAAAAGGAAGGTAAGTTTTTCCTTGACCCCTTCATGGAAGAGGAAGCATCCTTGCAGAGTTATCTAGTACATGTATTCAAATAATTTTAGAAAGCAAGCCAGCTATAATTATTCTTTAAATCTAAGGAGATTACTTAGTCTTCCTTAGTAATATAGTTTAGGGTTTTACCTTCTCACAGTTTGGGGCAGTTCTTTTCTGATATTTAATTCAAAAGTTCTACCTGCCAGTCATCATTTTAAATTCATTCCCTTCTTGTCTTCACTGTCCACACTGGAAACAGAACACTTACACACATTTCTCAGATAAACATTCCTTTGCCTACTCAAAAGCTGGAGTTATGTCGTCCTTTCTCATCCATTAGCCTTCATTATAGTAGTTACTCCATAAACCAGCCAATATTTACTTATTGAGTACCATGTGTCCAAGACTCTTAGACACAGTGGGAGAACTAAGACATCATTATGACTGAGTCTTTTGTAGTCTAGTTTCAGGGGAAAAAAAGCAACCCATGACACAACTGGAAAACAGCTTGAGGGAAAATAGAGTCAAGGGCTACATGTGTTGGTGGTACAGCCCCATGCCACACATGATAAGCTCTATTCCATCAGAAAAGCTCTCAGACTAACTGTATGTTAATACCCAGGAAGCAGGGTGAAGGGAGCAGGGGTTCCTGGCTTATACTTTGGCCCCTCCGTTTTCTTGCTCCCCTGTTCTCACCTGAGGAAAAGGAAAATGGCTCTCCGATAATTGACCTCCCCGACGGTGTCATAGTGATCCAGTAATGGCTTCAGAGTCTCCAGCAGCCCTGGGAGTAGTTTCTCAGCCTCATCAAAGACAAACAGGGCTTGGCCACAGCGCCGTACTGTATCACTTACCTGTTCCATCAGTTTTTCCTGCACAGAGATAAATGGGAAACCAAGGTGAGTCGTTAAAGGCACCTAACTAGGCATTGGGTTGGATATTAAGTAATTCAGAAAGACCTGAGTTCAGATTTTTCCTGGGAAAGTCATTTAATACCTCTCTGTTCCATTTTTCTTAAACTATAAAATGGGAATAAGGACAGTACCTACATCTGTGAGAATAAAAAAGATTTGTAAAGGATTTTGCAAACGTTAAAGCACTGTATAAGTACTAGCCATTATCATCAGTACTGAGAGGTTTGGGAGGATGGAAGCATCTTTTCTCCAAAAACATCTGTTGCTGTTGGGGCAGGAACCTCTTAGATGGTCCCCAGAATAAATGTTCCAGCTGAGAATATTCCAGAAACTAAAAGGAGATGAAGGTAGTGTATAGTTATGCTAAGCTATGTGAGGTGAACTCTTACCAATTACTAATGTTAGTAGATTACTAGAGGCAGCTATGTGGAATAATGGTGCCGGACTTAGGAATCAGAAAGACCTGGGGTGAATCCTGCCTCAGAAACATATTAGCTATGGGATCCTGGGCAAGTCACTTAACCTCTGTACACCTCAGTTTTTTCTCATCTGTAAAATGAAGTTAATAATAGCACCTGCCTCAGGTGGTTTTTGTGAAGATAAATGATGTAACAAATGTAGATTACTTAGCAAACCTTTAAGTGCTAGAGAAATGCTAGCTACTATTATGGTGTTCTACAAAATACTGGATGACTCCACTGAAACCCTTCTCCAAGGACCCCTGGTGGTGCAGAGGTTCCTAAGGACTCCGTCATCAAATCTACAGACTGTCAGCTCCTAACAAGCTAGAACAGTTTCAGCTATGGCAGTGGTAACAGACTATATGTCTACCCTCTGAGGACACAAGAAACTCATGGCTGGCTTGGCCACAGGGTAATGAATTCTTCAATCATAGCAACTCTCCAAGGAAGACCATCTATTAAGCCCTGGAGGGAGTTTGATCTGTGATGGTAGAAGAAATGCCCATACTGAAAAAATCACCTTGATTTTATGGACAAATATTTCTTTAGCTCCAAAAAGAAGCCCTTTCCAAAGCACAGTGGTGAGCAGAGAGTATGGAGAACACCTGGAAATCTTCACCTTACCTGGAATTATTTCAGGTTTCAGGGTCAGGTGTGTAACGAGTTACACACTACAGAGTTCTGTCCTCTCTAACCACCATACACAGAGCATGCCCTTCTATTCACACACCACCACCAGCTTGTGTGCTCATGGGTGTACACAAACACGTCAACTCCAGACCTCAGCCCTTTAGTCTTAGACAAGAGAAAACTTGGGCCGGTGGTAGTGATGCTCACTCACCGTCCTTGAATATTTCAAGGGTCCTCATGTGAAAAAAAGTTTCTTTTTCTTACATATGCTTGCAGAGGTGAGAACGAGGACCAGTGGGTGGCAGTTACAAGGAGGTGAATTTTGGCACAGTAGGAAGTTTTTCATAGTTAGAGCTACTCTAGGGTGGAAATTGAGTATGATCCTTTGATCCTAAATGTGTGATTATGAATGAACAACTTCTCTCTGAGCCTCAATTTCCTCATATTTAAATTGGGATAACAATTTTTACAATGCTTGACTTCAGGGTTATTGTGGATAAAGTACTGCCCACATTTAGGTTGTGTTTATTAACATTATTAGCATGAAACAATTTAAATGTATTATATCCTATTAGATGACAAGCTTCATGAGGGCAGGGACCATGTACTTACACAGTACTTACAAAATGCTTCCCTAATGCTCAGTACAGTGCTTAACATAAAACTTAATAAAAATTTATAGAATATTGTAAAAAGCCCTGGGCCAAAATGCAAAGTTCATATGTTTGCCTATTTGATCCTAGCCCTGTCATTCTATGATGAATTTGAAGAAACTTGGATGCAATCTGGCATCACCTAATTGATCAAGGAAGCCTTTAATTTCTGCCTGATGAGGCACCATTTTGAGGTGAGGGTATTGATAACACCTAGGCAGCATCCCCATTCACCTAGGCAAATTTTGCTATACAAGCTCAGACTGTAACTGGCAGGTTTCAATAGTAATCCATTTCCTCTTGGGGGGAATGGGTGGTGGGAGGAGGGTTTTATTCCTAAGGCAAAAACTATCCACCAATGAATGCATATTTACAACGGGGCTCTTAGAAAGTTGTCCAGGGTGCTGAGGGGTTCAGTGACTTACCTGCCCATGGTCCCACAGCTAATACATATTAGAGGCAGTTTTTAGATGTGTATCTTCCTGACATCAAGGCTGACCTTCTAGCCCAAGATTTCTTAACCTTTTTTGTGTCATGGGCCCCTTTAGCAGTTTGGTGAAACCTATAGACCCTTTCTCAGAATGATGTTTTGTTGTCTTTGTTCATAATTGAAGGAAATGCTAAATTTTAGAAGTCAGTGAAAATAAAGATGGGATTTTTCTCTACTCAAGTTCAGGGACCCCTGAAATCTATCCACAGATGCCCAGATCCATGGACTCCGTGTTAAGAAATCTGTCTCTAGCTGCTACACCATTGTGCCCCTCCCCACCCCCAACTTTTTTGTTAACATGAGCTTCCCAATAAATTGCCTTAACAATTTCAAAGGAAAAAAAAACTCTAAAAATTAAACTGAAAACCAAAGGAGGATAACTCTCCTACAATGTCAGGGAAGGCAACAGGGCCCTAGATTTAGAGATGCAAGAGACTTCTGAAGCCTCACACTCTTTACAAATGAAGATCAGAGACCCCACAAGGTCAATCTAACCAATAACACCCAGGTAGAAAATGGCAGAACTGTAATTTAAACTCAGACCTGGAAACTCCAAATCCAGTTTTCTTTCTTCATATATCCTATTCTGATTTCACTTTCTTCCAACTTTGACTCAACTTTGACCCAATGCTCCATTATCTCTCAGTAATTCTCATCCAAGAATTTCTGGTCCCCCTGATCTGTCCATCTTCATCTCTAGGTTACTGCCACAATATGAACCACTTTTGGTTTAATTTGAATATCATGCATGATTTCATCCTTCCATGGATCCAGATCAGTACCTTGGTAAACAGGTCTTCCTGGCCCCAAAACCACCATTATTGGGTTGCCAACACTCTCACGTTAAAGCTCTCTAAACTTTACCCAGCTGGTCTTGAATGACAAACAGACATTTGTTGAAAATGCCAAGTTTTTTCTAGCTTGATAAGACTTGGCAGACCATATGCTCTGCTACTCTAGGCTTTGAGAATCTAGGGTCATTTCCATGGCCTGATGAGAACCCACAGTAACACTTTAGAGGAAGTTTGTTGAAATAGCCTATAGGAGATTTTGTCAAAATTCATCCTTTATGTTTTGAGAATAATCTGTTATACATTCCTCTGATTTTGTGAATTAACCTCAGAGTTTCCGATAACAGTTTCATTGGTGACCTGATTTTGGTACTTTGAAATAAGGAAAGGAACTGGATTTTATCAGTATCAGTCAGTCAGTAAGTATTTATTATATGCCTACTATGTGCCAAGGGCCAATGTGCATTCTTTATCATATTGATGAAGAAACTCCCTCTACCAATGCATTTTGGTATTTTCTCTGCAACTTAGTCTTTGTCTTGCCTAGTTCAGCAAGAGGTTAAATTAGTTACCTGGGGTTGCATGGCCAGTAGCATTAGAGATAAGACTTGAACCTAGGTCTTTCTGGATCTCAGGGTAGCTTCCTCTCCATTACACCACACTGCCCTGGGTACTTCAGTTATCAGAAAATGTCCATCCAATTCTCATGCTCCATGAGTCTATGGCTTACCATTTATTTTTTTGGAGGATTATTGATGACATGTGGCAAATCATTTCATCCCTCTAGCCTTTCGTTTCTTCCTCTGTTAAGATAAGGGTTGGGTCAGCTGACCCCTAAGGTCTCTCCCAGCTCTAAATCCCAGGATCTTACGTTTGGCAACATCACAAGGTCAGAGCTCAAATGGTGATCCCACTGCATTCTCCACCTGGATTCAGAGGAACTGAGCTGTCTTCTCCCTTGCCTACACAATACTCTCCTGCCCTCTCAGAAGTACCCCAGCCCCAATACTGGCATTTAAACAGAGAGAAGCTGTGCAGAGATGCTGATTTCTTTTAAAGGTTAACCCCACTCTTGTTCTTATTGAAATTAGGAAATTCACCCTCCCACTGCCTCCCTCTGACATTTTCAGTCTCCTCTGAGAGCCTGTCCTTACAGTGTCTTCTGCAGCATCCCTCAGTCTAGGTGACTCCTGATTAGGTTCATGGGTAGGACTCTCCCATACCCGTGGCCTCTTGACTGAGGATGTTCTCCTCACCTTGTATGTGTCCACATATTTCAGATGAGGGAAGTGAAGCATGGAGATGAACACCTGAACGCACTCACTCTCCAGCCCATCTCGGTATAGGTGATCCGCCAGCATCCGAGTCACAAAGTTCTTGCCTGTACCAGACCAGCCATGGAATGACAGGACTAGAGGCTTCTCTGGCTGGGGCACTGAGAGGAAGCCCTTTACTGATTTCAGAACCACTTCGTGGGCTAAGTGCTGACCATGTAGTCGGGTGCTTAGGTCTATCTCCAGGCCTAAGAGGAGAGAGAAAAGTCACATATATATATATATATATATGTATATATATATATACATATATATATATATACGTATGTATGTTTATATATACACACACAAATGTACAAATACACACACACACACCCATCAGTCATTACATAGTAATATAACTAGGTTCAGGGCCCAAAGTAATACAACTATATTAAAGGATAATCTAATTCCAGTCTTCCATTTTTATATGGGAGTGCTAGGAATCAGTCATTCTTTGTCACACCAGAGCATAACCTAGAGATCAGTGGATCTAAATTGCAGCAAAAGGGACAGCAAACTTTCCCAATCCCCCTTAATTCTAGTACTTTATTTCTGTCAATCATCTCCCATTTATCTTGCATATAACTTACTTGCACATAATTTTTTGCATGTTGCCTCTCCAATCATACTTCAAGCTCCTTGAGAGCAAGGACCATTTTTATCTTTGCCTTGCTTTGTATCCCCAGAGCTTAACACAATGCTTGATACATAGGTGCTTAATAAATGTTTATTGACTAAGTAACAAATGAATTAAATAAACATGTTAAGCCTCCATTCTGTGAAAGGCCCTGTGAGAGTCTCTGGGGATAGAAATATGAACAATGACACAGCTTCTGCTCTGGTTGGGTCAGCTGACCTATAAGAGCTGTTCCAGCTCTAAATCCCAGAATCTTATGTTGTTTGGCAACATCACAAAGTCAGGGCTTAAATGGTGGTCCCCATTGCATTGTCCAACTGGATTCAGAGGAATGAGATATCCTGTCCCTAGCCCTAGTGTACACATGATACCCTCCCAGCCCTCTCAGAAGTACCACAGCCCCTATACTTGCATTTAAACAGAGAAAACCTATGCAGGGCTTACTAGGGAGACATAAAGGACAACATAGTGTATTACAGTTGAAAGAGCCCTGGATTTGGAATCAGAACATTTCAGTTCAAATCTTAACCCTATAACTTGCTGGATATGTGCCTTTGGGCAAGAAATTTAATCTCTCTGATCCTCAGCCTCCTACTTTTTTTAATGAAGGTGTTGGATTGAGTGATCTTAATGATATTTTTCTAGCTCATAATTTATGCTGATGGAGTCTCATTATTGGATGGGGCTTACCAGGTCAGTTAGTCCAAATTCCTGCCTGAAGCATGGATATCTTTTGTGTGGAACTGAAGGATGCTATAAAATCTCCTTCCTTCAAGATCTTAGAGAATTACTGAAATATTTCATTTGTGGGATCTTAGCTGAAAAAGGATTCTCAAAGTTATTCCTAGCCCTTATATTTTGTAGGATAGGGGCCAATAACCATGTAGTGGTGAGGAGCTGCTTTTTGTATTCCCAAAGACTTCTATATGACTTTGGGCATGTCCCCTCACATCTCCCAAACTCCCTATCTGTGATATGGGAATAATATTACCTGTACAGTCTAACTCCCAAGATTGTTGCTATTAGGTTGTAGGCTTCTTTACTAGACTGTAAAATCCATGAAGACATTTCTCATCCAAACTTTGTATTTCTTCTAGCATCTAGCACTTAATAAATAGATGTCATTGATATCTTCACCACCATCATCACAGGGAACAAAGAGTGCTCAAGTCAAAATTCCTGAGTGAAGGTAGGAAGTAGAGGGTGGGGGGAGGAGACTGAATGAAAGAGCTGTCTATCCACAAGCTGTGGTTCTGAGAATGATCAGGTAGACTTTTATGATTGATTGGCTATGGATCCCTTAGGGAAGGAGTACTAGAGAAAGCTGAGGTTAGTGTCTCACCTAAGACTGTAGTGTTCAGTTACTAAAGGCATTGGAGACATTAAAGGTGCATCCTGCTAATGGGACCACCACATTTTCAAGACATTTAAAACCCGGATCAATTCAGTTATTCTCAAAAAAAAAAAAAAAACAACTGCCATGATGCAGGAAGAAGGTAGGTATCAGGATACCCTCCTGAGGGCTAGAAAAGTAAGTTCAAAGTCTGGTTCTCCTGTTTGTAAACTGTGTATTTGTATGCATGTGATTATCTTTGATTTTTTTTTCTCCCTCTCATCTCATACCCATTCAATCAGCTCAGAGGCATGTCTTAGAAGAGTCTGTGTCTTAGACTCTCTGGCTTCCTAAAGTTCTTCTGAAAGAGTTATACTGCTTACATGATGCCTACTCCTGACACCCCCAGCAGCTAGGCCTTATATTTTTCCTATCATATTTTCTTTGTGTCTATTTTGTTTCTGTCAATACGTACACAAAAGAATATAAGCTCCTTGGCAGACAGGGACTGTTTCATTCTTATCATTATATCCCTGGTGCCTAGCATAGTTACTGATCCAAGTAGCTGCCTAATAAGTGCTTGTTAATAGATTGATTGCCTCCCCTCATTCCCGGATCCCAGGGCTCCCTCCTTTGGACAGAAGGAAAGAAGCATTTATTAAGCACCTACTTATTCCAGGCACTGTATTAAACACTCTGCAAATATTATCTCATTTGTGAAAATGGGGGCTAAATCCCAGGTTCCCTTACTAGCTGATCCTAGATCCTTCGTGAAATAGCTTCACCTCTGACAAGTTACCTGACCCTCCTCCAAGCCTTAATTTCCTAATGTATAAAAAGCTGATAGCATGCCTACCAGCCATGGGACCTTAGTTAAGACCCTTTTCCTTTTTGGGCCTCTGTTTCTTCATCTGTAAAGTTGGGGAGATTGGATGATGCAATTTCTTTTTTTTCTTTTTTTTTTCTTTTTAAAGCAATTGGGGTTAAGTAACTTGCCCAAGGTCACACGGCTAGGTTTTTGTTTGTGTGGATTAGGTGTCGGAGGCCGGCTCCGAACTCAGGTCCTTCTGACTCCAGGGCCGGCGCTCTATTCACTGCGCCACCTAGCCGCCCCGGATGATGCGATTTCTTTTTTTTTTTTTTAAAGCAATTGGGGTTAAGTAACTTGCTCAAGGTTACACGGCTAGTCATTATTTATGCGTGGGTGCTCATTTTCTGAGGCCGGATCTGATCTCGGGTCATCCAAACTCCGAGGCCGGCGCTCTTACTCACTGCGCCACCTAGCCGCCCCTTTAGGGCAATTGGGGTTAAGTAACTTGCCCAAGGTTACACGGCTAGGTTTTTGTTTGTATGGATTAAGTGTCTGAGGCCGGCTCTGAACTCAGGTCCTTCTGATTCCAGGGCCGGCGCTCTATTCACTGCGCCACCTAGCCGCCCCGATGCAATTTCTAAGATCCTAAGACAGATGATTCTGTTCCAAAACTCAAACCAGAAAGTACTTATAAAGCTGTAAAATGCCCTACGGATGTGAGCTGTTGTGGTTAACTGTCTTTACCTGTGATATTATTGATTATCCTGCAGTCATCCCTGTCACAGCACTTCTGGAAGTGGCAGTACAAGTTAGGAAGAATATCGAGGTATTGCTGGCCCAGTAGGGGAAGGGTCCACCCTAGAGAGGGAATGCAAAGAAAGAACAGGTGAGAGCAGCAGCGCTGGAGTGGGGATGGAGCCTGGGGCAAGCAAAGAAGTCTTTGTTCTTCAGCTTCTTTGTGACAGTTGTTTCTATCTCTTGGCACCACCCTATGGCTAGCCAGGAGAGTACCAGGGGCTTTGAGAAAGGGGCTTTCTGAGAGCTGGCTTCATAGAAGGAAGCTCAGGTCATATGATTAATAGGAAGAAGGGGCCTTGGAAATCATCTGGTCCATTTGCCTCACTCTGCAGATAAAGAAACAAAACCACAAATGGTACCAATGAGAAACCATATCTTTTCCTCCCCTGAACTCCCATCCTGCTGCCCTTTGGTTCTTATTGGGTGCTTACAGGCCCAGCTCCTACCAAACTTCACTTCATCATCCCTTTTCCCATGTTCTTTCTGGTTCTGGAACTATAAACAAATCAGTAACCATCACTCCTGGAAAGGGTGTCAATCAACCAACAGTGGATCTATTCATCATAACTTTCCAAGGCCACTATCTCCCTCAGTTAGAATGTAAGTTCCTTGAGGACAAGGACTACTTTGCATTTTTATTTGTATCCTTAGACCTCCAAAAAGGTATTTAGCACTTAATAAAAGCTTAAAACACATTTGTTTGTTTCCATTTATTAAATGAGTTAGTTGTCTAAGGCTATACATACATGTTGGGCAACTTTGGGATTCAAAGCCAGCTCTGACTTCAGACCATGTTCTTGTCCCTATACCATACTGCCTGTATTATTCTCCTTTCCTCTGGAGGCCTCTTGTCTTACTTAGAGTAGTGAGGCTAACTCTGTTCTGAGGAAGAGCCCAGTGGGTCCAGCATCTACCCAGGTGTAATGTTAATGGAATATGAAGATCTTCCCTATCCATTAACAGACCTATATGACCACATGTGTCCCCTTTTCCCTTGGAACAGGAGCTCTGTTCACAGGTATTTCATTCACGGATGTCTTGTTGCTTTCACAGCTGTGACTCATCCTGAGTCACATAGAGTTCACTGGTGGAGGAACTTGCCTAAGGAGGAACTTGCTTAGAGAGAAGCTTGCTTACAGGGAGTCTTGCTTGGAGGAAGGTTTTCATACCTTTTGGACTATGCTAATTAGGCAGAGTCACAAGGGTGACTTCTGGCTCTGAGCCTATTAGTTGAAAACTATATATACTGGGAGACTGGTATTTTACTTTGGGAGCTTGCTCATGAGAAGGACCTTTTGATTTCCTGGACTGGACTCTGAGTAGCCATTTGTTAAGAGCCCCCTGAGGACTCAGAGGTTTGTGCTTTCCCCAGTCTGTGTGTAGGTGGTGGCATTACTTTGGTCAGACAGTTGGAGTCCTGTCTGTTGAATCTCTGTGCTAATTTCTCTGCTTGTATTTTCTACTTACCTGTAATTAAAGTAGGATTGTTGACCCCTTTAAGGGGTTAGCAAAGCAGATCAAAGAACCTGTGCTAGCAGGCCATCCTGGGGGTGCTAGGGTGCTTGCTACTATACCAGAGAGATAAAGGCGCTATCGAGGTCACCAGCCTGGAGAACCACAAGCCACTTATTCCTTTCCCCAATTACTTGGCACTTCAAATTTCCCAGGGAACAGAAAGTTGGATTTCACATCCTTGGCATTCTGTTAACGGTTGGTGGTTGGGAACTTCCCATCTGGAGCTACAACCCCAGACACCCAGTGGCATCCATGGTCTCCTCCTTCACTTCCATGTTTTATACCCTCAAAATTTCCTGCACACACAGTGAACACATCAGAGAAGGGATTGATTGGCATCAGAGTTTAGATGTTAATGGCAGAGGCACAATGTAGAAACACCCCAGATGAAAATAAACGTTGTTTTTCTATGTTAAATCCCATTATAACAAAATCCTAGGACTTGTGCCAGTTCCTTTGTCATATTGAAATTTGGTTGTATTCAATACAATTGGAAATAAATGGGTATTTGCTGAAGCTTTTTGGTTGGACAGAGGATTTCTCCAGTGTTTGTTATAGGATTTGGTTCGAGTTTTGGAAACAGAATCATCTTAGGATCTTAGAAATCACATCATCCAACCTCCTCAACTTTACAGAAAAAGAAAGGGAGGCCCAAAGAGGAAACAAGGGGTAACCAAGGTCACATGGCTTGTTAGTGACAGAGCTAGGACTAAAACTTTCATCTCCTGGTTCCCAGACCAAAGCTTCCCCTTATGCCCCTTTGTTGTTGCTGTTGTTTAGTCATTTTCAGCTGTATCCAAGTCTTTGTGACCCCTTTGGGGGTTTTCTTGGCAAAGACACTTAGTGTAGTTTCCCATTTTGTTCTCCAGCTCTTTTTACAAATGAGGAAACTTAAGCAGACAGGGTTAGGTGACTTGCTTAGGGTCACACAGCTAGTGTGATTTGAGGCCAGATTTGAACTCAGGTCTTCCTGACTCCAAGCCTGGCACTCTATGAACTGCACCACTTAGCTGTTCTGTTATACATACCCCTGTATTCCTCCTAAATCATGGGCTCCACGAGAGTCAAGGGAATAGGAGAGAGTGAGTACGTGACTGAGTACGGTCCTCATCCCAGGGGGAAATTCACAAACCTCTACCAGGGTGTCGCAGGCCTCTCCATTTGAATGTTTCTTCTTAGGGATAGCTCCTTCACTTAACGCTAGGGTTCAGGGCGGCCCAGAAAGTAAAGGAATGTGCTTTGTCAGTACTTGTGGTAGAGAAGGGGGGGAAGTTGTCAAGGACACAGAGACCCAGATATTGGGTTGGAAGGGGAAAGAAGGTATCCCTGATGCTCAGCATTAGCCACCATGTATGAGGCTGGCCTCACCATACAGAGTGCTCCTGAGAGGGAGAAAAAAAAGAGAGACTGTATTGACATTCAACATGGCACAGCTGAGTAATTGACTAGACTATGGATGGATCCATGGAAACCATGGAAACCATGCTTATCTGGTCCTCTCTGATAATCCTGCTGGAGCCCCAGATCACAGGGAGCTGGGGCAGCTGGGACACAGATTCAGTTAAGTTCTTCACATCCCAGCCCTTCCTCCAAGTCTTGGCTCTCAAGCGCCAAGGAGATTATGTGGGGCCTGGTTACAGGTCCTACCGGGGCCAGGCAGGATCTGCGCGTTTGTCGGGCCCATAGAGAGACAGTGGGATAGAGTGAACGTCTCTGACGTCAAATGAGACCTGGATTAGGAAGCCTCTGACATTTCCCAGCCATGTTCCATCATGGGCAAGTCACTCAAACAAACAGATCAAACAAGGTAAGTTCACTTCCAGATGGCTGAAAATTTTAAGCCTCAGTTTCCTCATTTATAAACCAAGGGTGATATTATCAGAGAGTGTTATTGAGGAATAAAATAATGTACATAAAGCTCTTTGCAAACCTCACAACTCTGTGAGGTTGTGCAGTAGAGGAGGGAAGGAGCATGGGCTCTAGTCTAGAGCCCAAGGGACCCGTGTCCAAATCCCACCATTAAAGCTTACTAGTGGTATGACTTTGGAGGAGTCATTTGATTGTCCCCTAAGCCTCAGGGTCCTCATCTATAAAATGTGAAGGGTTGGCCTAGATGGCTTCTGAGGGATTTTCCAGCTCTAGATCAGCCCTCCTATGGAGATGTCAGTTATAATTATTAATTAGGAGGCCCCTTGGGCTGGGGAGGAGGGGTAAAGGGGCTGCTGTGTCTTACCCATTGACTCGGAGGCAGTTTCCTTTTCCTCATCACAGTCCTGGGACCACACTTTGCAGGAGAGGTAAGTCCAGTACTTTTTGGAGACAGCTGTCACAGCCTTCGCACGGTCCTTCAGGCCCTTCCCCACCTTTTGGACCAAGGGGGCCCCCTGTCTATTCCACCAGGTCTCTCCCCCATCCTCCCCAGCTGCCTCAGGAAGCAGCAGCAGTAAAAGGCAGAGAAACACAGCAGGCCCCCGGGACAACATTGCCTGGTGGCCTGGAGACTCTGGATGTCCCAAGTGTCTTCTGGGACTGCCTGATGAAGTGAGCATCAGGGCCCCGGGCTCTGGTGGGTCTTTTCCGGGCTCTCTGAAATGCCTTGGCGGGTGGGTTGGGCAGCTCTCTCACTTCCGTCAGCCTGGGATTGGTGTTGCCAGGGCAACAGATTCTGTGCCAGCTGTCAGGGCGGGAGTCTCGAGGCTCTTGCTAACTCCTCCACGCTAAGGGCTGGCTTACTGGGGCAAGACTGGCAGTTGTCGTCAGCTAGGGCAGCCTGCCATCTTCCTCCTCCCCCACCCCTTCTAGCTGAAGCCAAAACAAGGGCAGCCCAAGGCAATTCTGGGAGCCCTGCTGGGCTGGTGCTGGAGGAACAGAGGAGGTCCCAGGGCAGGCCGTCCATAAGATAGGAACCCTGCGATTCAATTCGTTTAGAAAGAAAGACTTGGTCGGGGAGGGAGGGACTTTCACTTTGGACTCGGTTACCAGGAAACAGTGTATTTGGGGAAGGTGGCGTGGGTGGAGAAGGACTCGCAGCCAGACTCTGAAACTGGCCCCGTCAATCACTTAGGCAGCAGCAGCTTCAAGCCAAGGTCACATAAGTTCAGTTCCTGCAAGTTCCGGCTGGGGACACTTCTGCCACTCAGGTGTACTAAATATGCAGAGCTTCGGGAAAGGCCCTTGGCAGTTAGCTAGCCTGAGCCCCCAAAGGGAAGTGAGGGCCCAGGCCAGGTCCCTAGCACAGCTGCAGTCACTGGGGAGCCTCATTTTCAATGCTCTGCACACTTGCTGCCACCCTAGGCCCCACGATCCAAGGGGGGAGAAAACTAGGAGTGAACAGATCTGAGTATGGAGACTTACCTGGTCTGTCAGTTGGAGAAAGCAATTTGTCAATGCAAAAGAGTTGTCCAGAAGATAGCTATTTTTATGTAACCTAATGTCCCCAGAGGTCCCCAAAGGCCTCAGGGGAATTGGGGGGAATGGGTCTATATACAAAGGAAATTTTATTTACAGGAAAAGTCTCATCCACAGGCTGCAGTGGAATCCTAGATACCCCAAATCCTACTAGGGGTATTCTCCAGTGAAGAAGGCTTTACTTTGGGGATTCCGCTAGCACTGAAGGCCGCATGCATCATAACATTGCTCCCTTCAATGCAACATACATGTATTAAATTCTTATTGATGAGGTGAAGGCTCTGGGAACCCCCCCTCCCCCGCCTTGAGCTCTGATTAAGTCATCCCATTTGATGAGGCATTTGCATGAGGCCATAAGCCTTACATTGTGGCTGGGCCCAGACCTCTATTCCTAGCCTAGCCCTCCAATGTCCATCTACTTCCCACCCTTGGGCCTATCAAAATATCGATCCACCCTTGAACTGGTTTAGCCCACCATAGTCTGTAGTCTCCAGGTAGCCTCCAGCAATTTCCTACCCTTAATCACTCATTGACCGAAATAACTCCTTCTGAAGACCCTCCCCAAACTCCTCCTTTAGACCACCCCTAGATTCTTCCCACAACCTTCTGTATATAAGACCCCATCTCACACCATGTGGTGTGAGAGTGCCATAGAATTTTCTAGGACAGATTTACTCTGTGTCCAATACAAGTGAACTTTTAATAAACTCTGCTTTACTTTGGCTGAGAGAAGACTTGAGTCAAATTCATTCAGCAGAACCTGGTGTGTTGGTATTTTGGGGTCTTGAGCACCTCTCACCCTCACCATTTACAGGGTTATGCTATAAGAATAGTCAAGTGCAGCTAGGTGGAGCAGTGGATTGAGTCCCAGATGGGGCATCAGGAAGACCTGAGTTGAAACCCAGCCTCCCTTGCAGCCACACACAAATACTCCCCATATCCTTTTATGTGCCTGATCTCTCCCTAGGGATATAATTTTTGGTTGCTTATACTTTATAAGATATTTTGTGGTTTGGAAGCTAGATTTTTTTTTCTAAAGGCTGAGACAATTTGCTTTCTGTCCTATGTCAGTATTCTTCTGGTATGGCCCATTGTGTTTCAGTTGGAGCTACTTGACTACACCTTTAAACTCAAATCACTGGCTTTCATTGAATGGCTAATAATAGCCCCTAACCCAAGCCTCTTTGGGGCAGCTAGGAGGACAATGGATAGAGCCTGGTGCCTGGAATTAGGAAGACTCATTTTTATGAGTTCATGTGGCCTGAGACATTTACTAGATGTGTGACCCTGGACAAGTCACTTAACCTTATTTCCCTCAGTTTCTTCATCTGTAAAATGAGCTGGAGAAGAAAATGGCAAAGCACTCCAGTACCTTTGCCAAGAAAGGGTTAGACATGATTGAACAAGGCTCTATGACTCATTGCTTTAAACTTAATGGTTTAGAAAGAGTGCAAATAGAATTTTCTGTTCTAGCAAGAAACTCCTCTCCCAGACTGATATTTTTGTGATGGTTAATTAAGCCATCTTTTGTCTCAGTTCTTACCTAGCCTGTAGTCATTGAATGGGGTGTTGCCTCAGACTGAGAGGAAGGAAATAACCTTGATTTAGAAGATGCCAAGGTCATCCACTGAATCCTGGGCTATCACCAGTCATCCTGACTTGTCTTGCCACTGGACTTCAATGACTTTGGAAGAGAGAGGGAGGCTGCTGACTTTGCACAACCCTGCCTCACTCAAATCCATTTCAAGTAAAAGTGAAGACATCACCTATCATCCACTATTTTACCCCAATATCATAATGTCATTGGTCCTCTTTAAATATGAACAACAGCATGTTGTTAGCAGTATGACCCAGTTATTTAACCTCTCTTAGGCTTATGTCTTCAGTGGCCTCATCTGTAAAAAGAGGATAATAATAGCTCATAATTATAAGTTATTGTGAGGGTCAAATGAGATATTCGTAAAATACTTTGAAAGCTTTAAAGCATTATATAAATGTTATTATTATTACTATTAGTGTTGTTTACTGGCCAGTGCTATTGTGTCAGAGAATGAAAAAACAATTTGAAATATCTGCTATGTGGGAAAAGATAAAGAATGCCAAAACCCCCCAGTAGAGTATAGGTTGATTGATCAGGAGTAAGGACCCAGCTGTGGTTATGAAACATAAACTTATAGTAGGTGAATCAACTGGATTTCATGACTTTTTTTTAACAGTGTTTAACAGCCTGAGAGCTGATGTGGAGGAACTGGATGATGGACTTTGCCCAGAGTCTAGGCTTAACAGGTCAAGAATGACTATAGGTCAGGGGTCAAGTTAAAGATTCCAGAATGTTGGCTAGTGAAACATTAAACTGACTGACTATGGGGCTGAGGCTGGGTATGGAAGCAAGGAGAAGCAGAGATGGGGTGGGGGGAGAATCCTAGGGGTCAGTGAGCCAGAAGTGACAGATGGTGAACAACAAGCTTAGTTAAATGAGAAATCGAATAGGAGAGGAGCCAGGTTGGGAGGCTAGAGTTAAAGGTGATGAGGTTTAAGGTATGTTAGCTGCAGGAAGCAGGAGGAGGTCATTTGGAGCAGAGGAGGTTTAGGAAAAAGAACTATTGAGGTCACCAGCTCCTGATAAATTGGGTGAGAGACCTAGAGGTGAGCATAACTGCTGCTACCATTCTCCTAAGTCAGTCTGTGGCGGGGAGAAAGGGGGGTGGAAGAAGGAAAACAAAGTCTGTTGTTTAATTTCTAATACATTTATATTTTTATTCAGTGCACTTTTCAAGTAATGCGACACTCAGCCTTGACTAGGTTATAGAGATGATGGCCTAGAACAGGGGTCAGCAAACTACAGCCTGAGAGCCAGGCCCCTAAGCTAAGAATTTTTAAAATCATATTTAAGTTCCTCTAAATAAATTTTATTCTACATTAAAATGTCTGAAAAAACACCAAAAAACAAAACCACCCACCCTTCTTAGGTGAACAGTTGAAAAACAGTCCCAATTTGGCCCTTAACCTATAGTTTGTTGATCCCTGGTCTAGAAAATGAGGGACAATATCAGGGATGGCAGGGAATTAGGTATAAGTAATCTGACTTCTCCTAGGCAGGACTTTTTAACTTGCTGTCAGTGGACTCTCAAGGGGTCTGTGGATTTCAGAGCATCCATGAGCTTGGATAGGAAAAAAAAAATCACATCTTCACTTTCACTAACCTTTGGTTTCTTTTGTAATCCTATGTATTTAATTTTATGCATTTAAAAAACATCATTCTGATAAGGGGTTTCATTAGTCTTCCAAAGAGATCTGACACAAAACAGGTTAAGAACTTCACTATTAGTCCACTGTAGCCTGGATTACTTCCAAACATGTGGGCAAAGCATCTTAGTGGCACATAAACATTAGCCCTAGTATGAAGGCTAATCCTTCCCGCTGTGCCCTTGATCCCAACTGCTTCTACTTTCTCTGGGGCCTTTTTCCAGCAATCATACCCTCTGTCTCTCTACCTCTCTTACTCTCTCTTTTCCATGCATCTTCAGTCTCTCTCTGTCCATTTACTTAGAAACATGCTCACGTGTCCTCAGTCTTCCAAGCATTTCAGAACTGTTTAACTTTTGTCTTTGTATTATCAGAGCCTAGCTCAGTACCTGGTACACAGCAGGTGCTTAATCAATGCTTCCATCTTGGCTCCTTCTTCTCTTTGCCAGACTTCTCTACAGTTCATGTCTCCATCCCCTCACCTTCTCTCTTCAGTGCCTCCCAGTCTCACTTACATTCTTACCACTAGACTCAAACTGCTTTCTCTTAGGCTACCAATTATTTCCTAATCACCTAATACAATAGCCTAATTTTAGTCCCCACCCTCTTTTCCTTCTCTATGGCATTTCTTAATGTTAAAAAAACCTATCTCTGGGGCAGCTAGGTGGCACAGTGAGTAAGAGTGCTAGCCCGGAGTCAGGAGGACCAGGGATTGGTTCTGGCCTTGGAAAATGAGCACCCACACATAAATAATGACTGGCGATGTAACCTTGAGCAAGTTACTTAACCCCAATTGCTTTAATAAAACAAAACAAAACAAAAAAACCTACCTCTTCTGGAGTCAAGAAGACCTGAATTCAAATCCAGCCTTAGATACTCAATGAGTTGTGTGACTCTGGGCAAATTGCTTATCCTCTGTCTATCTCAGTTTCCTCAACTGTAAAGTGAGGATAATAATAGCACTTACCTCCAGGGTTGTTGTGAGGCTCAAATGAGATAATATTTGTATAGTACTCAGTACTGTGCCTAGCATATAGTAGGTGCCCAATAAATGCTTGTCTCCTTCCTTTCTTTTTTATTCTTCTGCCTCCTATGAATTAAAAGAAACCATAGTCTCCTGGTTCTTCTTTTACCCCTCTAATGGCTCCTGCTTTGTCTCCCTAACCCTATCTCTTCCAAAACAACATTTCTCTTCTCAAGCTCCTCATCTCGGCCTTTTTCTCTCCTCTCTCACCTGGCAATTTAATTCACCTGAACTATTACTAACAGGCTGATGGCTCATAAAGCCATATCTCCAGTCTTGACCTCTCAACCTCCAGACCCACTTTTAGATTTCATGCCTGAGGATTTCAGCAAGGGAAAATCTCTTGTTATGACTGTAAATTTTAAAAAAGAGCAAGACTTAGTCGGATGAATGGTTCAGTTCAGTATCAGTAGAATAATCTAGATTGATGTCAATCTGGAGAAGAAGAATTCTGTCATGAATTGCCCTCTCCCCTCCTCCCCACTTTCCTCTCCACTCCCCTTCCCTCCTCTCCCCTCCCCTCCCCTCCCCTCTCCTCTCCTCTCTTTCTTGCAACTCCTTCATACTTAACAAGACACACACACACACACACACACACACACACATTATATAAGAAACATATCCTAGGACCTCCTTCACTGACACATCCCTTGAGTCCACTGTTCTACCATTAAAATCTTCCTATCTTATATCATATTCTATTTTCTTTTTTTGGGGGGGGGTGGGGGTGGGGAAGGCAAGGCAATTGGAGTTAAGTGATTTGCCCATGGTCATACAGCTAGTTAAGTGTCAAGTGTCTGAGGCCAAATTTGAACTCAGGTCCTCCTGACTTCAGGGCCAGTGCCCTTCACTGTGCCACCTAGCTGCCACTCTTGTATCATATTCTGAGGGCCAATCCCAATATTAGGACTAGCTAATCTGGAATGTAAATGTTTGCTTATATGTTAATGTGTCTTCCCAGTAGCTCCTAGAAGCTGTCACTTGAACAGTGGCTACACCCTAGTAAACTGTCTCAGCAGACAGGTTAAACCAGATTCAGGGTCATTGACAGGCCTTAAATCCATTATAAGTTAAGGGGATGTCTACCCCAAGCCTTTGAAGATTTTCCCTGGTGGAATGGGTAGATGAGAACAAGTTGTTCCAATGGCCATGAAGGCAGCTGAAATTGTGGAGCAGTTAGAGATTGGTCAGACATCCAAGATGCCAAGGTCATCCACTGCATCCCAGGCCATCACCAGTCACCTTGATTTTTGCCTTGCCACTGGACTTTGATGACTCTGGAGGAGAGAGTGAGGCTGATGCCTTTGTGCAGCCTGCCTCACTTAAATCCAATTCACATAAAAGTAAAGACACCACCCATTACCCACTATTTTACCCCGACATTGTGATATCATTGGTGCTGTCTGAAAACTGAAGGACAAATGATAACAGTCAACAAGCATTTATTTATTTGGTGCCTCCTATTTGCTAGGCACTGTGTTAAGTGCTGGGGATACAAAGAAAGGCAAAAGACAATCCCTGCCTCAGGGAGTTCACAGTATGAGATGAGGAGGCACCTTCAGGTGCTACATTTGCTATAGACAAGCTAGGTTTATGCTTATGTGTTTTTAAATTTAACAACTCAAGGATAGTAGACATCTCCTTTAGACTTCTGATGCATGAGTCCTCCTGACTACCAGTGGAGTCCTGTCCGCCCAATGACAACAAAAATAGACTGTAGATCATTTGAATCCTCCAGTGTGCCCCCCTTTCCTTCATCACAGGAAATAAGTAACTAGGCTAGAAACATCAGATCTCAACATAGTTCAAAATACATACTGAGAAAAGAGTTAGCTCCTTCCCCCTTTTCTCTGAATCAGAAGCACCTGTGTGAAGATCAGTCAGGAGTGGCCAGGTCCACCCCTCCCTTTTGGATATTTTCATCACCACCACCATCATCATTCATATTTACATTGTTATTAACAACTCCAGCTCACATTCACATAGCACTTCAAAGTATGCAAAGAGCTTTACAAGTATGATCTCATTTGAGCTTCACAGCAACCCTGGGAGGTAAGTATTACTAATATCCCCATTTTGCAGATCACAAAACTGAGGCTTAGAAAGGTTAAATGATAGGCCCAGTCTACCCTTCTGGCAGGTGGAAGAATGATCAGAAATATTTCCCCCCCTCTCCATTTTGGAGGACCACATAAATGCATGTCTAAGGCAGTCCTCATTTAGCTGAGGAAGAATTTCTGCACATTAGTAATTGTGCATTTTCTACATGCTGAGGGTTATGGTTGATGATTCTATTCTATACAGGAGCCACATTCAACAAAGTAAGATGTTTGTAGTTGGATTAGTAGGTCCTCTGAAAGTCCATGTGCTTGGTGCTTCAATTTCTCTTAGAGTGGCAAGTTGATTAGTAAGCTAAGAATTCTCCATGCATTTTCCTACACTAACCATAAAGGTGTGCTTCTCTGTCACCAGTAAATCTGTCTCTTTCTTAAGCAAAATGGTGTCATTATCTTGTAAGGATCAGCTTTGCAGGCTCATTATGATATGAGCCTAAAAAAAAATCCCAGGAATCCTAGTGACCTTAACCAATTTAGGGGGCAGCTGCTCAGTGGCTGCTTACAAAAGAATAGGGCAATGGGAAAACAAGTGTAAAGAACAGCAGCTTTAAATGGGTGATTAACACTCATGCCTCAAAGATTTAGAATTTAGAAATGCTGCAAGGCTCTCTAACCCAGCCACAAACCAACAAATTGAGAACTTGGGCCTGGAGAGAAGGAAACTTGCACCATCTTCTGGAGGAAAGTTGCACGTTCTCTTACTAGGGTATGGGAGAGCTTGTGATGCAAACTCAAATGACAGCTGCAAGGGGGATCCACAATTCCTTCTGGTAGAAGAGGACCCAGGAACTTGAGACTGAGAAGTAACAAAGGGAATTGCTAACAGGACCGTCACTGGAAATTCCAGTTGGGAGAAAGGGAGGGGGCAGAGACCATGGGGGGATCCCTGGAGCCCAGCATTTGCTGCCATCATTATTGATCCTGGATATCTTGCATGGCACAGATGCCCAGGATAGGCAATCTGGGAGGAGTGCAAGCCATCTAGGTCCAGCATGCTGATGGGAGAAGTATGACTGTGACTTGACCCTTGTGGAGTGGGGATGACATGCTTGGACAGATTCATTTTCTTCCCCTCCCCGCTCCCATCCCCATGCTGCTGACATGGAGAAGGAAATTACTTCCCTCTCAGTTCCCTACTGGCCCTTTACTGTCTGAAGTGATAACTTAGGAGGAAGTGGATTGCCCCCATGTTGGTGCCTTGGGGAATGAAGCAGACTCCCCCTCGCCAGGCATCCCATGCTGATTGAGACTTTATAGTCTAGACTTGACTCTGACCAATAAGGAGGAAATGGTTGCCAAAGTAGAAATGATGAAAACTTTGGGAAGAGGTAGTTGTTCAATCTCTTAAAGTTGGAGGGACTTCAATGGCCCTCTAGTCAAACTCACACCTGAAAAGAAAGCCCTACCATAACAGGCTTGACATGTTGTCATCCTACCTCTATTTGAAGAGTAAGCTTACTGGCGAACAGTTTGTAGGCTCCATTTTCTTCCCCTTTCTGAAAATTGTGACTTTTGCCCTTCTCTGGTCCTGCCTTCTCCCTTTTCTTTCTTTTTTTTGTTTTTTGTCTTTATTAATTTGTTTGTTTACTTTTAGTCCACAAGATTCAGTTCCATAGTCCCTTGAGTTTCAAATTTTCTCCCCCTCCCTCCTCCCTCCCCTCCTTCCCCATGGCAGCATGCAGTCAAGTATACGATGTGCAAATACTTTCACATTAGACATTAGTCAGGTTATAAAGAAGGATTGTATCGGATGGAATGAACAATGGGAAAGAAGAAACAAAATCAAACAAGAAAAAGTCAGAGAGCAGATAGCTTGCTTCAGTCTGCATTCAGACTCTGTTCTTTCCAGCTCTTTCTAGTTCTTTCTCTCAGTGTAGACATCTCCTTCCATCATGGCTTCTTCATTTTCTACTAGCTTTCATGTATCATTGATATCATCCAGCTCAGCAACAATATCTTCTAGCTCTTTCAGCCCCTAAGTTCATCTGGGCCAAGGGCTTTGAATTCATCAAGGGTGGTTTGAGGTTCTACTGTCTCCTTATTTATCGTGGGGACCAAATGTGTAAGCTTCTTTTATTCTGTCATTTCCAGTGTCGAGGTCATTCTCATTGGCAGAGAAAACAAACAAAATAAACTGAATAATTCAGCCTTCTCTCTGTTGTCAGTTACCGTCCTTCTATTCCTTCCATGCCTCAAGACTTTCCCTGGTTCTATCCTTTCTTTGATCCCCCTCTTCCCTCTGATGTTACAAACAAAAAATCTCTTTCCCTTCCATTTTTCATCTTCTTGCCAAATTCAGCTCAAGCCAAGCACTAGGGACACCTTTTCCTTCTTTCTTTTCCTTCCTTCCTTCCTTCCTTCCTTCCTTCCTTCCTTCCTTCCTTCCTTCCTTAAGGGACACCTTTCCTTCCTTCCTTCCTTCCTTAACCCCAATTCCTTCCTTCCTTCCTTCCTTCCTTTCTTCCTTCCTTTCCTCTCCTCTCTCTCTCTCTCTCTCTCTCTCTCTCTCTCTCTTTTTCTTTCTTTCTTTCTCTTTCTCAAGATCATGCTACCTTCCCATATTTATCTTCTCTTATATGGCCTTGCTTCCATCTTACTGAAATACTTTTTTAAAAATTGAAGTTAGAGGAGGGCAGAGCCAAGGTGGTGGATAGAAACAGGACTTCCTCGGAACTCCAGCTTCCACATCCTCCAATTCATGTAAAAGGGGACTCTGAACAAACTTTGGAGCTACAGAACCCACAAAATGACACAGAGAAGCTAACCTCCCACTGAGGACAGCCTGGCAGCAAGCGGCCAGCCCAATGCTCTAGGAGTGGAACCCAGCCCCACAGGAGCCAAGGTTTTAGCCCCAGGGTGGGCCTGACCAACCACCAGCTGGAGGGACTTCAGATTACCAGCAGCTGTGGCAGTTTCCAGAATTATCAACCCATAGATGCTAAGGACAAAGTGAGAGGTCAGTGCAGTGTAGACTTTGGGATACAGTAGTTGGGAGTGTGGTAGGCCTTTGCTCCTGGGGTGAAAAGGCCCTGAGGTACCATGGCCATGCAGCTGCAGCCACATGGTAGTTTCAGTTCCTGGCCTGCAGAGTGTAGGGGGACCAAGCCACCAGTCTGAAGGATAATTGCTCTTGTTTTAACCTGTTTGGATCTGTATTGTGATCTAGGGTGGAGGTCCTGGGGTGTGTGGCCAGCTTGCCAGACCCTGTGGAGGCTTCAGAGAGGGCACACAACTTATACCTTTGGCAGCTGAGAAAACCCCAGCATTTGGTCCAAAGATCCCCTGTCTGGTAGCAAAGTCCTACTGTGACAAAAATCCCAAAAGTCAAGTAATTGAGTGACAACATGAGTAAACAAGGGAAGCAAAGCAAAGGAATCCAACATTAGATTCCTATTTTGGCGACAAAAAGGATCAAAGTATGGAACAGGAGGAAGACAATGAAGTCAGAACTCCTGCACCAAAAGCTTCCAAGAAAAACACAAGCTGGTTACAGGCCATAGAGGACCTTAAGAAGCAAATAAGAGAAGTGGAGGAAAAATTGGGAAGAGAAATGAGAAAGATGCAAGAAAAGTATGAAATGAGAATCAACAACCTGATTGAGGAAAATAATACCTTAAAAAACAGACTAACTCAAATGGCAAAAGAGGCTCAAAAAGGCAATGAGGAGAAGAATGCCTTAAAAAGCTGAATTTAGGGGCGGCTAGGTGGCTCAGTGAGTAGAGTGCTGGCCCTAGAATCAGAAGGACCTGAGTTCGGATCCAGACTCAGACACTTAACGCACTCACAAACAAAAACCTAGCCGTGTGACGTTGGGCAAGTTACTTAACCCCAATTGCCCTCCAAAAGGCAAAAAAAAAAAAAAAAGCTGAATTTGGCAGAAGGAAAAAGAATCTCAAAAGCTCACTGAGGAGAATCATTCCTTCAGAATTAGATTGGAGCAAATGGAAGCTAGTGACTTTATGAGAAATCAAGATGCTGTTAAGCAGATCCAAACAAATGAAAGAATAGAGGGCAATGTGAAATATCTCATTGGAAAAAACACTGACCTGGAAAATAGATCCAGGAGAGATAATGTAAAAATTATTAGACTACCTGAAAGCCATGATCAAAGAAAGAACCTAGAAATTATCCTCAAGAAATTCTCAAGGAAAACTGCCCTGATGTTTTAGAACCAGAGAGCAAAATAGAGGTTGGAAGAATCCACCAGTCACCTCCCAAAAAAGAGCCCAAAAAGAAAACTCCTAGGAATATTATAGCCAGGTTCCTAAATTCCCAGATCAAGGAGAGACTATTACAAGCAGCCAGAAAGAAACAATTTGAATATTGTAGAAACACGATCAGGATAACACAGGATCTGGCAGCTTCTACACTGAGGGATTGAAGGGCTTGGAATATGATATTCTAGAGGTCAAAGGAGCTGGGATTAAAACCAAGAATCACCTACCCAGCAAAACTGGGTGTCATGTTTCAGGGGAAAATATGGTCATTCAGTAAAATAGAGGACTTTCAAGTATTCTTGATGAAAAAAACAGAGTTAAATAGAAAATTTGATATTCAGATACAAGAAGCAAGAGAAGCATGAGAAGGTAAACAGGGGGAAAAATCATAAGGAACTTATCAAAGTTGAATTATTTACATTCTTACATAGAAAAATGATAATTGTAACTGATGAAACTTTTCTTAGTATGAAAATAGTTGAAGGGAATAGAAATATATATATGTATATGTATATATAGGAGGGCATATGGGCATATGAAGACATGTGAATGTGTGTATATATGTTTACAGGTATACATAGATAGAGGGCACAGGACCAATTTAATAGGAAGGGATGATACTTAAAAGGTGAAATTAAGAGGTGAGAGAGGAATATAATGAGAGGAGATGGGGAGAGACAGAATGGGTAAACTATCTCATATAGACGAGGCAAGGGGAAATGGTTACAATGGAGGGGGAAAATGGGAAGGCAAAAGGGAATGGGTCAACCTTATTGTCATTGAATTTGGCTCAGGGAGGGAATGACATACACATTAAATAGGGTATCTCACCATACAGGAGTGTAGGGGGGAAGGGGATGAGAGGGGGGATGATGGAAAGGAGGGCAGGCAGCTGTGAGGGAGGGAAGTTGGAAGCACCCACTTTTGAAAAGGGACAGGATCAAAGTAGAGAATAGAACAAGTGGGAGGTGGGACAGGAGAGAGGAAATATAGTCAGTCTCTTACAATATATCTACTATGGTAATGTTTTGCATTAGCTACACATGTACAACCTATACTGAATTTCTTATCTTCCCAGTAAGGGTGGGTGACAAGGGAGGAAGGGAATGAATCTGGAATTCAAAGTTTTAAAATCAAATGTTTAAAAATACATACATATATTATTATTAATTCTATTTTACATATAATTGGGAAACAAGATATACAGGCACTGGGGTATGGAGATCCACCATGCCCTACTGGAAAAGTTGAAGAGGGTATGGGAGAGGATATGGGAGAGAGCAGATTGGAGGAGGGGATATCCTGTGGGACTGCTATTTTGGGGCTGTGGATAGGGGAAAAATGAGGAGAAAATTTGTAACTCAAAATCTGGCGGAAATGAATGATGTAAACCAGAAGTTAATAAAACATTTGAAAATAAAAATTAGTCGCTTGGTGACTTCTCATGCATCCACATCAGTTTCTTCAGAAATTCCCATTTCCCCCTTTCTTATCAGAGTGATTTCCCTTTGTTTCTTCAGAATTTAATTCTTGAGAGTTTCTCATTCCTCCTGGGCTGACTTCCCCCCCTAAAGAATTTTTGCCCATGAGAGTCTCCTTATTCTTCCTTTGAGCCCTTCGGCATCAGGGTGCCTGTCAGGGTATGATTGGATTTCCTTTTCTTTATTAAGAATTCTAGGAAGGAAGTGGTCACTTTCCTCAAGGTTCCCATCATTTCTATCTCAGAAACCAATTCTCTTCCCTGTTAGTGAGAACTGTTTACAGATTAAAGTGTCTTCTTGTTGGCTTCTCCACCATTTGAAAAATGAAATTATCATTAAGACAAGTTATTAGCAGCTTTGCCATTGATAGAAGGAGAATTCTAGCAGGTGTCTTTATTGCCATACCATGATCCTGTGCCAGATTTGTGAACAATTTCTTGTTTTTCTGTCCATGTGGTCTGCAGGGCACTCTAATGACAAAATTGCTTCTGTTTCTCCCATACCGCTATACACAAATGCTCCACACCATTCTTCCCTGATCAGGTTCCTAGAATTCCCCACAAGTATATTTTCCTAAGGTGTAACCCAGAGCTATATTCCAGGTTTCAGTCAGTCATGCAGTCAGTAGATGAGCATTTATTAAGTGCCTACTATGTTTGAGGAACCAATTCTCAGTGGAATCTATAAGATCTCATTTTAATTGATTGTTGCCTAAACTCTGGGAATTTGTTCATAGACATTTGAGGCCATGCTTTCCATTACTGGCTCCTCTCTTGGATTTTGTCTCCTGTGAATGTCTAGGGGTCTCGACTGCCACTCTCCTTCCCCCATTGCAGCCATTTTATATGGTACCTAGTATGGTGGACCAGCACAGGTGGTTTTCTCCCTGATACCAACTCTTTTTGTTTTAAAGTCCTTTGGATTAGATTTGCAAAACACCCAGAGAGTATGTCCTTACCAGCCCTTGTTAGGTGTACTCCACCCCCAGACAAGTCTGTCATTCCAATATTTTGAGACATGATTCACAAATACAAATTCAATTTTCAAAATATTATCTTCTTAGCTGTCTGTTCACTTACCAAACCAAATTTTCTCTTCTGTGTGCCTTGAGTTTGTATTGGGGAGATTGGCCAGTAAAGGCCCAGTCCTTAGAGTGTATACAATATGCTCTTGCTGGCAGTAATATTGTTGAGTTGTTTCAATTGTGTCTGACTCTTCATGACCCCATTTAGGGTTTTCTTGGCAAAGATACTAGAGTGTCCTATTATTTCCTTCTCCAGTTAATTTTACAGATGAGGAAACTGAGGCAAACAGGGTTAAGTGACTTGCTCAGGGTCACACAGCTGGTAAGTGTCTGAGGCCAGATTTGAACTCATAAAAATGAGTCTTCCTGACTCTAAAGTCCTCACTCTCTTTATTGCCCCACCTAGCTGCCACTGCTGATAACAACTAGCATTTATATAGCCCTTAAATGTTTACAAAATGTTTTACAAATATAATCTCTTTTAATCTTCATAACAGCCCTAGAGGGGAAGTGCTATTAGTATCCCTATCTTACAGATGAAGAAACAGGCTGAGAGATTAAAGGACTCTTCCAGGGGGAAGATCTGAACTCAGACCTTCCTGACTTCATCATTCTATCCAATAGGCTGCCTGGTTGTAAATCTACATGGAGGCTTGGTAAACCTTTTCCCTCTCTACTTTAAACTTTGTGGTAACAAAAAGCCTTTTAATTAGTTCATGAGATAGAGCTGAGCCCGCATACAAAATGCTCAAACAGATGAAATCTCTCTCTGATGTGAGCTAGTCAGTCTTCTAGGAGGGTAGAGGTAGATGTGGCAGCAGCCTTCCGCTAGACTGCTGCCTGTCCATGAACACATGGCTCCTTCCCTATATTCCCTCTCAGCTGTGTTTATTCTTTCCTGATCTTAGGAATGAGTATCAGAGGTGGAACAGGTCAGGTTATATGACCTTGTGAGCTCAGCCATCAAAACCATCAAAAATCCTCTTAGCAATTGGAACTTGTACCAGCAGCTGTAGCTACATCTTTTTTTTTTTTTGCTTTTTAGAGGGCAATTGTGATAACTGACTTGACCAAAGTCACATGGCTAGTAAGTGTGTCAAGTGTCTGAGGTCGGATTTGAACTCGGGTCTTCCTGACTCCAGGGGTAGGTGCTCTATTCACTGCACCACCTAGACAACTCAGCTGTAGCTCCATCTTGTGAGAACCCAGCCCAGCAGTGCACTGACCTGGTGGCTGAGACACCTTATCCTTTAGGCAAGGGAGTGATTCATCCATTGGTTCTAGCACACTCAGAAATAAACTTGTGAAATTGGAGGAATGTTTTACAGCAATTTCCTTATGTTTGAGCCAACTCTTCTTAGAGACCAAGGTGGTAGTGAGGGTACTCCTTGTTTTGGAGACTGCACTTTGGTTCTTCCTGTTCCTTCCCTGTATAAAAGCTAATTGATGGTAAGTATGTCATGAAATCGAGGAGTCATTCACTGGTGATTAATATTGGGGAAAACACACCAAATGGGGGCTCAATATCAACCATAAGAAAACCCTCTAACTCCTTGGTTATTGCTAGAACTGGGAGGGGAGCAGGAGCCATGCTCTGGGATCTGACAATGGAAGAGGGGCATGAGAGCATGAATGCAGAGGCGAGGAACTACCCCTACAATGAGCAGCAACCAGGACAGCACAGCCTGTGATCCTGTGGTCTTCAGTTTCTTACCCAAGATTCTGTAATCTTTGGTGGTATATTCTAGGTCCCTTCTGGTAGCAACCTTTGTAATAATATGACTCATTAGAAGTAGTTAGCTGTTATCTGTTTGGGCAAGTCTTAGGAGGGTCTCCATCATATCTTGGATGGATGCCTGGCAAGGACAATGAAACCTTTCTATTATTGCTATCAGGTTAACAAATATGTAATTCTGTATTCTTGAGCAGGAAATTAGCAACTACTACTATATTTTTCTTTTTTTGTTTGAAAACCTTTACTAATTGGGAGAGCCTGGGTCAGGTTCTCGTGTGTACCATTGCCATTGATAGGGAGACTGGTGTAGTGAGGAGAGACCTTGAGCTTGTGCCTGAAGAGAGCTGGGCTGGGTAGGCAGAGAGGAAGGGAAGGCAACTGGGGGATCAGCAGGTCAGAGGATCTGAAGGCCTTCCCTTCCTGCTTCTGGTTGGAAAGGTCCTTCACATATTGCTCCTTCCTTCCCCTCTTCATCATTCTAGTCAATGGAGTCAAGGGGCCTTCATCTCACTATTTGCTATGTCTTCTAGAGTAGCTTCTCAAATGTTTTTCCCATAAAACCTGTGCTTGTGGCCCAGGTATCTCAGAATAGTGTTGCTCTGGTATAAGGTAAAGTGTCCATCTGTGAACTTGAGGAGTGACCTGTCCATGGAGACAGCTGGCTTTGAGATGCCCCTATATCCTTATCTCTTCAGCTGCTACCTCCTCCATGAAGGTCTGGCCCTCATCCACCAGGAGCATCTGAATGGCTTCACATTGCTGTCAAAGAAAGATGGTAAGGTAACATATCATACCTATCAGATTGGCTAACATGACAAAACAGGAAAATGATCAATGTTGAGAAGATGTAGGAAATTGGAACACTTATGCATTGTTGGTGGAGTTGTGAACTGATCCAACCATTCTGGAGAGCAATTTGGAACTATGCCCAAAGGGCTATAAAACTATACCTTTTAACCCAGCAATACCACTTCTAGGGCTGTATCATAAAAATGGGAAAAGGACTCACATGTACAAAAATATTTCTAGCAGCTCTTTTTGTGGTGGCCAAGAAATGGAAATTGAGGGGATGCCCATCAATTGGGGAATGACTAAACAAGTTGTGGTATATGAATGTAATGGAATACTATTGTCTATAAGAAAAGACAAGCAGGTTGACTTCAGAAAAACCTAGAAAGAATTACATGAACTGATGTTGAGTGAAGTGAGCAGATGCAGGAGAACATTGTACACCGTAACAGCCACATTGTGTGATGATTAACTTTGATAGACTAAGCTCTTCTCAGCAATGCAATGATCTAATACAACTCCAAAAGACTCATGATGGAAAATGCTATCCACATCCAGAAAAGAGCTATGGAATCTGAATGCAGAGCAAAGCAGACTATTTGCTCTTTTTTTCTTTTGTTGGTTTGTTTTGTTTCTTCTTTCTTGTGATTCTTCCCACTGGTTCTAATTCTTCTTTATATCAAGACTAATGTGAAAATATGTTTAATATGAATGTATATGTAGAGCCTTGCATGCCATCTTGGGGAGGGGAAATGAAAGGGCGGGGGAGAAAATTGAAAACTCAAAAACTTATGGAAATGAATGTTGAAAACTAAAAATAAATATTTTTTAGAATGTTAAAAAAAAAGAAAGATGGTATAAGAAGGTGTGGTGGGTAATGGGTGGCAGAGCAGGAGCAGAAAGTCCCTTTACTTGCCACCTTCTGGCCCTTTTACGCTAGATGCTCTGTCTCTTGAGAGATTCTGTGACTCCACTTTATCTTTCCTTGGAGGATAAGCAGCTGCTTCCTTCTCAGAGCACTGAGGTCTCTTTGTAAAAAGAGCTCCAATGGGTTTTTACAGATCCATATATGCAGTATCCCTTTTCCTTTCCTTCCTGAGTGACATTCTACTTTCTGACCTCCTGAAAAAGGTCAATGTTTCTTCCTGCAACTTTAAATTCTCTCTCTCTCTGTCTCTCTCTTTCTCTCTCTCTCTGTGTCTCTCTTTCTCTCTCTCTGTCTCTTTGTCTATCTCTGTCTCTCTGTCTCTGTCTCTCTGTCTGTCTGTCTCTCTCCCTCTCTGTTTTAAGGAACATTTCATTGCCCCTGATAACCTAGAGGGCAGAGAAGCATTCCTCAAATTAGTGTTACAGGAATAATAAAAGGGGGAAAACTTGGGAACAGAAGGACACTTAGCTGCCCTTGGAAAAGCAGATTTCCAAGCATTCAGGAATAGTATTGGAAGGATCTCATAGTCGAAAATCCTCCTTATCTGTCACTAACCATGACCTTAAAAGATTGATGATAAAGCATACATGCCGCCTTTTGAAGGGTATGTATATGTATACAAAGTACAGAATCAAATACTCATCTTCAGGCATGACCAATGTGGTGTTGATATGTTTTGCTACATTATACATACATACACATATATATATATATATACATAACATATATATGTACTCACATGAATATATAAGATAAGGCTTCCATTCAGGGAGCTATAGGTAGGATGTGAGCATGAATGAATAAGCAATTATTAAGTACCTATTGTGTAAGATGCACTGGGCTAAGCACTTGGGATACAAAATACAAGCAAGGAAGCAGGACAGTCCCTGCCCTCAGATAGCTTTCATTCTAATAGGTGAAGACAAAACATTACAGGAGCAGTGGACAGAGAAATCATGAAATGGTAATGGAGTCACTGGCAAATTATTGACTTCTTCTTTCCAGGAAAAGTAGTGTTGATTTAATTTCTGTGCTCAAAACTGCAGCTGAATCGTGAGTAGGGTTGGGGGTGGAGGTGGGGAGGGAAGTGTTGGGGGTATGGTTATGAAGATGGCCAGAAAGTAGCTTGGCAGGCCCCAAACCAAGCAAGATGTCGTGAATACTCCCCAGTTAGAGCCCAGGGCCAAGGCGGTGGGCAGGGATGGATGTGGGGAAAAAAAGAGCAACATAAAACATTTTAAAATGCATAAGAAGCATAGAAGGGGACAGAAACAGAAGAGTGTTGTTACTATCTTGCTAAACTTAATGTGTTTCTTTTAAAAACATGTAACTGGGGTAAGAATGGACTTGTATGGTGAGATTTGTAATTCAGAGGGACAAGCATGGCTTCTGAGCCCCGACAGTGATCCGGCTCAATCAAAGTCCTTGAACCAGAAGGAAGACTCGACTCATCCTGAGGAATTCCTGTAAGACACACACTGTCTGCAAGAGAGAGTGGGAGGAAGGAGAGGGGATCTCAGGAGCTGCTCCCTCCTAGTACTTAATAATCAAAAGGAATGGGGGCTGGGTTATGATGGTGAAGGGAGAGCTGGAGGTGGGCTTGCAAGCCCTATAAACACCTGGGAATAGAGCGCACGGATTAAAGCCATCAGTAGTGCTCATCATTCAAGCCCCCACAAGGCTGTTCTTTGCCAAGCTCCCCCTCACCCCCCATGCCAATCCAACCACAGGTCTTCCTCCCCCTCCCCCTCCTCCTTTTTTTTTTTTGCTTTTTGAAGGGCAATTGAGGTTGTGACTTGCCCAAAGTCACATGACTAATAAGTGTGTCAAGCGTTTAGGGTCGGATTTGAACTCAAGTCCTCCTGACTCCAGGGCCAAGGCTCTGTTCACTGCGCAGGTTCCTCACCCCTGGCCTAAATGTTTCCTGCATTCTTATTTTGACCCCAAACATAAAGAGACTAGAATTTACCTAGATATACACAAAACTTTAAATTAGGAGGAAAGAATCAAATCTCTTTCCTAACATTAGGAATTTTCCTAATTAGGATTCTGAGCTATTGTGATGGTACTAATCAGTAAACTTTCCTCCCATACAAACTCCATAAAACAGCAAAGGGGCCAGAGGCGTTGTGCACCTGAGGGACAATAGATTGACCCGTGAGAAATGATTATTTCTCCCTTATATTAATAACTAATTATTGAATTAGAACCATGGTTTTTTTTCCCCCCATTTTCTTCTTCCTCATCCAGAAATCAATCAGTGGAAGAAATCTTTCTCATAGATTTACCCAGGCCAAGATCTAATCAGACAGTAAAAGAAATTTTAAGTTTAGGCTAATGGGTGGATTCCTGCTCATTGTGTTTGCTCAGACAAGTAAGAAGAAATATTGATTCTCCCTCTCTTCAGATAGGTGATATGGAAATTAATAAGTCTCTTGGACCAAGATTTAGGTGACCCAAGTCACATATCCCCAAACTCTCGTTGTAATATAACCCAGCTTCTCATTGTAATATTCATTTTCTCATTGTTAACCAGAGTTGGTTACCACCCTCAGGAACAACTGCTCTTCTAAGGGCCTGTAAACTGTGAGCCCACCCCTATAAGGGGTCTTTGGTCTAAGAGAGACACCACCAAATGATCATCCTTTCATTAAAATGCTGTCATTATTAATAAAATTATTCAATTACCCAGAAACTATGTCTCTCAAAAAATCCCTGAAATAAAAGCTATTTTCATACTAGCAGGTTTTAATTTCAAACACACTAAATATAGATAGATATAATCCACATAAAAGGTTTTTGGGAAGCCCTCTATAATTTTTAAGAATTTAAAGAGGTCCTGAGACCAGCAAGTCTGAGGACTGAAGCCCCAGGATAAAAATGAGCTAGCTATTGTAAAAGGATATGGATAATTAGTTCTCTAATTTCTAAAGTAAGAAAAAAGGGCAGATTGGAAACAGGTGTGATAAGCAAAGCTTAGGCAACATTCAGGCTTCCAGTCCAGAGTGGAACTTAGCACCTTCCACATTGCTGACCTCCAGGGTCACAGACAAAATTTCCTTTCATTTGTAATCATCCTTACTGTTCTCTGTTTTGTGAAATGTTTTTGTTTGTTGATGATTATTAAGTTCACAATAAAAAAAGAATATCATAAAATAATTCTGCTCAAGAGATAGGGGATAAGCTCAAGAACAAAATTCTGATAACACAAACGTAACAAAGGAATCTGACAAAGGAAAGAAAAAAATATGCTGCACATGTAAAGAAGATGATGAAGGCAGCTACATGACTTGGTAGAGTGAGCACTGGGCCTGGAGTCAAAAAGACCTGAAGTCAAATGCAGCCTCAGCCACTTAAGAGTTGTGTGCTAGGCAAGTCACTTAGTCTCAGTTTGCCTTGGAGGCAGCTAGGTGGATAGAGGGTTGGGAAGATCTGAGTTCAAATATGGTCTTGGAAGCTTACTAGCTATATGACCCTGGGTAAGTCACTTAACTCTATTTGCTTTAATCCACTGGAGAAGGAAGTGGTACCTTAGCAAAAAAAACCCAAAACCCATGGATACCATCGAGGGGATCACAAAGAATTGGACACAGTTGAATGACTCAACAACAACAAAGGAGATGAACACAAAACTAGGGATTTGGGAATGAATATAAATATGTGGAAAAGAATACTGGGAAAAAATCTCTCTCTACACACATTATATATATAATATATGCATATATATATAATATATGTGTATATATATTGATAATCATTAAATATCTTATTTTTTTGGCCAAAGTCTGAATTAATTAAACTGCTTTCCCTTGCTTTAAAAATGCCTTTTCCTGTACTGGCAACTTCAGAGACCAGATGAGGCCGGAGGTGAGATTCCCCTTGTCTTGGGACACACTCCATATGGGAGGAAAACAGACATCTGGAGACCATAAATTGCAAATATTCCATTTGTTGTCAATTTGCATTTACAACCAAGAAACTTCTTTTCTCACATATGGATGGTAACAAATGGAGATCATAAATTTTTGTGTGACAAGGTCATCCTGAATTGGGATGGTTCTAAAATGTATTTAAATCTTTCTCCTCTGTTCAACAGTTAGGACCTAGCTCTCTACCTGAAACATGAGCAAGAGCCAAGTAACAATTTAGAAGTGGGGCCCTACCCCAAACTGAACAGCAGCCAGCTGTGGTAAAGTCTCAGCTTTTAAAGACTAGCCACTCGGCCAACAGTCAGGCATTACGTAAGCAGGAACTTTCAGAGGCTAAAATCAGTAATTGGTCAGTATATATTTTGATTTTCAATGGCCGGGAGTTTCTCTGGGAGTTTCCCTAGGCGTGGCTAAACCTGGCAGTTTGCTTACTTCCATGAAGGAGAGCTGGTTGGGGGAGGGGAAAGGAACAGGGCACCCAGAATGGGGCCAGGTACAAGTTTTCTAGCTTTAAGGGAATAAATGCTGTAACTGTATACATGTCTCCTTTAAACTTTTAAAAGGTTGTCAATATATATGTGTATACACACACACAGTAGAAAAAAAGTATATAGTGGAAAGAGTGTGGACTTTTGGTTCTGAAGACTTGGGTTGAAATTTCCTCTCTGTCACTCACTGACTCCATACCTTAGGGCAGCAGGACCTAACCAAGGGCAGTTACTTTATATATGTAATGGACAGTTAGTGCAGATACAGGACAGCATAGCCAATTAATATTTTGGGGAGTGCTTTTATTAGCCAGCGGCTGTATCCCAAAAGGGAAGGCAGCCCTGAGAAGTCTGTCCAGCAAGCTTTTATACAGTAAAAAGTACTTTCTGAAACAGTGGTCAGCAAGGCAACTGTTGCTACATAGGGATGTAAACTAAGGGGGGGGGGCAATTCTTTGTTTTAGTTACATCTTGGTTACAAGGCAGGTGCAGGGCGAGGTTTCGCAATGGTCATACCTTTATGCTAGGTTTCTGGGGCCCCCTGAGGGGCCTTGCGAGATGCCTTGTGTAGGAGCTAGCACTATGGGAACCTAGCTGCCACTTCACATGTAAAATGAAGGCATTGAACTAGAATCTAGTAACTTCATAAAACAAACTTCACAGGACAAAAAAATCTCCTTAATAAAAGGATTTTTTCTGTAAAACTTGGACTCAGTCAAAAGGCTGCACCTGAGGACCTAGAAGGCCACATGTGGCCTTGAAGCCAAAGGTTCCCCACTCCCAGACTAGATGATCTCCCAGGCCCTATCCAGTTTTAATAACCTGTGATCCCAGGATTCCTGATTTATTCTACCAAACATCAGAATGAACTGGGGCTGGTAGAGACAACACAAAAAACCATTTTGAGCTAAGTTGGAGGTTGAAGAAGATCAGAGAGGAGACAAAACTGCTAGGATGGGGGGGTGGTCTTGGGTAACATTAGCTATTGTTCTGTTTGTTTTCTCTACCAAGGAGAATGAACACCAAGACCAGAAGAACTGAACCAAAACATTTAGGAAGGATGAAATCTAGGATAAGTGCGGAATGTGAAGGTAACATCTTAGAAGCCTTTAATTAGTTCAAGTCACCAGGTCTAGACAAACCACATCTGAGAAGTCAAAAGAAAAAAAAAAAACGTGTAAGACTGGTAAATTGTCTGGGGTCTTTGGACAAAAAAAAAAAATGAAAAAAGAAGAGGTCCTACCAGACAGAAGATCGGGAAGCAACTCAATTTCTGAAAGGAGGAAAAAGGGGGAGGGAGAGTGGAAACTCACGGCTGACTTTGGTTCCTGGCAAAATTCTAGAATGTATTTTTAAAGTATGCTGTGTGAGCATCTTAAAAAGGGAAGTTCTGGTTACTAAGAACCATCATGAGTTCATTAAGAACAGGATGAGACAGGCTGACCTCATTTCCTTTCTTGACAGGGTTGCTAGAGTGGTAGGTCAGGAAAATGCCACTGACCTCATATATATCTGGATTTCAGCTAGGATTCTAAGTCTTATGACTAAATGAGATAATGTATGTACAAATACAGACACTGATATTTTGGCAAATAGGAGGGAGAGAAGTGGTCTGGATACCAAGTTGGATTCAGAATTGGTCAAGTGACCAAAGGTAAAAACAATCCTTAACGACTTGATGACCAGAGGGAAGACTTGAAGGTGTCTCTTTTCCATTCTTTGCCCTTCATCATTTTTATCAATAATTTGAAGGAATAGGAAACATGCTTATAAGAGCAGCTAGGTGGCTTAGTGAATAGAGCACCAGCCCTGGAGTCAGGAGGACCTGAGTTCAAATCTGGCCTCAGACACTTAACACTTACTAGCTGTGTGACCTTGGGCAAGTCACTTAACCCCAATTGCCCTCCAAAAAGCAAAAAAAAAAAACCAAAACCAACCCAAAAACCATACTTATTAAATATGTAGGTGACAAAAAACTGGGAAGAATTACAAAAGAATCTAAAAAATCATCTTGACTGTCTATAGGCAGCATGGTATAGCGAAAGTAGCAATGAATTTGGAGTCAGAGGGCTAGGGTTCAAATCCCTCCTTTCCCACTTATTACCTGTGTGACCCTGGGTAGGTCATTGAGGCTCTCTGAGCCTCAGTTTCCATGGATGAGGAGTTACAGGAAACAGTCTTCAAAGTGCCTTTCAGCTCTAAATCTATGTTCTCAGAACTAAAACAAGCCACACCCAGTAAAGTGAAATTTAATAGAGTTGTTATCTTATACTTGGGTTCAGAAACTCCCCACAGCGTAAGATCAGGATGGGGCATGTCTGCACAGTAGTCCATGTTAAAAAAAAAAAAAAAAGACTTTGGTGAGGAGAACCAACTACAATAACATAAAGAAAGACAACTCTAAGACATCAAAACCCAGGCCAAAGCTATGGCCAAGCATGATGCCAGAGGCCTGAAAAAAACACAATTGGTGACAGAGAGGTGTTGGGCCTCATGCAGGTGTAAAATGAGGTCTTCAAAGCAGATGCTGGTGGGGCACGGGCCAGGGACATTGTAGAGTTCTGGTAGGGGTTGGCCTTGATGACCCCTGACATTCCCTCTGACTCAGAGATGCAGACTCCAAGCCCAGGGAACATGGCTGGTGTCAGAGCAGGGATTCTGATTCCCACATCTTCCAGATCTGTTTTTCATTATACTTTGGGTGAGATGGCTTCAGGAAGAGGGCACAGCTACTGAGACCAACACCAGGAGTAGACTTTGCCTTGCTGGGTTTGAAGCTTCCAGGAAACAAGGCTTATTCTAGCATCAAACCACATAAACATCCCAGGCACATGTACTCAGTGCATACTCTAGTCATCTCTTCTCTCGCCTATGTCTTCATTCAGGTACCCTACCCTACGCCTGGAACTACACCTCTAAAACATCATGCCAAGATCCTTTTCCCCTTCCTTGATTCAGTCACTGAGTTCTGGGCCCTTACAGAAAAGCTTTTCTAGTTGGAAAAGTAATGGTGATGCCTCCTCTAAGTCACCCTCCTCAATTCTCCCTGTACTTACAATTCTGACAATAGCCCCTCTAATCTATCTGCAATTTAAAAAAAAGTCAAGTATGCTTAAAACCCTAATGTTGCCTCTGTTCCACTGTACTGAAATATACTGAAAGCTCTAGAATAGCCATGGTTTAGTTCTATGTGCACTTAGCTTTGGAGACTGGTTGATGATTAAACAGGGGCTGTTACACTTACTTTGGAGTTTAAATACTCCAAAATAGGGAGGTAACCCATACTCTGGGGCCTGGTCCCCATTTTTCCTTTTGTAAAATGAAACCCACTACTCGAAGGTGTTAGCCAAAAATATTAGTGACCTCATGGCTTCAAAGAACTTGTCCAAAAGACATAAATTACTTGGGAAAGTACATCATTGTAAAGCTTTTTCTTAAAACACAATCTTTGGAATTCTGTGTCAAGGGACATCATTTCATGGGCACTCCCAGGGTGTTTTCCAATTGCTTATTTCTGTGATTCTTACACTTGGATTTACCCATGTAAAATTATTTATCCAGGTAGGAGGAGGGTGCTCTGAAAGTTGTGAGCAAATCCTAGGGTTTTAAGAAGGGAATTGCATATACTAAAGTGTTACCAGTAGCAGCATGGATGCCCAAGCAGGTGCTTTGGCTACATTGGTCAATGTACTTTGATGAACTGCTCCCACAGGTCAGTTGGCTGCACACATGTGAATGTGATGCAGGGGACAGCCCACCTTAAACCTACTAGGCCACTGCTCCACAATAAAGCAGCTTGCACATTGGTGTGGGCATTTCCAATGTGCACTCATCACACCCACAGCTTCAGCTGTGAATCTACTCTTATTCTGAGTCTTCTTTTCTCATCTCACATCATTAAAAAGTGAAGTTTCACTTTGGTTAGTTTTCCTAAAGTATTGGGACTTACACTCTTACAGGACTGAATCTCGGAATTTCCTTAGTCTCTTAGGCCATCTACAGGTTGTTATGGACATTACATGATTTCTTGAGTGAGCCAGAGAATTAAGGCTTGAAATCACAAAAAGTAAACAAGTTTTTAATCTTCTTTCAATGAGAATGGAACACTTTCAGCTTGAAGTCTTTCAAGGGAAACTGACTAACAATCTTAAAAGAAGACATTTAACTGACATGAAAATATTTTTTTAGGTGAAATCAGATGTCTCTTTTGAGACCATCAAGGATGCCCTCTCTTGTGGGAAAACAAGTCTTGATGGAATTACACTAAAATAATCCTTTAGTGCCTTACAGCCTACAAACTAATGGCCCCCTGCTGTGCAGCACTTGGGAGCAGATACTTGGGACATGTCAGGGGATTTATATAGAGGGTAAAGTGGCAGGAATCTGGGTTTCTTATGCAAATCATTTTCTATTTCTATAATACCTTAAGGTTTATAAAGAATTTTACTCACAACAAGCCCTATAGGTGAGGCAGTTAGATGACTCGGTGGATAAAACATTGGCCCTGGACTGAGCAGGACCCAAATTCAAATCCAACCTCAAACACTAGCTGTGTGGCCCTGGGCAAGTCACTTAACCCATTTGTCTTAATTTACCAGAGAAGGAAATGATAAATCACTCCAGTGTCTTTGCCAAGAAAACTCCATGAGCAGTATTGGCATGCTATGGTCCACAGAGCCACTAAGAGTCAGACATGATTTAACAAAGCCTTCTATGTAGAGTAAATACTATCCCCACTTTACAAATGATGGAACTGAAGGCAAAGGGAATTCACATATTGTGAAAACTACAAAAACCCAGGTTTTTTCTCCAAATGCAATGCTATCTCCACCACAGCAAACCTGCCACATATAGTGACAGACTGTGGTTGATTTGTGAGTATTTTATCCTTCTCTACTACACAGCGAGGTCCTCAAGAGCTAGAACCATCTTCTTCATTTTCCCCTTCCTGCCTGTGGGGAAACCACTTCCATGAACCCAACCTGTTCCCCTGCTACAAAACAGGCATTACTGTGCCTGAGGTGCCGGCTCCACAGGAAGATAATAACGAAGTGTCAGTGTTGGGGGGACCAGAGGAATCTGATCCTCCGAGTTCTAAACCTGCTTCTCTCACTTACCAGCTGGGATCCCAGGGATACCAGTTACCCTCTCTGGGTCTGTTTCCTCATTTGTAAAATGAGAGGGCTGGTCTATATCAGTTCTCAAAGTGTAGTGTGAGTCCCTGGGGATCCCTCAGGTCAAAGCTATTTTCACAATATTAAGATATTATTTGCCTATTAAAATACTCCTTTTTAAACCAACTAGATTTAGGAGGCCAGATTTTCTTCATATACTTCTACCAAAACAACACATCTGCAGCAGAATGAATGCAGACACAGACACGAGAGCTCCACTGTCTTCCATTTAGCCAAATATTAGAGATTAAAAAAAAAATTAAAATGACACTGCTTAAATTTTATTTTTGCTTGGGAGTTTTTAATTAAAATGTTAACATATAATGGGTTTAACTGAAATATTTTTTTAAATTTTTATCAGTTTTAATTTTATACAGTAAGTATGGATAGCTGTACCCATCTAAATGAAAGGGGTCCTTAATTATTTTTAAGTGTGTAAAGGGACCCTGAGATTCCAAAGTTTAAGAGCAGCTGGTTTAGAGATCTACAAGGTCCCTTCCAGCCCTAGAGTATAAAAAGCACTTTGTAAGCTTTGAAGAAGTAAATAAATACCAGTTATTTTGAATCTCCCACACAGCCCAGCATGAAGATCTTCAGTAATTGTTCAAAAATACAAATGCTGTACTTATAAAGGCAGCTGGGAGCAGAGGTGCATAGTGAATAGAGTGCCGGGCCTGGAGTCAGTTGGAATTGAGTTCAAATCCAGCCTTAGACACTTATTCAATTGTGTAGGAAAATCATTTAATCTGTCTACCCGTTTCCTCATCTGCAAAAATGGGGATCATAAATAGCACCTGGCTCCCAGGGTGGTTGTAAAGCCAAAACATTTGCAAAGCGCTCTGAAAATCTTTGAGCTCTTTATAAATGCCATGATTGTGGACTTCCGAGCTACCTCGTCCTAGAATTTCTGTAGCGTCCTCATGCTCAGTACTGGTTCAGGTTTAAACAATATCAGTTCTCCAGCCTAAAGATAATCCCCGAGCCTACAATATTCAGAAGCAGGTAAGATTAGTATGAATAAAAGAGAGCTCTTCCCTCCTTGCTACACCACCTAGCTTCTTACCCAAAGCTCTCATACATTTGGGAGCTGCGACTGAGATGATGGATGACTGAAGTCTAGACCTTGATAAAAGGGCTTAACCTGACCTTGCCACAGTGAGTCGACAAAGTAAATGTAAGGACTGAATTTTCCCACATGTTTCAAGTACAAATAACACCGAACTCAGCATGTGTAACCTTGATGGAGGCTTCATGAAAGCCCCAAATCCTAGTCATTTTCCACTTTTCCCCATTCATCCTTCTATGTTTTGAGAGGATGTAATACAGGGAAAAGACTTGGCTTAGTTCTCTTTGAGTAAGATGTTCAGGTGCCCCAAGAGTTATGATGTGGTAACTGATGACTTCCCTCCATAACTGCCTCTCCCGAGAGCCCGTAGGCCTCACCTTAGCTGGTAGTTGATCCATCAGCATTCATAATTCTTCACCTTTGGAAAAAGTGCCAACTAAAGAATACACAAAAGCACACACACAGTCATCTTGGAGTGTACACCCGGGCACTGCTACAATCTCACATTGGTGTCTCGGGAACGAATTGCTTTAGTCTCATTCATTACGAAATTACTGTTGAAAATGGTGCAAGAGAAGAAACCCACTACCCACTGCCTTTCTTACTCCCTCATGAAACAGGTAGGAAAAAGGAACCCAGGCCACCGGAAACATCCCGAAAGGGAGAAAGATGATACGTCAGCATTTATTGAACTCTTTATTCACTTCATGTTTCTTGATTCACATGTAGAAACTGAGATGCTCGGTTTTCTTGTTCTATCAAACATTGCTCTTTTAAATTTTCCCACTAAGAATGATCTTTAGCCATGCAGCTGGAGCTTCTAGGCAGCTTGAAGCAGAGTTTTTGCCCTCCCTTCCAAGCTACCATTCATGAGTAAGTTACCTTTTCAATAAATTGTCCCCCACTCCACTTCACCCCTATTTGTTTGAGTGAATGGTGACTCGGTTCCCTCAGTCTCTAGCAGAATTAATAAAAAGGCCCTCTTTCGTTACCCTGCTAAGCCCTGCTCTCTGGCAGGATCTCAGAGAAAAGGTCGGTATCTACACACCTAGTTCTTATTTGCAGAAACTTGGGAAGGCTCTTTTACCCACTTCAATTTCAGTTCTCCTAAGAACATGGACCATGCCAAAGTGAAGTGTGTTCTGCTGATTATGACTGTACCTGGGACACGGCAGGGATTTTCTTGTGCCTATACTGTGAAACTTAAAATGAGAATTTAGGGACCTGAGTCAACCCACTCATATGAGAAAGCTTATAGCCATACCACAGAAGTAAAGGTATCTTCCTGAAGGTCACCCAGTAGCTTGTTCCTCTGAATTCCTAAACCAGGTCCCCATCTCCAACATAATCCACTTTCTGAAACCTTAAAATCACAGGAGATGATCTCTTATTTGGGTACTCTTAACTCAATAGTGGACAAAAGCATGGTGGTATTATGAGAGAGCATGGGAGATGGGGAAAAAGGGAGGGGGAATGTACTATACATTGGAAAAGAAAAATGAATTCCAATGGGAGAGGAGTCATGCTAACTGATAACACCCTGAACTTATTCCATTATCTTCTCCATTCAAAAGATTCATTTTTCCTAGAAAAACCTCCAGAGAATTAACAGTGCAGTCCCCAGTTCTCCCATTCCCTTCTTTTCAATTTTTGACATGCAACATATTAACTGCAAGTGTGAACAGGAAGGGACAGAATGACTCACTGGGAGGAGACGGTCTGTGAGCAAACAAAATCCCATCCTGTAATCACCTTTGTGTGGCAACTTACTTTTTTCTCCTGACAATGTAAGCAACACTTCATATTAACAAGCAGATTTAGAATAAAACCTGCAAAAACACTTTCTGAAACTTAAAAACTGAGGTTCAACAAGCAAGAATCAGGAAACAATCTCTTGAGCCTAAGACCTTACTTTGTTGGGGACATATCAAAATAGAATCTGTCTACTCAAAATCCTTCTAGGTCTGCTTAGCTTTGGATTTTTATTTCAAATGCACACTTGGGCAGCCATCAGCATGAATTAAACATACCCTGATTACAAGTAGCTCAGAATCCTAATGAAATGGACCAGAGCCCAAAGGCATTTTATTATTCTTATTCTTAGGACTATTAACAGGTGTCTCATTCTTTAAGGTAAATTTAGTGTGTGTGAAATCCAGAGTCACTGTTTTATGGCTGATACTCATTTAGTCTTCTAAACCCTTCCCCAATTCCATTCAATCCTAACATAGGACATGTTCTACACATCAATGGTAGATAAACCTAATTCTAGCAATAAAGCTCTATCTTTAATGACTATTCTGGGTATCTGGTAAGAAAAAGAAAATGAAACAATGAATTTGTTTTAATAGGGAAGTACATTGATGTTTGGGGCGGGAGGGAAAGGTGCATTTTGACCAAGCCATTTCTATTTTCTATCTTCTTCCTTTAGCAGAATAATTTACTTTCAACCACCAGAATGAAATTCCCAAGTTTTCAGAAGTTTGCACTTTTCAGTTTGACCTCATAAAGGCAAGAGGTATGTCTGGAAGGATGTGATCACATAAATCTTCTTTTATTCACTTGTTTCTGTATAGCATGAAAGATTTATCACAGAGACCAATGCTAACAGTCTTGAGATCCAACCCTATCTCTGTAGCTATATCCCAGAGATTTTTGGATAGGTGCTATCCAAGTGACTCTCAGCCTAAGTGAGAATGTTCCTGGATACACACAGTAAACAATCTTGAAACTGGAACAGGCATCTTCTCCCTCTGACACAATGACAGTGTTTTGTGCAAGTATTTTCCTTCTTGCATATCAAGATCCTTTTTTCCTAACAGCCTATTCTCATCCTGGTCTCAGATGACATACACAGGGTATTAAAAATGCCCAATGTCCATGATATTGCCAAAGGGTTACTCAATATTATATTTCCCAAATCCAGAAAACTGGGCCTTAAATCGCCTAAATGTTTCAAGACTCTGACTGCTTTAACCTGATTCCCAACAGCTGGGATCAAACATGTTCAATTATATCATATAAATAGTAGTCTCTAAACAAGGGAAGTATAAACCTGGAAAAGGAATAAGAACTAGAAGCAGATGAAACATGAGTGATACACACACATACCCAGGCAAATTGGCACCAAGCTTATTTTGGGGGCTAAGAGTCCATCAGACTATTTACCTCACATATCCAGAGCAATTTATGCAAACACAAGCCTTGGTTACAACAATCTTAAGTGCCACAGAATTGGGAGCTATGGAAACAGCCAGAATATTACAACGTAGGTTCAGGACATAAGAGAAGGGGGTGAGATGGAAGCACGAAATGAGCAAGTCTGAAAAGCTACCACATAGCAACACTGCATCCGATTTAAAGGCTCAGAAAGCCACTGCAAGTTCTGCCTAGTCTCTTCTATGGCCCCCAATCACAAATCATCTGCAAAGTCCAGTTGTCAGAAAAGTAACCACCACCATTGCTAGAAGAGGACTGTTTTTTTCTCACCAAAGAGGCATACCCTGGAGTGCTCTCCCCTGAGGGCCCCAGAAGCCTCAACGACTCTGGAGCCTTCATGGTGCTGAGCTTTAAAGGCAGAGGTAAAGCGGAGTCTAGGGAAAGGGTGAGGAATCCCAGACTTTCTGAGGCAATCAGAACCAAGCCATCCTTGAATGGAAGTCCCCCTCCTACAATACAACATGGCTGTTATCTTCCAGATTCAGGGACAACATGACATGAGGGCCCCGGTGCACCCCACTCTTTTTTTTCCAGGGTTTTTGTTTAGTCGGCCCTGCTCACCAGGAAGGCATTTGCCTGCTTGGAGCAAAGTCAAGTCTCCGCTCAGGATGCATTAGAAAGCCCAAGGTTTGCTTCTGTGATCAGTTTTATCCTGGGGGTGGTGTTGGATACTTATACACTTCTTGCAACATTCAATGGAATCTTTCTCCCAGGAATCATGAACACACAAGAACCTAACCTGCCTATAAAGGGGGGCACACTTCCTGCTTCTGTTCTTTGAGGACAGATTCTGTGCAACTTCCTTGCAACTCCACGGGGTTTGCTGTTGTTGTTTTTCTTTTTTTAAAGGGCAGAGTGAGACCCCGCAGAGATGAACCCTCTGAAGGGATGTGCTCTTTTTGCTTAGCGATGGTTTTACTTACCACCGCTACCACTTCTTTAAGAGGTGGCAAGTACCTTCTCCAATGAGAACGAAGTGCTTAAACTGCACCTGAAATTGGTTTAAGTCTCTTTAGGTGATGAGTGGGGGGAAGAGTGGGCACTGAGGGCAAAGGATGGAAGAAGGATGGTAAGGTTCAATTGAAACACACGCGCACACACACACACATACACACTCCAGAACTATTCTGGTATTCACATTCAAATTCCATGCTTCTTTAGTCCTTGGCAGCTGGACATCAAGTTTTTCCAAGTGTGATGCCCATGACTAGAAATGGGCACACCAAAAAAGAACAGTGCCAAGGATGTCAGGAGGTTGTGCAGGGAGCTTTCAATGGCCTAAAGCTTTTAGTAAATGCTTTAGCTTCTCATAGGGAAAAACACCAGATACCCAAAGGCACCCCACTCCCTACAACCAGAGAGCTCTGCTTGCTGCTTTCAGTCTTTGCCCATCCATCCATTTGGAATCAATTGTGCTGTTTTTCTATCATTTGTAAAAAGAAGTTGCAATTGTTTTCCACTAAAGTTACAAGTGGGAGAGAGTCATCCTGTCTTCCACCAACACACTATCTGTTCCAAACTGATCAGTGCACTGCTTTACGGTGGCCAAGATGCTCAGGAGCCGCTGGTCCATAGCGTCCAGGTGGGAGTCGGAGAGCACGGGGGAGATAGGGTCGTGAGCCATGGCCGATTTTAAGGCAGACTTCAGCACACCATTCTTTAGGTAGTTCAGCCTGTTCCAGGTGGAGACCCGAATTCTGGAAAACAACAGGTGAGCACAGGTGACTGGGAGCTCTCAGCAGTGATGAGACTTACCAGCTGCTCTCAGACTATGTATGTTTCTAACAGCTGTTTCTGCTTTCCCTTAAGCTCTTCATCAAGATAAAGCTTGCCTTTCTTACTGTTTTACTGACACAAAGGAATCCCTATTAAAAGATAAGCCCCCTGAGGGCAGGGACATACTTTTGCTTTTCTTCTGGCTCATCACAGGCTCCTGATAAATGCTTGTTGACTAAGAAGATCTTTTATTTAATCTAAGACCAGCAAAAAGACAGGTCTTTTAAGCCAAAATCAAGCCAAGTTTGAAGGAAAAGTGTGGCTCCACTTAAGGAGTTCTGTCTTCTTAGTCTCAGGGGCCACACAGGGGAGGAGGGAGCCAAGGGAGTGAAGGAGTTCTAGGGGCTCTTCACCACCTCCAACATCTCCTGTCTGGAATTTATAACCCTTTGCCATCTGGCTCCAATGGACCTTGCCAGCTGCTTCCCACACTATAGCCAAGGAAACTGCTTTCTTAACTCCTCCTTATATGTGACCCCCATCTCCCATGTTGGTGTGTGCCTCTGCATTGGCTAAATCCCATGCATGATGGCAGCTCCATCTTACCTCTGCTTTTTGAGGGCTCTCATTGCCTTCAAGGCTCAGCTCAAGCACCTCCCCAAAGTCTTTCCAGAACCCCAACTGCTAAGGCGTTCTTTCCCCCATAAAGTACCTTGTATGAATTCTGTATATACCTATCTACCTACCTTCCTTCCATCCTTCCATCCATCCATCCATCCACCCCTCCATCCAACCCTCACCCTAGCCCCAACATCTAAGCCCCAGTGAAAGAATGTTAAGTTCCTTTAGGCAGGGACTATATGTCACTTCTGTCTTTGCATCCTCAGGGTAGCACAATGCCTAACACACAGGGGTTTAATGAATGCTTGTTGACTGATTTGAGTTAAAGCAAAACCTTTATGGTATGGTTTTAGTCAATGTATAGGGAGTCTTTTAACTTATAAATGGGGTGTGCTCCAAAAATGCATTTGTAAGGCAGGCTGGAATTCTAAAAACATTTGCTTGGAACTCAAAGTGCACAAACCATCATATAAATGGTGACTGGGTTATCAAACCAGCCCACAAAATTTTAACCTCAGCACCAGTGGGTTGGTGGGAAAAAGGCAAGAAATCCTAAGTGACAGAATTAGTAAAGGAGCTACAGTCCTTGTAGTCCCCAGGCCACCCACCTGAGGCATCTCTTTTCAATCACTTATATATGAACAAGGCACTAATTGTGCTGGGCCTTCCCTACATTGTGAGAAAGAACATATTTGAATAGTAAGTAGAGAAACATTTTGCTAAAGTCAAATATAAATGTAGGGCTAGGCTGTGTCTGCTTTTGTCAATCTGCAGAAAACCCAAAGCCAACTACACTCCAACTATTAGCTGTTAATGAATCTAAAGCTCTTAAAGGAGAAAAATGAGATTTCTTGCTTACTATGTCCAGTTTTGTGGATTGTGGGAATTTTAGAGAGAATGCCGACCATCAGTAACACTCCTGAGTCTGCCTTGCGAAGCATTCAGGGGGGTACAATAGAGAGGACATGGGATTTATGGTCAGGAAGAACTGACCCCCAGTCCTGCCTCAGACATTTCCAAGCTGGCTCTGAGACCTGGGGCAAAACATTAAACCTTTCTTAGGTTTCATCCAAAAAATGGGGATTAATAAGAGCAGCTGCCTGTAAGGTTCTGTTAGGATCAGATTCGATAACAGGCATTGTTTTGCAAATCTTAAATTGCTATGGGAATGTTAGCTATACTATTATTATTATTCTTTATGGAGTGAAATCCTACTAGAGGCTCTTGAATACTCAAATTAGGAAAAGATGTCATAGCCTGCATCCCATTTTCTTCCTATACTTTGGGACCCAATATGAATGTGCTTTAAAAAAAAATCAAACATGAAAACTATGAAAGTAAAATTGCCTTTGGCTTTGCTTAAAACTTCTGTGACTGTCACACAAGTTTGGCTCAGGAGGTTCATGGCCTGCCTGGGTCAACGTGCCAGAGGTGTGAAATGCCAGTCCTCATCTTGGGGATGTTTAACTCACATGCAACACTGGTAGAGAGGGGCGAGGATGCTTCTCTCATCTAGCGTAGGGTTTCCAAAGCTGAAAAACAAATTAGAACCCAGTGAATTAGCTTCAGAAGAGCCAGCATTCCTTCCAACCTTAGCAAGTTCTGTAAAGAACCCCAAAACTGGCCCCAGATAATTTCATGCTATACCAGGTCCAATCACTTAAATTAAAAAACAAACAGGGCACGACCAATCAGACACATGATCCCCAATGGCCAGTTCTGGAGTATCTGTCAAATTAAAATAGACAATCCTTTTCTAGGCACCTTCATCTTGTTAAGATCTCCCAAGATGCTCAGGGGCCACTGTATAATAATTGAATCATATAACTCCAAAACGGCAGTGAGGGTAAAAAAAAGGGGGGCAGAGGGGTTCAATTTCAATTGCCTGAAGGAATTACTAGGAAAGAGGAGGAGAGAAGTAAAGGCTCCCTACAAACTATTCCATAATCAAGCATGTTTTAAAAGGATTGCCTCAGTTTTTCCCTTTTGTTATGACTCTTCTTTCACAACATGACTAATGTGGAAGTATGTTTAATACAATTGTACATGGATAGCCTATATCAGATTTCATGCCATCTTGAGGAAGGAGGATGGGAGGGAGGGAGAAAAAAAATTTGGACCTCAAAATCTTGTAAAGGTGAATGCTGAAAACTATCTTAGCATGTAATTGGAAAAAAATAAAATACTACTGAGTGGAAAAAAAAAGATTGCCTCACCATCCACCCAAATGACAAGTAGGAGAGGCTCATTCTGTTGCTTGCCAACATACTCCCAGCTTCACAGAGCCGCAGAGGACCCTGATTCACTGCCTGTCAAGCACTTGTGGTAAAATGGTCTTGGCAGGTAATTTAGAGACAGAAATGAGTGACCACATTAGAGACAGTCTCCACATTCCATTCTGGAAATGGAACAGCCCCTGGTCACACGGTAACAGTGTTCTGCACAATCTGCATCTTAAAAAGATAAAATGGCAACAGTGGCAATTCCAAGATAAAATTCTGCTATAAATAGTCAGTGTCCATGCAGGTATTAGAAAACCTCAAGGGATGAGGCCGCTCTGGCCTGGCTTAGCCATGCAGCGCTGGCGGACCCCTCTCTATGGTGCTGCCACCAGCTTCCATAGAGCACTGGGCATCTGGTGCTCTGTACAAGATGGCAGCACTGTGGGTAAACGTCATGCATTCGTTCTTAAGGAGCAGCTTTGGTGTATTCCCAGCAGCACCCATGACGTAGCAGCTGCTATGCTCTAAGCACCAAATAACTCATTGCTCCCATCACCAAGCGTGAGGCCCTGCCCCTGAAACTATGCGAGAGATGGCTCAGCTCTGCTCCTAAATCTAAAAAAAAAAAAAAAAAACCAAACCAGTAAGAACAAGCTTCTCTTTATCCCCAAAGATCTCCTAACCAAAGAAAGAGAAGGAAACAGCTTTTCTGTTAAATAATCATGGCACAATCTTCCTTCTCCTGATCACCAGAGGGTTATATTTAGACAGCCACAAGAGTCAAATGGAGAACAACTAAATCTACTAAATCAGCTATTAAATTATTTGTATCTTTGGACAAATGAAATCTGAAGTTGAAGAAGTGTCAGTGTCCAATGCACTTTCAATTTTGCAAACATGTCCAGACTCCCTGGCCTGGCCCTGGCCCTACTGTCAAGAGAAGCAGGCCCCCCAACCTTTGGAAGAGATACTGGCATTTCACCGAAAGTCTGAGTGTTTAGAAAGGGCAAGGATGGCGCACCATTTCTGAATGTAAGCAGGGAGAAGGAAGACGTGCTAGCAGGGAAGTTTCTAAGCAGTGGTGAGATAGGGAACATTACTGCCAGTTATACTTTCCCTACTACAGAGAGGGTGGCTGGAGGAACATGGCAGCAGCAAGCAGCTTAGAGAGGACAAGATCACAGGTCTATAGTGGAAGTGATCTGCATCTAATTCAACTCTCTCATTTGGAAGGCAAAGAGGAAGGAAGGAAGGAAGGAAGGAAGGGAGGGAGGGAGGGAGGAAGGAAGGAAAGAAAGAAGGAAGGGAGGAAGGGAGGGAAGATTTATTAAGTCCCTACTATGCTCCAGGCACTGTGCTAAGTACTTTACAAATAGCATCTCATTTGACCCTCACAACAACCCTGGGAGGTGGGTCACCATTTTGCAATTAGAGAAGCTGAGGCAGAAAGAGAGTAAATGATTTGGGGTTAAACAGCCAGTAAGTATTTGAGGTTAGATTTGAATTTAGAACTTCCTAACTCCAGGCCCAGGGCTCTATCCACCTAAACGCTTGCCTAAGACCTGGAGAGATTCTATTAGGTAAAGTCTTGACATCTTCCAGTAATCTAAGTCAACTGTTTGCAGACTTTTGGACTTGAGGTTCTATCTTAAATCCCAGTAATGGGAACAGTGAACTCCTTCCCTTGAATATCTCCAGGACTGAGATGGAACTCTATTTTGCTCAAAGCATCCCATCACTGTAAGGACCTCAGCATCCTCTCTGTCCCATTAAACAGAAGAGCTAGAAGCTCAAAGCCCCTCAGTGACCTGGTCAAAGTAAGGCTTGTGGTAATGGTCCAAAGTCCCTTTTCTTGCTGGCAGGGAGTCTAAATATCATCAATTCCTCAGGAGTTCCTCCCAGCAGGAATCAGCACCAGACCCTGAACAGCGACCTGTGCACCAGATCCAGGTGCCCTGCTCTGTCCTCCCATATTTGATTCTGCTTGGCATAAAAACCCAGTGGGCTTTCCTGGTTTTGCTGCCCCCTTCTAACCTAGCACCCCAAGGAGACCTCACCAGTTTCTATCCTTCCTGACTGTCCTACCTCAAACAACATTAAGACAATTACATTGCTATGAAGCACAGAAAAACAAAGAGCCCTTGAGGGCAGTGGTGCCAAACTCAAAGAAATATGGGGGCCATGAGATCATATAGAAGGATCCCTGTGGGTTGCAAACTGACCTAGAAAACCACAAACATGTTCTATTGTATTTTTCTTTATTTTGTTAAACATTTCCCAATAACATTGTGCTGCCCTATGTTTGATCTTTCTGATCTAGGCTTCTTTCTTGGGAATGCATGAGCCACTCTCTGATAAACACAGTACCATGACCCATACGTACCTTTTGGCATTGTCCAAGAGAATAAGCATGCTAGCTCCCTCATCATCCTGAAAGCTCTCGTAATGATGACGGTCAGCGTTGCCGATCAGATAATCAAAGACAGCAGTGTCCACAATATCTAGGAGCCGGGGACCAGAGTCATAGGGAGATGTCTTCTTCACAGCATCACAGTAGCTATCATCGTACTCCCACCTGGAGGCAGGCAGCATCACTGGGGTTATTTACTGAGCGTCAACACTGTGCTTGGCACTGTTCAAAACAAAAAGAAGCCAGAGTCCCTGCCCGGCAGGCTCACACCTGGCTGCCACAGCCCTTCTGAGCCTCTTAACACCAGAAGCTTATAAGGCAGCAGGGTACCAGACCAAGCCCCAAGATGGAATTAATTAGCAGCCTGCCCCCAAGCTCTAGTCATTTTACCTGGCAAGTTTCCCCTCCCTGTAAGTCCTGCCCCATGGGTGTCGGTGCTTCTGTAGAGGCCAGACATCTGGAAGCCACAGGGTAACAGAGCCTTCCATTAGGTCTCCATCTGCACAAGCGGGCTCTGTTTCTCGGCAATAATAACACTTCCCGTAAAAGCAAGTGTTGTTACCTTAGAGAGAGACCAAATATAAGATGGGAGAAATGAAAAACCTCAAAGTCACCTGACAAAAAACATCATAAGACAGCTCCATAACAAGAACAGAGGTCCTGAACTCTTTTAATTTGGTTTAAAGACAAATAAACTTTGTGTTTTTTCACGATACATGAGTGCCAAAGAGGTCAAATATCAAATCCACTGCTGTGTACAGAGTAAGAGTTCAATGTTTGTTGAAAATGTACTTCAAAGGCTTACTTAGTCATCATAGATGATAAAATAGAAGTATATTGACCTCACAAAACAAACAGGTTAGCTTAAACAATATTACAAGTGATGGTAAGTTTTGGGAACAATACTAGCCAGGGAAGAAGAGATGAGAGAGAGAGAAAAATCTTCCTCCAGACATCCAGCTTAATGTTCCTTTCAGCATATAACACTATTTCTCAACAACGAGAGGAGGGAGATGAAGGGGAAAAGGAAAGGAGAGAAAGGAAAGAAGGGAAAGGAGGAAAGGAAAAAGGAAAGAGGGAAGAAAGAGGAGAAGGGAAGAGAAGGAAAGGAAAGAAAGGGAAGAAATAAGAGAGAAAACTACTTCAAACCATTTCCTACTTTGGACAATAAAAATGAGATTAATAAGAGGAAAGGGACAGCAAGGTTTTTAAGGCCAGCTATGTAGAAAATAATATGGAATTAACAGAAACATGTTATTCAGGAAAAGGAGTTAACATTGGGTGGGGAAGATTAACTTGATTTTAGGTGTACTGAGTTTGAAATGTCAAAGGAACATGTAAACATAAATAAGGGGGATGGATAAAGGCAGAGATTTGGGTATGACCTCTACAAAGGTAATAGCTGAAAGCATGGTAAGAGAAGAGGTCTTTAAAGAACAAGCATGATGAGCAGATGAAAAACAAAGAGGAGCATTTACTGTCTTGTAGAATTTCCTCTCTTTAGAATGCTTTTCCAGTGGAAATTTCATGCAAAATAACATTGGTTGCTATTCCTCAATGGACAAGAAATACAAAGTTATGAACAAATTATTCTCAAAAGGATACCTGCAAACTGTTAATGATTAATGAAGATTATTCTAAATAAATAATAAGGAGAAAAATACATATCAAAACAACTCTGAGGTTTTCCCTCACACCTAGCAAACCGGCTAAGATGACAAAAAATGGAACCATGGTCGTCAATGCTGAAGAAGTGAATGCACACACTATGCTCTTTATGGAGATGTGCACTGGTCCTGTCCCGCCCCACCCCACCCCCCCATTGTAGAAAACAGCTGGAAATTCAATTAAAAAAAGCAGTTAAAATGTTCAGAGCAAGATGTTCCTGATAGGTGTATACTCCAAGGGGGCCACTGGAAGGAAGTATATAGCTTTTCCATATACATCAAACTATTTACAGCAACACTTTTAGTAAAAGCAAAGAACTAGAAAATAAAGTAGCTGCCCAGTGACTAGGGAAAAACCAAGAAAAAATAAACAACTTGTGGAATAAGAATAATAAGTGGAAACTATGCTATGAGAAATAATATGAAGAAAGACCCACATGAACTGAAGCAGGGCAAATTAGGCAGAAATAGGAAAATAATATATATAGCAACTAAAATAATATGAATGAAAAGGACAACACTACCCCCCCCCAAACTCTGGGGTGTATAATTATAATGACCAACAAGTATGATCTTAGAAGTTTATAAAATACACGTCCCTCCCTTCTTTGCAAGGGTAGTAGACTATGGATGGGGAATATTTTACGCACTATCAGAATCAACTGATATGCTGGTTAATTTTGCTGGACTAATTTTTCTTAGAAAAGTAGAAAGTGATTTGGTATAAATTAGATAAAGGCCAACACTCTATATAACAAGATAAACTTCAAACAGATAAATAACTTAGACATGAAGGATGACAATATAAGCAAATTAGAGGAGGAAGGAAATTACTTTTTAGATCAGTACATAGAGGAAGAGTTCATAACTAAACAAGTGAGAGTGAGAATCAAAGAAGATAAAATGCCAATTTTGATTATATAAAATGGAAAAGTTTTTGCACAAACAAATCTAATACAGTTAAAATTAGAAGGGAAACAGATAACTAGGAAAAACTTTTGCAGCAAATTTCTCTGATAAGGGTCTCCTATTCATGATATATAAGGAATTTATTCATATTTATAACACTATGAGCTATTCCCCAATAGATAAATTATCAAAGGATATGAACAGAAATTTTTCAAAAGAAGAAATCAAAGCTATGAAACAACCACATGAATGAAAAAAATGTTTCAAATCATTAATTACTAAAGAAATGTACTTCACACCCATCACATTGACAAAGAAGAAAATGATAAATGTTAGAGGAGTTATGAGAAAACAGGTACATTGATGAACTATTGGCTGAGCTGTGAATTGCTCCAGTCATTCTGAAAAGCATTTTGGAACTATGTTCATACTGACCAGGGATGTAGGAAAGCTAAAGTATGCAAATCCCAGGTGAACTAGTATTACTAGGCTTCTACCCTAAAGTAATCAAAGAAAGAAGGACCTATATATACAAAAATATTTACAGCAGTACTTTTTGTAGTGGTCCCAAACTGGACACTAAGGGGTGTCCATCTTTTGAGAAACCGCTAAACAAATTGTGGTATATGTATATAACAAAATATTAATGTACCATAAGAAATAATGAAATATCAGAGGAAAGCGGGAGGCTCTCTATGTGATGCAGAGTAAAGTGAGCAGAGCTAGACCAAAAAAACCCCAAACCCTATTCAATAACATTACAGAAGAAAAGAACTTTGAAAGACATTAGAACTCTAATCAACAAAATGGCAAACCATGAGGGCAGAGGCCTGAAGATGAAGCACGTATCCACCTCTTGCCAGAATAACTAGATGCAAAATGAAAAATGCAACATACATTTTTGAATATGGCCAATGTGGGAATAGGTTTTGCTGGATGGTGTATATTTGTTACAAGGATTTCTTTAAAACCTCCCCCCCCCTTTTTTTTTTTGCTTTTTGGAGGGCAATTGGGGTTAAGTAACTTGCCCAAGGTCACACGGCTAAGTTTTTGTTTGTGTGTACGTTAAATGTCTGAGGCCACATCCGAACTCAGGTCCTTCTGACTCCAGGGCCAACACTCTACTCACTGCGCCACCTAGCCTCCCCTCACAAGGATTTCTTATAAAACATTTTCATAGATGGGAGATAGGAGAGATAACAAATGCTTGTTAAAAATAACTGTAAAAAAGTCTTTGTTATAAGAGATGGTTTTCTGGGTGGTGCAGGAGAAAGGGACATATTCAGAAATGAAGGTGCTATAAAAATGGTAAGTTTTTAAAAATGTAAATGACACTGTCTGGGGAATGTTACATGGAATACACCTATCATGTATGTGTCCTTTCCCTGCCTAGACTATATTCTTCTTGAGAGGTGAGATTTGATCCTTTGTCTTATACCTTGCACAATTCAACGCTGTTGAGCGTCACTACTCAACTCCTATAGCTTTGTGACAATGAACCCTCCTCATCTACCTGCAACTTCTCCAGACACTTTATTTTTTGCCCTTTCCCACCCCTGGGCTTATTCTACAGGGTGTCCCTAAAGTCTGAACACATAGGAAATCTCATCAACTATGCATATTTTCAAGAAATGCAATAAACGGGGCGGCTAGGTGGTGCAGTGAGTAGAGCGCTGGCCCTGGAGTCAGAAGGACCTGAGTTCGGATCCGGCCTCAGACACTTAACACACACAAACAAAAACCTAGCCATGTGACCTTGGGCAAGTTACTTAACCCCAACTGCCCTCCAAAAAGCAAAAAAAAAAAAAAGCAATAAACGAAATTTTCAGCATTTTATTTAATTAGCATAAATTTTAGTCATGACAATTTCATATGGAGTAAAAGCTTTCATAAGCTATTGGGGACTATTTCCCATATTAATGAGATTTCCTATGTGTCTCCTATCTTCTTGTGTCTTCCTATGAAATCTCATTTATGATAATTAAATAAAATGTTGTTGAAAATTTCATTCATTTCTTGAATGAATAAAGAGACTTCCTATGTGTCCAGACTTTAGGGACACCCTATAGTTCTTCTGCCTAGATCACCCTGCTTCTTCCATCTCTCCCTAGGAAAATCCTACTTTTACTTAAAGGCTTGGTTCAGATACAACCTCCTCCACGAAGCCTTATTTGAACACCATAAAATAAAATTGATTTCGTATTCCTCTGGACTCCTTTCATACAGTATACTCCTCTTGGAAAACCTGGAAGCACCATACAAATGTAAGCTCCTACTCTTCGCATATACTACTTTGTATTGTCATTAGTAGTGGGCATCTCACATCTCCCCTCTAGATTTCAGGTTCCTCAAGGCCAGAGACACTATTTTCCCCCCCACCTCTCAGTGCTCTATAAAGTTTCTGGTTAATGAATGAGTTAATCAATTGCCAATGGTCTTCAATTATTCCATCATTTAAGAATGAGAAATTCCCCAAAGGAGACTTTACAATAATGCTTCAATCAGAAGACTGAGGGTGCTATGAAAATATATACATTTTATAGGGCTGCATTACTATCCAAAGAGCAGAAAAAATTGTTTGGGATTATAAAAGCAAAATGGTATTCTACCTCACCCCACTCCACCCCAAGCTTTAAGACACAAGATCACTTACTGATGCTTAAGAAAACAACAAATCTCTGTGAAAGACTGATAAATTCTATGCTCCATTCAAGGAACATATTTGTGTGACACTACACTTGGATAGTGCTTCTGCCCTTGGTCTGAACTATTATTTCCCAAAAAATGTCCATTCTGTAGAATCATTCATAGCATTTTTTGGTCCAGACTTGTGATTTATTCAGTCTTCCTGGTGTGGAAAGTCCTTCCACAGATGCAGATTAGCAACTCCTCTGTAAGTTACAGTGTAAGAGAGATAAGTAATTTACAGCATTAGAGTTGCCAGAGGGACTGAGTGGTAAAATAACTCTGGTCACAAAGCTGGATGTCAGCGGCAAAACTTGAACCCAGATGTTCCTGACTGTATGTCTAAACCTCTATCTGATATACTACACTGCCTCTAATTCTTATATAGTCATTTGACATTGAGGTCAGTAATTTTGTTATTACCAACTAAATAGAACAAAATGTCTGAGACAAGTCAGTGACACTGTGCTTTGGTTACATGTAGGATAAATAATCAAGCACTATGTATTTAGTAAGCACTGACTCTGTGCCAGGCACTATCCTTGGTAGTCCTCATTTCCAAGGATCAGACCTTATTTTAGGGAGATACCATGTACACAAGTGAGTAAACACGAAAGAAATGTAAGATACATTTTAGGGGAAGGGCACTGGCTGCTGGGTGAATCAGGAAAGCCTTCGCAGGCACATTTTTGAGGGAATCTAAGAAATCGAGGTGAGGTGTGAGTGTTTGTAGGGCAGAAAGCTGCCCTGCAGACTCTGGGAGGAAGGTGAGAGCTGTGCATGTGAGGGACAGCAAGAGGATCAATTTAATTAGATGATATAAAACACAGTTAAAGGGAAAGGCCTTTGGGTAAAAAAAAAAATTAGAAGTAAATTAAGGTTAGAGAATCACAAACCTTTGAGCTCAAGAGAAGCTCAGAGATGTCCAGTTCACCTCCCCACACAGTGCACAAATCTGTCACAGAAGGTCCTTCCTTCCTTCTCCTCCCTCAAATGGGAACCTAGAGTCTACCTGACTATTTCCAGGGCTGACCAGGAGCTCACTGCTTCTGACAGAAGCTCATTACATTTGTCAGACAGCACTCATTCCTTATAAGAAGCTGCCTCTCGACACTTTCTACTGCTTGATGCCAGTTTTACTTTCTTTGGAATAACAAAACAAACAGCTCTTCATGCCTCTGAAGACAGCTATCATGTCTACTCTTAGTCTTCTCTCCTCCAGGGCAAGTGGGGATACTTGCTCCTCCAACTATTCCTCATATGACAGAGTCCAGACTCCTTAAGTACAACTGTGCTGCCTTGGGAGATAGTGAGCTCCCACTTCACTGGAGGTCTTCAAGCAAAGGCTGGATGAGCATTGGGCAGCTACGAAGAGTGGGAGTCAGTCCTTCTGGTGAACTGAATGGCAATTCCTTCCAGCTCTAAACTATTGTGATTCGTCACCGTCCTCATCCTGGTCTGGACACAGCCTATTCTGTTGTTCTCTTTTCAGCTGCCACCCTCTGAAACGAACGTCATCACCCAGATGTAGTCGGATAAGCACAGAGGACCCACCCCTCACTAATATCTACTTGATGGATAGGAGTAATGATATAGATTATTCCATTTCTAGTCACTAAGTTAAATATTTCCCTACTTAAATATTGCTTTGAATTTCCTTACCAAGAGTTAAAAATGTGCTCAGTAACTGCTCTGTAGCAACAGGCTTGATCTCAGTTCGAAGATTCACAAATCTCCCAACCACCAAGGGGGCTCGGCGGAAACCTAAGATTCTACCAAAAAAGAAAGAAGAAAAAAACCAAGCCATTAGTCAATTACTTTGACGGATACTTTTAGACTTACAAACATGTCCAAAACTTCTAGTGAGAGCTACTTCACTAAGCAAAAATTGCATTGTTTGCCTGAAATTAAAAACCCCAAAGAACAACTCACAGAGTCTCCTAATACTTGAAAAAGGTATTTTTCTTTAAAGGCATGGAGTCATTACTCTTTGGTTGAGAAATCTGAAGACTGCTAATTTATTCTTTCCAGGACTGTCAATGTACTTTTCTTAGTTTCAATCCAGGTTAAGATTTTTTGTTGAGATCTCAGAGACTCATAAATGTGTCATAATTTATGTTCTGAAACATGGAACAAAGCCATTATTACTTGTTCTAATACCAAAAAACAGGACCTTCAAGCTAGAAATCTGTAATGTCATATTTTCATTTAATAACTAGTTCAAACATGTTATTTTAGTTTAACTTTGGACTTTTGACTTTACTAGTCCATTATTTGGAAAGGAAAATCTTCCTTGGTTCATTATCTTGTTCTTATAGATAAATCTGGCAATTATAGATCATAATTTCTTGATAATCAACAGAGGTCTTACCAAGAACTGAAATGGTTTACATGAGTTAGAATATTCATTTGGGAATTAATGTTGTCATGCAGATGTGAATAGTGCAAAATCAATGGGATCCTATTCATTTAGAATTAAGCCAAAATTATTGGAGTCACATGCTTCAGGAAAACTTCTACAAATCCCTTCTAAGAGAGAAAGATTTAAAAAGCATATGTAAAAACCTAGTCATTTACCTGTCCAAGTGAAAGGCTGCAACTTCTGCATTGTGCCTGTCATAACCAGCATATGGCTCCCCTTCGACCACATAGTCTCGATTATACCTGCAAAAGACAAGCCCAAGCAGAAAGGCAGGGGTGTGAATACCATCCAGTCCAGGTCTGTCCCCTAGACTGCACTTTGGTCAACCCTTGGAACAATTCAGGATCTTCATAGCTAAAGGATGGCAGCATCAGAGAGGCCTGCACAGTCAGTCCCCAGGAAAGACATCTTTTTCTTTTTTATTACATTTTATTGAGGCCCTTAGTATTTACATGACAGTCATTTCAGCCCTCCTTCTCAATCACCTAGGGAATTCTCTCATAACAAAGAGAAACAATTAAGAAAATTATCTAATCCAGTGACCCCACTGGAAACAAATATAATACTTTGTCCCAGTCATTTGCCTCATCTCTTTCATGTGAGGGAAATTATGTTTCATTATCTGTTCTTTGGGACCTTCATTGGTTTTGTGATTACCCAGACTTCAGCTTCCTTTTGGTGATATTTTCATTTCTACTCTGGAAGTTATTGCTGGTATTGTTCTCTTGGCTCTATTTATTTAGTTTTCTATCTTTTAAGACAAATCTTCCTGTACCTCTCTGAATTCCTAATACCAGTATTATAGTATTACATGGTGTTCAAATAGCACAGATTTTCGGTCATTTCTAAACTGATTCTAGTTTTATGCTACCATAAAGAGTGCTGCTATTGATATTTTAGTATATGTTGTACCTTTGTTTCCATCTTTAACTTCCTTGGAGGTGCTGGCCCAGTAGTGGAATGATTAGGTCAAAGGGTATGGACAAGTGAGTCATTTTTCTCATACAATTCCAAATTAATGTCTAATTTAGAGCTCCACCACCCATAACACTGGCTGTTTCTAATTTTTACCAGCTTTGCCAATTTGCAAATGGTATGAGATGAAACTTCAGAGTTGGATTACTTTGAATTTCTTTTACTCTTAGAGAGTTGGGGGCATGTCTTTTTGCAGCATATATAGTTTAAAATATTTTCTGAAGATTGTTTATAGCCTTTGGCTACTTATTAATTGGAGAACTAATGATGCCTTTATTTCCTATATGAGACTGCCATTACTAATTATAGTGGTAAAGCAAAAGTTTCACCTAGCTAGTATATGACTCACTGCCAAGGTTTCTAAGAAGACAAAATTTATGGGGTAAATGTAGCACTGAATTTCCTCAGTTTACCTATCAGATGCTTTGCAATAAACTTGCTTTTACTCTCTCCTTTCAGACCTACTCCAGGACATGTTGTCTAGTGGAAGGGACATTGGACCAGTCAGAATCACACCCCAATTCTGAACCATCTTCTAAACTCCCCCTACCAGTGCAGGCCAGCACCTTCTCATCTTCAAGAATTGCCTTGAGTGGTGACCATGATTAAATGACTTTTCAGGATCACTCAGACAGTGTATGTCAAAGGCAGGACTTGAACTCAGATCTTTCTGCTTTCACTCCAGCTCCCTACTCACTATACCATACCACCTTCCACAGTCACCACTGGTGCTTGCAGAGAATCATTGCTTCACTGCTGTGATTTAGAGACTCAGAAAGCTTCTTTATAATTAGAGGCAATGCATGAGAAAAAAAAAAGGGGGCTGTGTTTTGATGTTTTGCCTTTCACATTCTGCTTATACTTGTTCTACTGCTAGCACATCAGGATATGAAGAGCCTGGTCGTCCAAACAGAGTTATAAACCAATATCATCAGTGACCTAGAGAGAGGCAGGCTTCTTTTTTCTGTGTGTGATGGTGCTGAGGGCCCCAATCCTCTCAGCAAAGAGTTATTCATCTTAAGTCACTGACAGAACAGCAGAGTTCATCCCTTAACTGCCACTACATTACCCTCATCCTTCTGGGAAAGAACGTCAGAGCCTGATTCGGGACATTAATCTGCTCTTACACCAGAGATGAACCAGTTTCTGAAGCACTAGGGGTCAGAACGACAATTTACTGGCCGTTCAGGGACTGCTACCATAGTCTGAGAGCACTTATACCAGCCTCCACCTTCTCTAGCTCCCCAAATCTTCTCCTGTACAGCAGCCTGGTATGAACGGAGACCCACCTAATTAACAACCAACTGGTGCTCAGTTATCCAAGTTAGCAGCCAACCATCCTGCCTGTGTAGGAAGGCAGGTTTAGAAGTGGGAGCACCCACTATGTTCAGGGGTTAGGTGAGGTGGGGCTAGACTGTAGTCTGTGCTGAAATGAAGAACAACTAGCATTTCCATAATGCCTAATCGACACCAGGCTCTGTGCTAAGTGTTTACAAATATTATCTCATTTGATCCTCACAACAAGCTTGAAAGTAGGCAGTATTTTTGTTCCCAGTTTACAGATGAGGAAACAGGCAAACAGAGGTTAAGTAACTTGCCAATGGTTGCACAACTACTAAGTTTCTGAGACTGGATTTGAACTCAGGTCTTCCTGACTGCAGGCCCAGTGCTCTATCCACTGCACCACCCAGTTTCTCTGATTAATCAGAGTCCCTGAAGTTTTCTGAGTAGGGCAGCAGAGAGATTAGCTTGTGTTTGGGGAGGATTAATTTGACTGCAACATATATGAAGGAATAGTTGAAATAGGAGTGCTGCTGTGGTTAGGGCCCAAAGGAGGTATGCTATGGGTCTTGACTTGGGCATTTAAAAGATCCCAAGAAGGTGGGGTCTTGGCCAGCCTTTGGGTTTGGCCCACCAGTGCATGTTAAACCTACTGCTCTCTCTCCTGATCTGTTCTCTCTTCTCCTCCCAAATAAATTCATATCTAATTATTGCAAGCCTACTTCCAAGTCTTCACTTATATTACATCTTACTCTCAAATTCTACCTTCACAAAGTCTTCCAATTTGGCCATTCCCTCGTCTGAATGTATGCAATCCACTTGTTTCCTTTCCTCCATACGGATAATTTCACTTTTTGTAGATCCTCCTTCAGCACAGTTTCTCAGACTAAAAGCTGCTATAAAACAGGGCGTAGATCTGATTCTATACAATTTGAATTGGCTTTGGAGAGTACCTGCTTAGTGACTTTGAAGGAGTTCCTATACCAATTAGAGAGAAAAACAAATTTAAAAGATATACTTCCTGCATAGTTGAGTGGAAAGGGAACTAACAGGGTTTCTCTGGGCAAATGGGAGGTTTATATTAGATAATCTCTAAGCTTCCTTCCAACTCCAAAGTTCCTTAATTCTTTGTCATTTTCAGAGAAGCATCCTTTACCCTCACTATTTGCCAAACAAAATTTTAAATACGGGCTAACATTCCTTCAGCCACTCCCCATCTGTCGGTGTCCTTACTTTGTCTCAGCTCCATCATTCCCTTCAGCTGCATTGTGTCTACCTGCCAGAGAATCAGATTTAATGCTCCTATATCTTGTACTCTCAAACTGCAGAATACAAAGAAATAGCCATCATACTTCTCTCAAAAGCTAGCACCACGGAACTGGAAAGTGTTCTCAATATCTGAAAGTACTTTGAGGATCCCACAGATTCTGAGGGATTTCATTGGTATTACTGGTAAAAGAGCACATACATACCCCCAGCATCCCATACTCCAGCTAGATCCCTGTTATTGTGAATAAAAGAACTACCTACAGTGGTCCCATTATTTGAACTGTAGCTTTCCACTGGGTTGGAACCAATGACCATATTTTACATCATTATCTTTGACTAGTGTGAATTCAAATACATGCAACTATTTCAGGAGGTTCACGATTCACACCAATTAGGAACTAGTCATAGTTCAAGTTCACACATGCTGACAAATATGTCCTCCTTAACTATATATTATTTTATAGCAAGGCCATAAGCTCTGGCTAATAAAGCCATAAAGGTCCTTGGAAATCATTCCTGTTGTTCCCAATATGAACCAGAAGGTGTCACTGTCAACCTTCCCACGTTTCAATTTTTATCTTCGTTTTATATTTATTTTAATATTTATATTGTTGTATTTATTATTTATGTTTCTTATTTATCTTAGTTTTATCCTATAGCTTAGTAAAGTCACTCAGGTAGCTAGCTGTATGGCTTAGCGTTTTCCTTAAAATGGGAGCTAAAACCCCAGGATCCTAGAGTGTTAAAAGCTTAGAAGGGGTCTTAAGTCACCTAGTTCAAAGCTCTCCCTTTAGAAATGAAGAAAGTGAGATAAAGAGAACTTGCTACATTCACAGATACGTGGGTTACATAAGGCAAAACTGGGTTCTTTGTGTTGCCTTGAAGAAGACTCACCGCTTAGGTTTGAAGACAACTTTTTGCCCTCCTTCAAGTATCAATAAGGCTTTAAGCTGAGTCCCCTTATAACCCACATCGGCCTTAATGATCTTCTTGGTGGCCATGGCATGCATGATAGCCCCCAGCTCAGGGGTCTCTTCGGGGTACACTTCCCGGGGAACTACCCATTGAGCAGCAATCTCCCAAGGAGATTGTAATGTATGCTCCAGGCGGGGATCCAGCTCTACACGCAGGCTAGCCATCATTCGGTGAAAGGCCCGCTGGTCCTCACGGTTAGCAGCTGAAGTGTCCAAGTTGTCAATAAGGAAAACTTTTGTAAATATAAAGATGATGATGAGGATGACCAGTAGGACAGCTCGCTGTTTCAGCTTCATGGCGGCCGCCTTCCCTTCTTCAGCTCAGGCTCTCTCTTTGGTCAGGGTGAGGACGTGGCAGCTAATGTGGGGAGTTCATGATTATCATTTGAACTAGTCCATCCCATCACTAAAGCATCTCCTAGGATTCCTGCAAGTCAAAATACAAAACCTTTGGTTAAAGTTAATAATTGGCAGACCTGCATCTATCTCTGGCACAACTCCAGGCAAAGTGTTTACTCCAAATCTTCAGAAAGTCAATTATTTTAAATAAATTTGTCTCACTGGTTAAATATTTGGTTCAAATGGTTCTAATTAGTAAAAATTCTAGTTCTTACCTTTTTATGTACAGTCAAGATTTATGCTTAAAAATGAATAATTCCATATTTATAATATTACATATGCACATAATCCAGTTATTGATCTTCTACAAATACATAATGAAATTGAAAATCAAAATAATGGCATGAAGAAAGTTATTGGACAAAAGAATATCATTTGGGGAAGAGGGAGTTAGGGGAGACAGGAACCAGGAGTGTGATTTCATTGGTGTAGAAACTCTCTCCTCTAATGGAGATTGACTATTCCTCTGTAATTTTATTTTAAGGAATTTCCTGGGTCATTGAGAGCTTAAGTGGTCCAGTCACACAGCAAGTATGTATGAGAGGCAAGACTTGAACCCCACCATTAAGATGTAAAGAGAAACTCATCAACTTTTTTGGTACCTTATGAATTCTACGAATGCCTTCTAAATGCCCCAGAGAGCCAAGAGTTTAGTGTTTCTCCTATCATCCAAACAATGGTTTTTAGATCAAATTATTAAACTAACAAATATTAAATAGGGTAAGAAAAAAGAATAGCATCTTTAAAAAAATTTTTTTGGCTTTTTGGAGGGCAATTGGGGTTAAATGACTTGCCCAAGGTCACACAGCTAATAAGTGTTAAGTGTCTGAGGCCTGATTTGAACTCAGGCCCTCCTGACTCCAGGGCTGGTGCTTTGTTCACTGTGCCAACCCCAAGAGAATAGCATCTTAACCAAAAATCTAAATTGTAAGCAATCCCCCATGTGCCACAATCAATACTCACGTATTTAAACAAGATTCCTAGATATATCTCCCTAATCAGTCTCTACTAATTATTCTTCAAAATTAAAGCCCCCGTAATATATGAATAATCAACTCCAGTTAAATTAGGTGAAGGAAAAACATATTCCTACACCATCTGGCTATTAGCAGAACATGACCAGAAAACTAATGGTAACTGATAAGTCAGCACCATCAGGCCATTGGTATGAACTGGTGATAAAAATAACAGACAAAACTGTCATAGAATGAAATTTTTTCTCCGTTGGATTGAAAAGAATATTCTGATCAAGAATCATCTGAACCTTTTATATTTTTAAGATCTCACAATAGAATCAAAACCTTATGAATCAATTTCATCCTAAATACTAAGTCAAATTTCTTTCCATTTTAACTGGATATGTAAAAGCATTCATAGCCTGCTAGAGGTTCTGCTGCAGAGCTGGACAGATCACAAGCTCTGTCCAAGCACATTTAATAGTTAAGACCATTCATCAAAAAAGAAAAGTGAACACAACAAAAGGAGAGTGATAGATTGTCCAAATCAAGTCACTCCTGCCCAAGGTTTGGGTCTGCAGGAGTGCAACTGGAGAGCTTGCAGCTGTGCAGGTGACTCAGTGATTAGCACACTCTTCCTTTCTTTTAATTCAGGAGAACTGAAGGTGAGAGCTAAATTCCAGTTCTAATTTTCCCCAGCCACCTGTTTTGTTTCTTCACCATTACACGGCAAGTATATGACACTATTAGCTGAAATAGTCAAAGGCAATTCAAGTACATCTAAAATGTGACTGTGACTATAACAAGTTTAGTGTGAAATCCAATAAAACGAGCTGCCTGTGATTACTGACAGAAGAAAGATCAAGGCAATGCCACGGAGACCAGATTTCAGAAAGGTTTTTCCACTAGTTCCATCACCATTTTGAACAATTGTAACAGTTCAATTATTTGCAAAACAGCCCTTGAAACCACATCGGCACAAAGCACCTCTGGAAACTTCAGAACCAAACCTGCTGCTGTTTCTTGAGTACTCTCAGATTTGGCCTGGGGTCCTGTGGCACAAAGACAGGGAACATGCTGGGCACAAGATGACCTGCAAAGTCTGCCTTGTTTCCATGGGGGGGGGGGGGTGCGGGCGGAGGAGGAGAGGAAGGAAAAACATATTTATATTTAGATCAATCCTTCAATATTTTTTGAAGTATGGTTAATACAGAAACACTCTTGGTTTGGCTAACTTCTTAAATAAAGAAAATAACACTATTTAAGGATATCATTCGCTGGTAATTAAATACCCATAACACACATGCTAAGGTTCTTTCCAATGCAAAAAGGAGCAATAGGAAGAGATATATTACACTGTCTCTGAAAACCATTTTCTTAGAAGGCTACACAAATCAAGAACATGGAATTATAATAGTATCTCTGCTTGTTTTTAAAAATACGTCAGACCTTTCATAAATGAATGCACTCAATCTATTTGACATTGTAAACAGTCACTAAACTGATAAGAATGCACATCACATGATTTTAAAAGACTGTTGGTTTTAGTCATTTCAGGATTTAGCTGGAGAGAAGGCAAGTACAAAGTACTGAGGATTAAAACATTGTTTTCATATTAAGTAGTTATTAATCTTGGCATGTTTAAAGCCGGGTGAGAGACAGAGACTCTACTTTGGGGCCTGAAACCATCTTAGTCAATGACAGTAACTAAAGGATCTTAATTCCTGGTCTGATTCAATTCCATGGCTATCTCTGATCAGCCCACAAGTGGAGGACTACTATGCCATTCTGGCCACACACTTAGGGCAGCTATGACAAAGTGGTAAGTCCCCAGGAAGCTCACCAGAATGCTGAGAGGGCTCAAGGTCACACTGTTGAGTAATGGTCTGGCTAGCTGGGACTCAGGCCAGATGTGATCAACCAATCAAAGGGTATGAAAATGGGTCACACCCCACCCACTCCATGAAAGACAATTGTAGGGCTTGTCTCCAATGACCATACCTACCCATATCCTCCAAACTTCTCCAACTCTACCCATCCCTCTGCCTATCACAGGAGATAGGTCCCCCCAGAAGTTATAACTTATACCACCCATGGCAACTGCAAAAGTGCCATTGGGAAACTTCTGTTCCTCTTACCATCCCCCAGAACACCTCCTGGTGAGGTAGGGACCCTCAGAGCAGGCCTTGGACTCTGGAATAGTGACAGAAGACAGTGGCAGGTGAAACCCCTGCCATTTTCACTGGGACACTGAGAGTCCCACAGGAATAGCAGGCATGGAGGGCTGTGACTGACTGCAGCTTTCATCCCGTTATTCTGCCCAGGCCTCTTCTGAGTTTCCCTGTTACTGGTGAAGACACCTATTTCTAATTACCCAGGTGCCCATCAGCTCCTCCCTCTGCACAGCCAATCAGGTGCTAAACGTTGTCATTTCTACCTCCAAAGCAGCTCTTGCCTGGGTCACACGGCATCACACCAGCTTGTGCCAGGATCCCCTCACCTGGACTAGCACAGTGGCCTCCCACAAACCTTTTCTCCCAAGCTATCTCCCACATCCGATGTGTCACACTGAAAACTCAGACACATACACAGAAGTCCCCCACAGGGACTTTGACATATGTCAAGGCTATATACTGACATAGCTTTAAAATTAATGTTATCTATGCTTTATTGTATCTTTATTTGTTTTACCAGATTTTTCCCAATTGTATTTCTGATCCTGGCTGGGCCCCACTGGGGTGCTGCTTGACACCTCTGACCCACGCAACTTGCTTTTCCTGAAGCACAGGCCTGTCCACGACAGCACCCCCTCAGTCAACTTCACTGGCTCCCGACTGGCCCTCTGATCAAATTGCCACTTCTCTGCATTTCACCGTGTACATAATCAGGTGGGCAACCCCAGAGGCTTGCATGTTTGATGCCTTGGCCTTGAGCACTGAAACGTGGAGTGACTGCCAGTTTTGTGTTTGGGGGAGGGGTGGGGACTTGAACCCAGACCTTCCTTGGTTCCAAGGTCAGCTCTCCATCAACTATTCTGCTGCCTTTTGTCAGTATTTAGTAAAGGGCTAAAAATGGACTCTTGACTGCTTCCAAGTGCTGGCTCTGTTTAGCCCCCTTCCACCATTCTCCAAATGCCTATTCTGACAAAATGGAATCAGATGAGCATCTCTTTTTGAAGGAAATACAGACATGAGTTCCAGAAGATATTTTCTTCTTGTAGAGTAGCTAGCAGCTGCTTCCTCAGAGAGAAAGATGAGCCAAAATACTTGGAGGAACTAATGGTATCCAGCTTAGTGATGGTGAATTGTGTGCACCAAGTGAGTAAGGTTGTTGGGCTATCCAATAAAGGAGCTTATAACACTAGCTGTGGATTGATGTCATTCTCTAAAACATGTTCTAGTTAACATAAACACAAAGGCACTATGTTTCTCACTATTTTGGACCTTTTAGCAGTATGAGATAAGAGTCTCCATTCCATCTACACTCCTTATTCTTATTTCAAAGCAGAAGTATTTCATAAATTCTAGAAACGACTTCTATTGCCACCTCTCCTTATCAGGCTCAAAGTAGATTAAAGCAGGATAGCCACTGTTGTCAATCCCCTTCTTCTCAGAGGAGTCTGCTTCACATACAACTCTCTAGTCCCATAGATCTAGAACTGGCAGGTACCTTAGCAGCCATCTAGCCTAGCCCAGGGAGGCTAAGGGGCTTGCCAAGGTCACACAGACAGTAATCAACAGAGACGGGAATGGAATTCAAGTGTACTAGCTCTTCTCTTTCTTTTAAAAACTCTTGGAATTGTCTAACACAGGCCAGTTATATTCTAGACTACTGCATGACTTTGCAAGTTTGTGGCACTCGGGACAAAATTTCAACTCAAAGGGAAAATAGACTTAAATGACGAAGCAATTTTATTAAAATATTTTAATATAAAAGTTGGAACAAATGGCAAGTTTAGAAACAGAAGGAAACAAGGCATTTTGGTTCCTGGGTTGAAGCTCTGCAAAGTGTGGCTGTGATCAGTTTTTCCTTCTGAAATGCTAGGTCTATAGTGACAAAGTAATGAAGCAATAACGGATTGGTGATTAAAGGGAGCAATTATCTGGCAGTCAGGAATCCTGGGTATCATTCTCAGCTGAGAAGGGTTCTCAGGACTTAACTGACTCCACCTTTCCTACTTTAAAAAGTCCTGTTAATTATCCTATTCTAAGTGTTTGGTGAAGAATGATAACCTCCTGTCTGGAGAATTTGGAATTATGAAACCTACAGATAAAGAGATGGCTAAGCATGATTGTTTTCTTTTTCTAAGAGTCAAGTCCACATTTGAGGGGAAATGTGAAGGAACAAATCAATTTGCTAAGGTCTATAAAAACACGGTAACTTCACAAATACAATCCATTATAACGTGAATGTTGACGACAATTATTCAACTAACAATCATTTAATAAGCATCCTTCATGTTCACAAAGAATTGTGGGAAGATACAAAGAATAATAATGGGCCCCCTGCTCTCACAGAGCTTTCAGTCTTGGTAGTGGGATAAGTCAGAGAGATATACAATATTATACTAGACAAAATCTAAAACACAATAAAATTGCTGTTGTTGTTCAGTCATGTCTGACTTCATGCCCTGATGGATCAGAGCTCACCAGGCCCTTCTATCCTCCACTACCTCTCAAAGTCTGTCCAAGTTCATGTTTGTTGCTTCCACGACACTAATCAATTTCATCTTCTGCCTTCCTCCTGCCTTTTGCCTTCAATCTTTCCCAACATCAGGGGCTTTTCCAATGAATCCTGTCTTCTCATTATGTGGCCAAAGCATTTAAGTTTCAATTTCAGTACCTGATCTAATTCAAGGGTGGGGAACCTGCAGCCTTGAGGCCACATGTGGCCCTCTAGGTCCTCAGGTGCAGCCTTTGGACTGAATCCAAACTTACAGAACAAATCCCTTTAATAAAAGGATTTGTTCTGTAAAACTTGGATTCAGTTAAAAGGCTGCACCCAAGGACCTAGAAGGCCCCTTATAGCACTAAGGCAGCAGTTTCCCCACCCCTGTTCTAGTGAATAATTTGGATTAATGTCTTCAAGTATTGACTATGAGCTATGCAGTGCAGTGTTACCCAAGATAAATAGATCATAGTGGAGAGTTCTGACAAACGATCAATGGAGAAGGAAATGGCAAATCCCTCTAGTAAAACCCCCATGGTCAGTATTTAAAAAAAAAAAAGATAGTGTTGGAAGAGGAGCCCCTATGTCCGAAGATGTCCAATGTGCTACTGGGGAAGAGTGGAGGACAAGTACAAGGAGCTCCAGTCCTAATGAATTATCTGGATCAAAGCCCAAGGAAGCTCAGCTGTGGATGTGTCTGGTGACAAAAGGGAAGTCCAATGCTGTAAAGATTAATATTGCATAGGAACCTGGAATGTAAGATTTGTGAACCAAGGTTAAGCTGGATGTGGTTAAGTAGGAGATGGAAAGATTAAGCTTCAACATCTTAGGAGTCAGAGAACTTAAGGAGTAAACTAGAAGAACAAATGTAAGAAATATAGACTGTTATACAACATTACAGGAATCAACTTAGTGCAGCAGAAAGAATATTGACTCTAGAGTCAGAGACCATCGGTTTAAATGGTCCCTCTGCCTCTCACTGACTGGGGGGCCTTGGTCTAGTCACAACTTTTCCTGGGCCTTAGTTTTCTCATCTTCAGATGAAGAAGGAAGGGGAAGAGAATGACCTTGATAGCCTATAGGGTCCCTTCAAGCTCTAAAACTAAAAATCCTAGGACTTTAAAATTTAAATTTAAAAATCTAAAATCCTAGGATCAAAGGTTCCAGATTCTGAAGGGAAGCTTTCCCAGAGAAGGAAGCATTTGGACAGGCAGATGTGTAAGGAGAAGGGGAAAAAGGAAGGCAGGTGTTCCAGGCCCAGGGGATGGCATGCGGCATGAGAAATAATACAAAGGTGAGAGGAGCGTTGTGTGTGAATGAGGGCTATGTAAAGAAATCTCCCTAGACAAAGCAGTGCAAGACAGGACTAGGCAGACACAGTTAGCATAGGTCTATATGGAAGCTGGACTTATTCTTGAAGGAATGGGAAGGCACTGAGGAATTGGGAGCACAAGACTGATATGTTGATATCCATACACAGAGGCAACATGAAGGAAGTAACTTGAGGTCCTATTGGTTACCTAGAAACTGAGCTGCTGACCACACAGATGTCTCCCAAGCATCATCAACAGTAGTGTTGAGCATTAATCTTGACCTATGTTAATTATTATTAATCTGGACCACAGGTCTTATCAAGGGACTTCCAAGGGACTTCCACCTCCAACATCACTAAAGACATTTCATAAAGTCTGATTTCTATGCTCACAGAAAAAACAAAAACAAAAAAATGGCAGAATTATGAGCTGTATGAGTGGGCTTTTGTTGTATTTCAAAGTTAACACCAATAGCATTAATGTTTATCACCTGTATCAGTCCTCCCTCCCCCCTCCCCCTCTCCCCCCTCCCCCTCTCCCCCTCTCCCCCTCCCTTTCTCTCTCTCTTTTTTTTTTTTTAAAGCAATTGGGGTTAAGTAACTTGCTCAAGGTTACACGGCTAGTCATTATTTATGCGTGGGTGCTCATTTTCTGAGGCCGGATCTGATCTCGGGTCATCCAAACTCCGAGGCCGGCTTTAGGGCAATTGGGGTTAAGTAACTTGCCCAAGGTTACACGGGTAGGTTTTTTTGTTCGTATGGATTAAGTGTCAGAGGCCGGCCCGAACTCAGGGCCTTCTCACTGCGCCACCTAGCTCGCGCGCTCGCTCTCTCGCTCTCTCTCTCTCTCTCTCTCTCTCTCTCTCTCTCTCTCTCTCTCTCTCTCTCTCTCTCTCTCTCTCTCTCAAACTTTCTCCCATTATAACATACTCTCTGCCATCCCAGCACCATTTTTGAGGGCAAAAGCTTCAGATTAGAACCTTCAATGGAAAATGGTATTGGGGGAGTGGGGAAGAGAAACCACTAGCCTGAGTAAGACAACCAGTCCAAGCTCTCTGGAGTTCTTTGTTTCTTGCTACCACAAATCCACTACACCACGCCCCCAACCCAACTATGAGCACTTCAGTGTATTAACTAGGAAAAATCAGTTGAGTTGAATTTATGCATACATCGAAAATCTGGAAATGTGAACAAAAAACAATTCCTTTTCTATAAGACAGAAACTGATATGCTATGCTTCACAGCAGTGAATTCATGGTGCAATGCTAGGTGGCTAAATGGATAGAGTGTTGGGTCTGAAGTTAGGAAGACCTGAATTCAAATTCAGTCTCAGATACTTACTAGCAATGTGACTGGGCAGGATATTCAACCTCTGCCTACCTCAGTTTTTTTCAACTGTAAAATAGGGATAATAGTAACAGCTCCCTTGAGAGAGTTGTTGTGAAGATCAAATGTGATATCTGTAAAGTGCTTGGCACAGTGCTTGGCACACTGTACGTACTTTGTAAATGTTTATTCCTCTCCCCTTCCCAAATGCAGATTCTAAGTAAAGAAGACTGTAATCAGTATTACCCTCTAAGGAGGTATTCTTAGGATAGGCTCCTTCCAAGCAGGAACACAGCCATATGGCCACATCCTGTCTAGGCTGCTCCTCCTTCCTGTGCCGTCCTGTTCGGTTTTCCTATATTATTGCCTGAAGCACTCAGGAAGCATGTGCTTACTCTGTGGATGGGTGGAAATCTAAGTCCTTTCAACAGTCTTCAAATGAATTGATCTGTATTCTAAATGACAAGATTGGATGTCCCCTCTTCCACTATAATGTAAATAGACTTTTTAATGTAAAGCTTTTTAAAATGCCTTGGGAACAGCACCACATCTGCAGTTATTGGAACAAAATGTCAAATTCTCCCAGGCACCCACCCAGATTGGTCTCAGGGCTAAACCTTCCTATCATCCCCTTCATTTAAACATTTACTCAGATTGAGCCTGTAAGCTCTGGAGTAAGAAAGAAATGGAACCTGGATATTAAACTCCAGAGAACTGTCCATGAAACATGGTAATAATCACAATGTTATAAGAGCTTAGCAGAAATGGTTACTGAGGCCCTAATGGAAGATGTTCTGGCCCCTTAGGTAGAAGTAGAAGGAAAAGAATAAGGGAATCTCTAAGTATCCTTTTCTTAAAAGTGCTCAATCCTCCTGACCAGGTAGATCCACTTTTAGACTAGACAGGAATCAAAGAAGAAGGCTTTCTTCTGGGGATTGGGCTGGGAGTGGGAATAAAACTTGTTGCTGTTATAAGGTCTTTGGAAAAAGCCACTGCAGATGGGTTTCAGTCATTTAAAGGCTTCCTGGACATGCTTCAGAAGAAGCATTCTTCTTTAAATGGGTTAGATAGTGAAAATTTTTAAGTTTTATTAATTTTACTGTTAGAATTTAACCATTTCTCCTTAAAAGTTTTAATTTATAATGTCATTATGGGAGAATATGGAAACAAAAACACTCAGGTGTACAAAGCACTTTCTGATTTTACAGTCCTATGAAAGGTATGAAAGTGGTATTTAGAGTATAACTAAGTGTAAGACTTCATATTTGTAAAATTACAGGTACTGCCAAATTTACTAACTGTTGGAGCCAAATATTAGCATCTTTGAGGGACAGTATGATATAATGGATAGAGCTGGGTTGGAGGTGGGAAATCTTTGTTGTTTAGTTTCATTGGACTCTTCATGACCCCATGGAACATACTATGGTCCGTGGGGTTGTCTTGGCAAAGATACTGAAGTGGTTTGCCATTTCTTCCTCCAGTGGATTAAGGCAAACAGAGGTTAAGTTGCCCAGGGTCACACAGCTAGTGTCTGGGACCAGATTTGAAAAGTTTTCCTGCCTTCAGGTCTAGCACTCTATCCACTATCTCTATCCATCTAGCTGCCTTGGAGTCGGGAAGACCAGAATTCAAATCCTGTCTCTGACATATACTGGCTGTCTGCTTAACCTGCGTTTTCAGAGTAGGTTTTAATTTCTATTCATAAAGAAAGCTCCTTACCAGATCAGGTAAAGAAAAAAAAATCATGTTTATACTTCCTGTACCTTAATCTGACCCTACTAAGAGTAGTGAGAAGTTACAAAGAAAAATTAGACTTTGTCAGGGAAATAGAAAGTATCAAGAGGAAAAACACTTCCCTAACAATTAGAGCTACTGCAAAGAGGAAGGGGCCACTTTAGGAAGAAGCAGTAGTGGATGGGCTCCCTCTTACTAATAATCTTAGAGCAAAAGTTAAAAGACTGCTGTGAATGCTGCTGAACGCATTTTAGTAGAGCAATGAGTTGGATTAGATGGCTTCCAAGGTCTCTTTTGACTCTGATTCTGTGATCTTCAAAAACTGAAGACACAAGAATGATTATCCTGGGGGCAAGTGTGCATGGGTCAAGATGTGTGGCTCTAGCTGTGGGTTAGCAAAGTTGGGGAGGAGACCTGAACAAGGATTTCTTTTGAACTCAATGGCTCAGTTTTTAAATATTTCTGGGCCCTGTAGAAGGGAAAACATTCAAGAAAGCAGAGTCATCAAATAAGTCCTCACTGAGAGTGAGACTTGGTGAGGGTGAGACTTGAGACCCCAGTAACTACTTCCCATACCTTCAAGTTTTGCTGGCTATAGGGGCCCACTAAAGACCCACACAGTGTCTGGCACATAGAAGGTACTTAATAAACATTTATTGATTGAATGACTGGTAGACTTGGAACTAAGTCTCTTTTTGGGACTCATAGGATCACAGAGTTAGAACTGAATGGAAGGTTAAGGATCAGTTAGTCCAGGGGTTCTTAACTTTTTAACCCCTTTGACAGTCTGGTAAAACATGTGGACCCCGTGTCAGAAAGTTTTAAAGTACATAAAATAGAATACATAGGATTAGAAAGGAAACCAATTATATTGAAATATAATTACCAATTTTTTTAAAAACCAAGTTCATGGACCAAGATTAAGGACCCTTGATCTAGTATGAGCATGTAACAGACACCTCATAAATGCTTGTTGATTCACTGGCTATTCCAATATTCCAATTACAGATGAAGGTACTGAAGTCCGATGTGACTTGCCTAAAGTCACAGAGGTAGTGAGGGGCAGAGAGCTGAGATTCAAATCCAAGTACTTTGACTCAAAATCAAGGTCATTCCCACCATACCATGATTCCTCTGACTCCTAAACTACTGGCAGAACTAAAATGCCACTGACCCTGATGAACAATTGACACATTTCCCTTAGACAAGCTATAGGCTACACCTGCTTCACAGCACTGAGGATGAGTATTCCCATACACACCTTCCCTAGGGAACTATTCACTAGAAATCAATTCAACAAAACCTCCTAGACCCAAGGTACAATGCTAGACATGGAGGATAAAAAATGAAATATGAGACAGCCCTCTCCTTGAGAAACATTCAGCATAGCTGGGGGGTAACCAAGGAATGAAGACAAAAACCACATAACTAAAAAGTCTGGCATGAAAGACTTAAGGGTGAGATATCATATAGTGAAAATCATGGATGATATGACATCGAAGGAAGAGAACTTCAATTGGTAGAGATGTGTTTAGGGGAAGAGAGGAATACTACACCAGACAAAGGGGACAGTGTGCACAGAGGTGAGGAAGTTGGAACTGGGAGGACAAGATCAGAGAATAGGGAGTAGCCCAGTTTCTTCAGAATGCAGAGTGCATGAAGAGTAATATAAGGGAAGGGAGGCTGAAACCATACTAAGTAGGAGAACATATAGCAACTCTAAATGAGTTCAAATATATGGATCTAGCTGAATTGCACCCCAGGATGTTGAAAGAACCTGAGTCTAACAGAGAATCTTACAGAAGGTATTTTAAAATGTTTGCTGGATTGAATTGAGATGATATCTGTTGGTGAGGAACTGTGGGAAATGGGAGAGATGATAGAAGACTGGAAATAAGAAAAATCTACTTTTTAAAGGCTGGGAGAAAGGTATTTTGCAAACTACAATCCAATGAACTTGCCACTGATTTTGTATAAAATTCTACAATGTTATATTAAATAGCTTATTTTCTGAACACTTTGAAAAAGATATTGTGGTGACTAGAAGCCAGCGTGAGTGCTCTAAAAACAAATCAAGACAGTTGAACCTTATTTCTTTTTTTGATAAGATTATAAGTTGGGTAGAGCATGGGAACATAGACATGATGTATTTGGTGTTCAGTAAGGCACTTGACAAAGCTTCTCATAATATCTTTGTCTCCTTTTGTAGATCAAGAATTAATCATGTAAAGATAGATATAAAGAGTAAAGATAGATGTTTGCTGCTCTCCTGGAATTGGGAAAAGATGTTTCTATGGTTTCTTCCAGATCTAATAGGGCCAGGTCTAACTTGGCCTTATTCTGTTCAATACTATCAATGATTATAAAAAAGACACAGATATGCTTATCAGAGTTTATGGATGAAGGAACCTGGGAAAAATCTATTGGCTGACAAAATCAGCCTGCTCCACGCCTCCCCCCCACCCCCCCCACAAAAAAAAAATCTTGACGGGTTAGAATGAGCCAAATCTAACAAAATGAAATTTAATGGGAATAAACTTAAAGTTCTGAGGTTAAACAAATAAATTACACAAGCATAATATGGGAAATATAAACCTAGATACATGTAAAAATAATTTACTGGGTATTTTAACTATCAAATCCTATGAACCAATAGTGTGATATGACTGTGGATGAGATTTTAGGCAATATTAATGGAGTAGCTAGCTAGCTTTTATATAGAGCTTTAAGATTTGCAGTGCTTATGTCAAGAGGCTAAATTTGAGCCTAGGCCTCCCCTAACATCAAATCTAGTGGTTTTTCCAGTACACCATATTGCTTCTCTGGAAGAAATGATATAGAAGGATAATTAGGAATTAATAATCTTATGTGGGTTCAAAAAATAAAATTTCCGAAGTACAAGAGGGGGAAGGCTTAGTTAGATTTTGCAGTTTGTCTAAAAATGATCTGGGTGTTTCAGTGGGCAATACAATCAATAGGAGCTGACTTTGCAATTTTGATAGCTAAGAAAATGAAAGCGAATTTTATGCTGCATTAAAGGTCCAGGGAGATAAGAGGTCTGCTGTATTTTTGCCCCATCTGAAGGTATTGTGTTCAGTTCTGGGCCTCACACTTGAGGAAGAAACATGAGCTGGAGAGCAAGCAAAGGAGGGAAAATATTAGCTAATAATATTAGCTAATCATAGCTAGCATTTCTGTATTACTTACCGTACTAAATGCTTGACAAATATTACCTCATTTGATCCTCACAATAACTCTGTGAGGTAGATGCTATTATTATCCTCACTTTCCAGGCGAAGAAACTGAGGCAAACAAATATTAAAAGATCTGTCCAAGGTCACACAGCTAGTGTCTGAGGATGAATCTGAATTCAGGTCTTCCTGAACCCACTGCTCTATCCAGTGTGAGATCTAGGTGCCTCATGTCCTTAGAGACTTTTAAGTATTTTGAGGATATTTAGCCTGAAAAAGAGAAGACTGGGGGAAGGGGGAAGAATGTTAGGACAGTAGGATTTAAATACCTTAAGAGCTGTAAGGTGATAGAAAGATTAGATTTATCCTACTTGGCCCCAGGAGGCAGAAGTAGAAGCCATGGGTAAAAGTCACAAAAAGGTCTATTACTGCCTCATACGAAAAGAAAGTCCTAATAATCAGAGCTATCTAAAAGTGGCTGCCTTAGAAAGTAGCATGTTTCACTCTAATTAAAGGTCTTCAAATGATCAGCTGTCAGATATTTTGTCATTTCTTGTCTGGATTGGACTAGATGACCTCTGCAGTTCCTTAACTCTGAGATCTTGTGTGAGAATGGGGAAGGGTTCAATGGGACTCACCTATCCAGTACCAGAAGGTATTCAGCCTCCCTAGGAGTACTACCAAGGCTGCTCCCAAATGTCTATTAGGCTAGGCTTATTAACAGTAGCCATATCAGGGGCAGCTAGGTGGCGCAGTGAGTAGAGCGGCGGCCCTGGAGTCAGAAGGACCTGAGTTTGGATCCGGCCTCAGACACTTAAGACACACAAACAAAAACCTAGCCATGTGACCTTGGGCAAGTTACTTAACCCCAATTGCCCTCCAAAATGCAAAAAAAAAACAAAAAACAGTAGCCATATCAAAAACTCTTTAAAAACACTTTGGCAATAATCTTCCAGTGGTAGGTATAGAAAATATAGCCATTTGTTTATTTTGACAGACACATCTAGCCTCTTAGCCACTAGAAGGCAGTTCATGTATCCCATTTCACAGAAGCCAAATAGGCTGTGGTTTGTGTAAGTTGTTACCAAAAGGATACAAGTTTATTAGTATCAAAATCCAAGAATACATCTTGGTGCCTTGTTCTCAATCTTTAAAACTGCTTGGCTCTAAGACTAGCTGATATGACTTCCAGTGTTAAGAGTGTATATCCCACTTAAATAGCATCTATCCATTTTGTTAACTAGAACTTTAGACTGCGAATAGCATTCTCCTACTTTTAGTCTGAGACAATCAGGAAGACAACCATTGTAATTAACTATTTAAAGAGAAAAAAAGAGGAAACAATCTAGGATCTGAAGACTGGCTTCACTGGCTTTACCAGTGAAAAGAAATTGCCACAAAGTATAGGAAGTCTATGTTCTAATGGCAAAGGAAACAAAATGAATTTCAGTTAAGGATTCAAAATTCAGAGGAGTATAAAAAGCAGACTTTAAGGCTATGTCAGAGCTATAATTGTTAAAAGACATGGAATCTAAGCCCAAGAATAATCAACTCAATACAAAATAACTAGATGCCCCAAAGGATGATAATAAAAGCAATAACACTTTGGTGTTTTTTGTTTGTTCTCCCATCCAAAACATCTTAAACCTTCCACCTCCCCAACAAAGGGGGACTTTTTTTTTTCAGCATTTAATTTCCCTATTCAAGATAAAACCATTCTCCTTTTAGTTCTAGGGAATCAGACCAAACAATTCAATGTCACATTTTAACCAGCCAGAGGGAAATCTGTGCTTTGCCTTTTTATTCCTATGTATGACTGTTGCAGTTCATTACTTAAGAGTCAGAGACTGAAGGTCTGGATCACTGTCTTGGGTCTATTTACTATTCCTTAACTGTTATGCATTTTCTAGGGGGTGATATTGCCACCGTTGACTGACTACAGTTCTGAGGGTCTACCAGCCTCGAGGCTGAAGATTCAGTCAAAGGGCCATACTTGAGGGCCTAAAAGGCCACACGTGTCCTTGAGGCCTAGGGTTCCCCCCCACCCCAATCCTGGTAGATCTTTTCTTTCCTCTTCTCTTCCTTATGTTAGCCTAGAGCACTGTGAGGCAACATGCCCAAGCAGCCCATAAAAATGGTATTTCCTTTTGCCTTTGGGCATAAGATGGAAGCAACTCCACAAACTCCTTCATGGATCCTTCTAAAGAGATCCAATGGGCCATTCTTCCATTCCTTGGGTCTATGTTTTCATTATCCCCACATTTTAATCTGGTGGGCAAAGCATTGGGACACAGAAATGAGCTATTATTTCCAGTCTACCTTGGCCTTACTGGAGCTTGAGCAGATAATTTATCCTCTTTGTGCTTCAGTTATTTTCTGGAAAAAAAAAAATGGGACTAATATTTCCCTTTATATACCTGAAAGAATTAAGATGAACATAAGGGAGGATAAACCATGTGTGGCAATAACAAAGCACAGATTTATTCAGTACAATAAGGTGTACCAAGTGTTTTCCTTACAACAAGCCTATGAGGAAGTACAAGCATTGTGATTTCCATTTTTTACAGATAAGGAAACTGAGACTTGAGCTACAGAGCCCACAATATCTCAAGACTTGAACCTAGTAGTTCTGATTAACCTAGTGTTTATTAACACAGTTACTTTTCAATTTTATTTGCTTAGAGTTAATCACTTGGAATAAAGTTCTTATTTGAATACAAGATATTATTTTTTATATGATTTCCTTACACAATTTAACTGCCTCAGTCACATTTACCTATAGAATTCTTCACCCAGAATAAAAGATAAAAGAAAGAAATTACTCCCTTGTCCTTAATTGGTTAGATTCAAAGACTATTTTTTTTAGGTAGACAAAGCTTTACAGTTAGTTCATCTTGTCAGACAAATGAACTGAGGCTCAGGCAGCTTAAACAAATTTTCCAAGATTCTGCTGCTTAGAAGCAGCCTCCTATAGTGGAAATTCCCGAGTGCTAGCTTTGGGGTTAGGTGAAACTGGGATTCAAATTCAAGCTACCACACTTACTTGATGTGTGACCATGTGCAAGCTTGTTTCCTTCTCTGCAAAAAAGATGAGAGATCACTTATAGCACCTTCTCCAGGGCCTTGTAGTGAAGATCAAATGAGACAATGTATTTTAAAGCATTTTGCAAGCCTTAAAGTCCAACTTGCAGTCCATCAGGCTTAGGGAAGTCACTGCTGCTTTATGGAGTGATAGCTACGGATTACAAAAGGATGGTAATAATCTTTTTAAACCTCCTGAAATTACAAATTCTTCACCCATCTAATGAATGATGTGGCTAGTTCCTACAGCAGGTATTCATCTTACAAATAATCTCACGATTTTATTCTGCCCTTTGTTACCCAGTCCTGAAATACAGATAACAGAATGCTTAGTGTCCCAAGTCTTATTTATGTACCAAACTATATCTAGGCTACTCAATGCAATAAACATTTATTAAGAGCCTAAGTTTTCCAATTTATAATCTTAAAGAGTTGCCTGAGGGGGGTCACTGAGGGCCTTTGCTTAGGGTCACAGGGCCAATTTGTGTCAACTGATCAATCAAAAAAGCACTTAGTAAACACCTGCTGTGTACCAGGCACTGTGCTAAGTGTTGGGGATCCAAAAAGAAGCAAAAGATGACTGCCTTGACAATTCCTCACATACATCTTCAATAGTAACCTTTTGATTTTATTCTAAAAGGGACTGGCCCATCACACGCTGAAATGACAACCTAAAAGCAATGCATGCTTGCATCTACTATATCCTTCCTTTTTTTAAGTTCTGCCCAACTCCGAAAACTATCAGCATGACAAAAAACAGACCAAAGGAATGCTACTGCAAAAAGATTCTCCACCACCAAGCCCCACCACTGGCCTTTAGGTGTTTCCAGCTAATGCCCCACAGCGAGAAGGGGCAAAGCCGCACAGAGACAGGATGGAAGAGTGAGGACCCAAAATCCTCCAGCGAAAATAACAGCAAGATGCTCTACTAGAAAGTGGGGAGGGGGGACTATGGGGTGCAGGAAGCCTCTAGGGGCGATGGGGAGTAAAAAACCTGAACCCACCAAAATAAAACGAGCGGCTCTGTCCTTCCCAAGGCGTACGGGAGCATCCTCAGGTGCGGCCCACCCCTGGCAGCCCCGGCACATCTCCCCCCCCCCCCCCCCGCGCACCCCCCACTGGGCCGAGCACGCCTTCCTGGTCACGGACCGGAGCCGCGACTGCCCCGGCAGCGGCACGCGTAGGTCCCCGGCGCGGGTCCCGGCACGGACCGAGGCTGAGCCTCTCCCGCCGGGACGTACTCGGGCCGGGGCACCGCTGGCACCCACTCACTGGCCAGGTCAAGGCCAGGAGCTGCCCCTGCGCGCCCCGGGGGTCCGGGACGGCACCCCGGCGGGACGGTGGCCACGCAGCTCCGGAAGCGGGGGGGGGGGGTGCCCCCAGCCCGGGTCCCGTACCGAGGCAGGGCCGCAGGGGTCGCACTGCCCGCCGGCCCCAGCCCCTCCCACCTCGCCCCAGCTCACCTGCTTGCCCCGCCGGCCCTAGTCGCGCTCCATAGCCGCCCGTGCGGCGCGGCCTCGCCTCCTCCGGGAGGGCCCGCCCGCGCTCGCCGGCCGCCTGCGATCACCGCCCGCCGCGGCCGCGGCCGCCACTCGCGCTCAGCCCCAGCCGGGCCATCCCCGGCCCCCGGTCCCCGCGCCCGCCGTCCCCACACCGTCCCTCCCTCCCCCTCCGCGGGCTCCGGCGGTGGTAGCGTCCTAGCGTCACGCCTCTCTCGGAACCAATCAGAGAGCTCCGGTGTCGCCCCTATTCCTTCCCCCTACCCCCCCATTCAGGCCTCCCGTGGGCGGGTCCGCTGGATCCCTCACACCTCCCGGGCCCCTCCTCCAGAGCCCCGCCCCCTCTGCTCATTAACCATTAACCCCTTCCCTTCCGCGCGGATCCTCGCTTAACCTTCTCGGCCCCGGCTTCCCGCCCCCTTCACCTCCCCGTGAGGTCCTCGTGAGCCTGCCCTCCCCCGCGTTGCGCTTCATCTTCACCCGCCTCTCCTCCGCACGAGTCTCTCCACGTTCTACTGCGCTGCTTGGACAGCGCGCCGAGCACCTGCGCCCCCCACCCCCACCCAAGTCCAGCCTTTGGGTCTCCCGATATTCCCCGGGCCCCCAGGCCGCCCCTCAGCGCGCCCTCCCACTTTCTGCCTCGGTAATAATAATAATAACAATAATATAATATAATATTCATTATCGACATGATCATAGTAACACCTGGTATTTGTGGGGCATTTCCCCCATTTCATGCGTTTTGCAGCCTTAGTAACAATAAGAGTTACATGAGTAATTCTATCGCTGACATTATCACATTAACGCTTGGCATTTATGAGGCACTTTCCAGATGCCCTGCACTTTGCAGCCTTAGTGATTGGGACATTGTTACATTAGTAATTCTATTGATATAACAGTAACACTTGGCATTTATGGGGCACTTTCCATGTTTCATGAGCTTTGAGACCTTAGGAATAGTAAGAATAACATTGTTATATTAGTGATTCTATTATTGACGTTATCATAGTAACACTTGCCATTTATGGGGCACATTCCCCATCTCCTCTTTGAAGCCTCCCAACTCTGAGGGTTGGGTACCATAGGTGTTAGCCCCATTTTACAGATTGGGAAGCTGAGACTCGGGGAAGTAGGGTAACCTGCCTCTGATCACACAGCTAGTTAGAGGTGGGATTTCAACCCAGGACTTTCTGACTTTTTAAAGAACTTTCTGAGCTATTTCCACTACCTGTGACTGCCTCTTCCATCCCCCCATGCTGTCTGTGACCTGGGCTGACTACACATGTAGGATGTATAGGAAGGGTAGAGGGTGATCAGGAATCAGTGAAGACTATCTACGCAACTTTGTGTTACTCAAAGAGCAATATACCCAGTACATAGTAGGTGATTAACATGTTTATTGATTGATTGAACCATATGGTGAGCATGAAATGTCATGTGAGGTGGGGAGAGAGTAAAGGAACTCAGCGTGAGTTTTCAGCATTTCAGCAACTCATCTGTAACTTACAGTCTTAGAAAGATGTCTGGGACACTAAAAAGTTAAGTGACAACAGTCATGTGTTAGAAGCAACATCTGAACCAGTTCTTCCTGACTCCAAGAACTTTGGTCTTTCCATCAGCTAAACTGCTTTTCCTTCAGGATAAGCAGCAAAAAAGATATTGCCAGATAAATGTAGGTCCAGAAAAAGATGTGGGCAAGGTGATGTAGGGTGCACTGATGATACCTAACAAATGTTTAAAGGATAAAGAGAAAGGTCTCCAGTACTTTGGGTGGACCACTTGTGTAGGATTTATGAGAGGCAATCTACTTAACTGAGCTACTTTTTCTTCTTTATCCCACATTCTCTCCTTTGTTCCAATATGTTATGAACAGGTGGCTCTTCTCCTTGCCAACCAAGGCTAACCCATCCACTTGTGTACTAGATCCCATCCTCTTCTGTCTCTTCTGTGAATTTACCCCAGGGAAAAATCTCCAGCACATACTTTCTCTCTCTTTCTCTCTCTCTCTCTCTCTCTCTCTCTCTCTCTCTCTCTCTCTCTCTCTCTCTCTCTCTCTCTCTCTCTCTCTCTCTCTCCTCCCCCCCTTCTCTATTGGCTCACTACCTGCAAACATACCTAGATTTCCCCATCTTTTAAAAAATGAAATAAACCCTTGAATTAATCCATCCATCTCCTCAAGCTATTTTTCCAATATCCTTCTTCCCTTTCACAGCTGAATTCCTAGAAAAGGCTATCTAGGGTTCTTGCTTTCCATTTCCTGTCCTCCCACAAATTTCTCAGCTCTTTGTAATCTGGTTCCCAACCTCACCTCTCAAATGAAACAACTCCAAAAGGCCCTTTGGCAGAAAAGATTTCTGGACTTCTCTGCAGGGTTTAGTTGGCCACCCTTTCCAACTTGATACTTTATCCTCCATCTGTGGCCAATATGTCATTGAACTTCTCTAGATGTAGGGAGTCTGGAACTCAAACCATGTACATGCAGTCTATCACCAAGCCCTTACTGGGTACCAAATACACTGATAATCATATTACAAAAAAAAAAAAGTGGTAACTGTTATGGGGTAAATGGGGCTTTTCTGCATTGTTGTTGCCATGGGAGAAGTTGATTCCCTACATGGCAGTCATCTATCTTGCACCTCACTTCTCAGTCCTGTGGTCTGGGTTGCCATGCTAAGTAATTAGCAGACCTGTAGACTGTCACTTTCAGGAGCTGGACTGTTCTCACACAAGCTCTAGAGGACATGACTAAACTTATGGTCAGACTGTCCTTTGCATAGCACTCTTCACTTACATTTTCCCCGGCATTCCACCAGAATTTACTTAAGTACAAGAATTCTTAATTACAGCTTTGTAAATGAGACTATGATAAAGAGAAAGGTACAGAGTACTTCATTTTCCAGAACAGATTTCAGAACAGAGAGTGATCACTGTCATTTAGAAAAGGCTTTCCATACATCACTAATCATGTATTATATGCCAAGCATCAACCTGAGTGCTGAAGGGGTATTTAAAAAAAAATTCTACATGAAACCAGGCCCTTGTCTTTAAAGAGCTTAAAATATAGTCAAGAAACAGAACATGAATATATTTTAATACTTCAATAGTTCTGTAATCTCACTAATCTAAGTGCTCCTAAAAATGGTACAATCATAACCTAAGACTTTTCACATTCAATAGTAATAACAAAACAGGTCGGCATATGATTAAATGCCAAAGATCTATCTAAAGATGAGTGATATGAGCAATAGTTTTACTATGTATAGTTATAAAGTTTTGGTAGCTAATAAGACCTGAATTCAAATCCAGTCTCAGGTACTTACTAGCTGTGAGGCCTTGAGCAAGTCACTTAATTTCTGTCTGTTTCAGTTTCCTCAACTGTAAGATAGGGATAATAATAACACCTACTTTACAGAGTTGTTATAAGGATCAAATGAGATAATATTTGTAAAAATCTTAGCAGCATCTGGCACAAAGTAGGCACTTCATAAGTGTTTGTTTCTTTCCAATGGATGATATAAAATGAATGATACTGAGAAGAACTCTACAAAGTTCTCTTATTGATATCTATAGCAATTCAAAAGTAGGTACTTCATAAATATTTGTTTTCTTTCCAATGGATGATATAAAATGAATGATACTGAATAGAACTCTACAAAGTTCTGTTATTGATATCTACAGCAATTCAAAAGTGCTTAGTCTGACTAGACACATTGGAAAAACAAAGTGGATGAGAAATACACATTGTACAGAATATGACATGCAGTTGGAAAGGGAGCTCAAGGAATTGATTCATCATTATGAATGTATGTATTTAGAAACAGCAATGTGATACAATGGGGAAAGGGCTGGATTTAGATTTAGAAGGCTTGGATTTGAAACCCAGTTCTGCCACTTACCAAATCCATGGGACCATGGGACAAGTAACTTGAATTTGCTGGACCTGGATTTTTTCATTTAGAAAAAGAGGAGGCTGGAAATGATGACCTCTAGGTTCCTTCCAGGTCCAAGTCTATGATCCTATGATCTTGGACAGATGCTATATAAAATAAATAATAAAGTGAGGTCAGAATTCTGTAGGAAGTAGAGGTCAGTATGGCTGGCATTTGGGATCACCAATCATATAGTAATGTGGCATAGTAGATAGTAGCTTGTTTTAACTATCCCTCAACAAACATTTATTAAGGACTTAGTAGGGGCTGGAGTCCTCTTAAATGCCTCAGTGCCACAAAAGTCTGCCCTTAAACACAAATAACCTTGTAGCATGCTACATGACTATAAATAAGTCATCTCTACCTGGAATAGTGGAATAACCTTTCTGGAGACAGGGAGACCAAGGCTTCCTGCCTGCCTCTAGTCTCTTCGTTCTCTAATCCACCGTCCACAAAGATGCCCAAATAATCTTCCTAAATCCAAGGTCCGACTGAGTCACTCCTCTGCTCCCAAATCTTCCGTGGCTTCCTACAGCCTCCGGAATAAAAGGCAAATGCCTCTGCCTAGCACTTAAGACTCAAAAATCTGGCTCCAACTTGCCTTTCCAGTCTTATCTCCCATTGCTTCTCCATGTTTGTACTCTGTGTTCAAATGAACCAGCCCTTCCAGATCTTATTAGAGTTCAGTATTTCACTACCCAGCTCCACCCATATATTTGCACAAGCTATCCCTTTGGATACCTAGAATTATTGCTTCCTCACCACCACCACCACCTCACAGTGGCTCAGTTCCAGGCCCTCGAAGCCTTTTCTCTCCTCAAATAACTTGGTATTAACTAAGTTGTTTCCGTGAACCAATTCCTCCAGTATAAGGCTGTGTGGCAGAGGATCTCCTGCTATCTAGCAGGCTGACTCTGGAATCAGGAAGCCCTGAATTCAAGACCTATCTCTTCCCTCATCTGTTTACTCTCCCTTATCCTACATATCCAGAACATTGCTGAATCTTGTTTCTACCTTCACAACATTTGTTGTATAGATTCCCCTTCTTTCCACTCACATAGCCACTACCTAATGCAGGCCCTCATCACCTCCCACCTGAACTATTACAATAACCTATTATTTGATCTTTCTGCCCTAAAGACACTCCCTACTTCCCATCCTCCACATTACTTCAGCAGCTGCCAAAGTAATTTTTCTTGGGTTTTTGTTTTTTTTTTTGGAGGGGAGAAGGCAGGGGGATTGGGGTTAAGTGACTTGCCCAAAGTCACACCACTAATAAGTGTTAAGTGTCTGAAGCCGGATTTGAACTCATGTTCTCCTGACTCCAGGGCAGGTGCTCTATTCATTGTGTCACCTATGAATGGGAAAAGTGAAACTTCTCAGCCCATAAGTTTTGGCTTCCCTCTTCCCCCTTCTTTACTACTGCCACATCAGCATTAGGCCTCTTCAGGAGTCTTTCAACCTCCACCCTTGTTTGCCACACCCTTATCAGCATTAGGCCCTTTAGGGGCCTCTACCCTGGCTGTTGACCCTTTTCCCCTCCCTCCCTTTGGCATTTGTCAAATAAGGTCATGAACAATAGCCTGGTTCCCTGCCTGCCTGCCAGCCAATAAGGGATAGTGGTAGGCTTCTTTGTTATTTGCCATTGGGGAAGATTTTCATGAGACTTGAGGCCCCCTCCCAGCCAATGGGAGAAGGCACAGCAGTGGGAAGGGGCTTGACTTCATTAGGGTATAAATTCTTGTTCCATCTTTTCTACCAGGTCTCCTCTCCCTGATCACTCATGGAGAGGATGGACCTAGAATAAAAATTTCCTGTTTTTATCCTGAGAAACCTCTGGGTTCTTGATTAAATTTTGAATGGGGTTTTTCACCCCACACACCTAGCTGCCCCAAAATAATTTTTCTTAAATCTCAGGTCTGACCAAATTACTCACCTTCTTACTTATCTTACATCTTTTGTCTCAATTCTTACCTAGCTCTGAGTCATGCAAGGGCATTACCTGACAAACCGAGGCCTAGGAGAGACCTTAATTTAGAAAGGTTGAGATCACTCACTGTATCCCTAGTCATTGCCAGTCATTTTGACTTATGTCTTGCCACTGGACTTTTATGACTGGAGGATAGAGTGAGGCTGATAACTGCACAAATCTGCCTCACTTAATTCTAATTCATAGGGAAGTCAAGACATCACAAGATGAGACTTGTGATGTCATCAGTCCTCTTCAAGAAGAAAGGACAACAATAGCAACAACAAACCTCTTACCTCTAGGATCAAATATAACATATTCTGTTTGCCTTTCAAAGCTTCACAACCTGGCCCCCTCCATCTTTCCAGTCTTACACATTACTCTCCTCCATGCTCTCCAGTGTCCAGCCAGTGCCTCAGACAAGACAGCCTATCTTTGTGCGGGCTGACCTCCACACCTGGAGTCGCTCTCTCTCCTCACATCAGACTTGAAGAATCCCTAGTTTCCCTTAAGACTCAGTTCAAATGCCACCTTCTATAACAGGCCTTTCCTGTTCCCTGCCTAGTTGCAGCTGTTTTCCTTCTAAGGTAGTCACTTTGTATCTGCAACCTCTTTATCTTGTATATACTGAGATATATATATATACATATATATATTGCCTACTCCATTAGAATGTAAACTCCCATGAGGGCAGGGACTGTTTTCAATTTTCCTTTGTATCCCCCATGCCAGGCATAGAGTCTAGCACATGACAGGTGTTTAATCAATCTTTTTTTTTTTTTAATTGATCAGTTGATACAAACTGGCCCTGTGACCCTAGGAAAGCCTCTCAGTGGGAAATAGTTTTGGGAATTGAGAAGTAGTTGTTGATCTATATTTGTGAAATTTCCTCACCATTCCCTACAGGAATGAAAATACTAGTCTGAACAGCAGTTCCTTAGGTGGAAGATAAACCCTCAAGAGGTAAGGCACTATTTGGACTTTATCAAAATCCTAGAACAATCAAGATAACAACCCAAAGAGCAAAGAGTTAGACCCAGTGCAGCTATACATGAAAAGAAGGTTTGCTTAGGCTCACAATGACTATTTATGTAGAAGAAATTAAGGAGTCTTCCTGAAGGCAAGGACTGTTTTATTATCTCCATATCTCCCAGCACCTAACATATTGCCTGTCACTTTATAGGGTTTAAGAAATGCTTTTGGAATTGAAATATAGAAAACTTGGGGGAGGATATATCTGCACAGAAAAGAGGGGTGACTAGATGGTGCAGTGAATAGAGCACTGGCTCTGGAGTCAGGAGGACCTGAGTTCAAATCCGACCTCAGACACTTAACACAAAACTAGCTGTGTGACCTTGGGCAAGTCACTTAATCCTAATTGCCCTGCCCTCCCCCCCCCAAAAAAAAGCAAAAATAAGTAAATAATTTTTAAAAAAAGGTGGGGTTGGGGTGGCTAGGTGGTGCAGTGAGTAGAGTGCCGGCCCTGGAGTCAGAAGGACCTGAGTTCGGATCCAACCTCAGACACTTAACGCACACACAAACAAAAACCTAGCCGTGTGACCTTGGGCAAGTTACTTAACCCCAATTGCCCTCCAAAATGAAAAAAAAAAAAAAGGTAGGGTTATTCATGAATCAATTAGTCAATCCACAAATATTCATCAAGCACTTATTGTGTCCCAGGTACCTTGCTGGGCACTGGGGTTACAGGGAAAAAAATGAAACAATCTCTGCCCTTGCACAACTCACATTCAATCAGGGAGACAACCTATACATAGCTTGTAAGTATGTATAAACTGGTTTGTAGTTGGTTATGCTTCAGCCTCAAAGAGGACCAAAATGACACCTGATATTAGAGTCAATTTACAATGCTTCTGACTGACTTATCAGACCAATATGATCTCAGAATGCTCTACTCCAAGTCGGGCACAAATAGTCTGTGTGAACATTTGGGGTGTATTCTCTAAATATATAAGTATATATAAACTAAGTACAAGGTAAATGGGGGGCCATTGAGGGAAGAGACAGGAGTACCTAGGGTGGCAATCAGGAAAGGCATTATGGAGGTGTTGCTTGAACAGACTTCTGAAAGAAACTGCCAGAGCTGAGAAGGGAGAACATTCTAAGCATGGAAGATAGTGCAAATGCAGATGGGAGATAAAGGAGCTGCAAAAAGACCAGTTAGACTGGATTGTTAAGTGTATAGAAGGGAGTAAAGTATAATAAAGTTGGAGAGGTAGGTTTGGATCAGGTTGGGATGAGCTTTAAAAACTAGGCAGAGAAATCTGCATTTGATCCTGGAGGCAATAGTGAGCCAGCAGAATTTATTGAGTAAGAGAGTGAGCTGTACTTTAAAAAAGTTACTTTGGCACTGGAGGATGGATTTGAGAGTAGTAGTAGAGTGAATTGAAGTGAATTGAAGCAGGGAGACCAAATAGCAGACAATTCCAGTATTTAATTTGAGAGATGATAAGGATCTGAAGAGAATGACAGCCAACTTAAGTAGAGAGAAGGGAAGGTATGGAAGACATTGAATGACAAGATTTGCTCATCGATTGGATATACCGGGTGAGGCTAAGGAGGAGTCAAGGAGAACAATGAGATCAAAAACTTTTTTGACTGGAAGGATACTGGTGACCTCAACAGAAATAGGGAGAATGGGTTTGGGGGAAAAGATAATGAGTTACATTTGGCACATACTGAGTTTTAGAATGACACAACAAATGGGGGGCTTGAGTACTATATTGGTAACTGAGATGTTAAAATGATAACTGGAGGAAGACTTCTAATGCATTGGGTGGTTCCACTCTCTATGGAAAAACATGGACAAAACCTAGCACAGAATGAAAAAGTATGTATTCATCTGCCTTGATGGAAGGAATAGTCATACAGATAAAATCATATATCCTTCAAAATATAAAGATGAGCCATATCACAATAAGATTCTGCTGTATCTCTTTTCCTGGGAATGTATATCTAATGGTGGGGAGGGGTACAGACTAGTCAGTGAGGGTGCAGTCCTTAGAGCATATGCATTTATGTTCTGCTTGGTATCAATCCTCAAGTGAGTCTGCTTCAGAAAGTGGCAGACTAAAGGAAGCTTTTATCTCTCTGTTTGGGTATTCTTTGGTTATTTCCTGTTGGCTCACTGAGTGGTTATGAAAAGTTTTTAAATTGGCTTATGAGCTGGAATGAAGTATGTACACAAAAAGGAACAAATAGAACCCTCTCTCTTCCTCTGTAGTTTTGGCTTTGCTCTATGAATGTTATCTGTTTTGAAAGAGGAAGAACTACTGAGGCCTTCTGGGTAAAGGCTCTCTCCACCTAGTCCACCATGTGGCTATGAACATTTGGAGCCACTTTATGCCTTTACCGCTTTATGCCCTTTCTTCCTGATTTTAAATAGATGATTATCAGAGATGAGGTCACAACCTTGTGAGTTTTCAAGGGTAGGAAGAATCATCAGAGTTTCAGCAAGAGGAACCAACAGCATTTCCTCCAAGCAAGGCAGCTACTTCACCATCTGCTGGGCTACACAGTAGTGGACTTACTTCAATCTATTTCATAGGAGTGAACTTAATGGAAGAAAGGTTTGTAGCTATCACCTGACATTTGAGCCCATTTTTCTCAGGGACTGGGGCAGTAGTTGAGAATGTGTTCTCTGTTGTGAGGCCTTTGTACTTTGTACTTTTTGTACTTTGCTTCTTGGTATAATAGCTTCTCAATCACTTTGTAAAAGCTAACTGATATTCCTTGGTTCATTGAAGAGGAAGGATGAATGGACTACAACAACAATTGCTGTGACAGTAATCAGGTTAATAGTGAGGAGATATGAAGGAGAAACCAACTGTCAATTGATATTGGAGATAATGGTAACTAAGCAAAATGATACTGGGGAGACATAAGGTTGGTCTTGAGTAAAACTCTAGTTGGGGACTTATAAGTGACAACATTTGACTTGGGGATCCAAGTCCTTGAGACTATCCCTAGATTCCCTGAGAGGGAGAAGTAGTAAATTTGCTCTAGGGATCCAACCTGCTATTTGGAGTATGGATTGAGACAATGAGCCCAGAGCATCTATATATTTTGCAAACAGTTGGCTAATTGACCCTTTCTCTCCCATACTGAGATACCATAAAAATGAAAGGTAAAAAAGTTCCTACTCTATTTTAAACAAAATCTCCTCTCTCCCTAACTACGAGAGTGACAAAGGATGTGAATTCACTGTGTGACTGGCACATAGAAGGCACTTAATAAATGCTTATTAACTAAGTAACTATCTGACTTTATTGGGGGGCGGGGGGCGTCCAGAGGCCACAAAGGAAGCTGAGGAGTTCACCTAGTTCTTTGCATGGCTTTCAACCATATAGATAAAAGCTCAAGCAATTGATTCTCAAAGAACTTTAGAGCAGATCCCAGGTTCCTTAGGTGACTTCGGTTATGTAAAGGTGTATGCCCCTTTCAGGCTTCAGCAAATATTTAAATTGTAAGGGGGAGAATTGCAAAGACAATAAGATACAAAGGTGCATCTCTCTCAGGTAGCATTTGTACTTGTAGAGTATAAACCCCATTTCAAATATAAGTGGGATCACTCAACATCTCACCCAGGCTGCATTTGTATTTAGTGGAGAGTGAGTGCTTTTCAGGTATTCATGGATCGGGTAAAGGATTCATGGAATGAGTAGCTCATTTGCTTGCAAAAAGTAATTCACCTCCAAGATACATATTGCCTAGGTACTTTTTAACCCAGTCACTAATTTGCATTGATCAACTGGAGAACTTCAGAGTTATAACAATAACAAATAAACAAGCAAAACTAGAGAACTTGAATTCTAGAACCATTTTGTGACCATTGTTCGGTGGCTATTGCCTGTATATGGCCTAACCTGAAGAGATAAAGATTTGAGAAACATACTAGATATTTGCATAAATTAAGGTGAGGTCTCCCACTGAGAGGACCCAACCTTGAACCTGGAAATAATCATAAAAAAGAAAGACTTAGCCAATTCTTGGATGATCCTGTTTTCCTTGCAACTTCCTACCTGGAAGCCTCAGTACCAAAGACCTGAGGAAACAGAACTAAAGAAGCTTTTGTCAGTCTTAGGCTAAAAAGGGCTCTTTCTGAGAGTATAGTAGTACCCCAGCTGAGCTTGAAGCTGGAGGTAATGGAGACCACAGATCAATATGAGGAATAAGTATAAAGAGTCTAGAGGATCAATTCATCTAAGATAGATATGTTCTATGAATATGAAGTCCAATCAAGCAGCAGAATGACTTTCTTGGCAAAAAGATACACATACACACTTATGTAGTTATTCATATATGCATGTATATATGTAGGTATGTATAAATATATATGTGTATATATCCACATATTTAAATTTGTGGATATATTGTAGTCTTAATTGTAGTCTTCTGGGGCGGCTAGGTGTCGGGAGTGAATAGAGCACTGGCTCTGGAGTCAGGAAGACCTGAGTTCAAATGTGGCTTCAGACACTTAACACTTACTAGCTGTGTGACCTTGGGCAAGTCACTTAACCCCAACTGCCCTCCAAAAAACAACAAAAACAAACAAAAAAAAGCAAACTAAAAAAAATTAATTGTAGTCTTCTTTAGAGCAGGGTGGGGAGGGAGGGAGATAACAAAAAAGTGCACAGCAGGGAACAAAAGAAAGTTTAGAAGGGAGCACAGAAAAGCAGGTAGCTTTGAAAAAAAAAAAAAAGCAGGGTAGCTTTGAAAATAAATGTGTAACATTTATTACTAGTTTTTTTTTTAAATAAAGCCTGAAATGGAAATTCATGATTCTATATTGAATTTTCCCTTTATGTTGTGCTATGTACATGGAAATGTTACTTTTTTGCATTTGTTACTTTTTTGCATTTTGGTTCAAAATGAATAAAAAATAAAGTCTATATGGGGGACTGCATCATTCTGAACATTCTCATAAGGGCTGGGTTCCCTCTGGCTAGTCCTCAGTTACATAAAAAATACAGTAAGGACTCCCATTTTAAGCTTCACAGAATCAGCCTCTTCTTTTCCAGGCTAAACATTCCCATTTGCTTCAATGGATCCTTGTGTGTCTTCAGGGCCATTCACTGTCCCAAACACCTCCGACAGAGTGTGTTTGTTGCATAAGGAAGGGGCCAGTCTTGCTAGAACAGGAGGTTTGTGATGGGAAGGCTTAGGATTTAAGGTGAGGTTGGCCCAGATCAGGGTGGCGACTGGGACCACCTAGATAACTTCAAGATTAGCCTACATTTTGTCTTATAGGAGATGGGGAGATGTCACAGCAGAGGAATAGCATGATGAGGACATTTTAGAGTTGTTGGTCTGGCAGAGGTAGAAAATAAAGGCCCTTTGGAGGGGCTTCCCAGCCCTTGGGTGGTTATTTATAGACTCTTTCTGAACCCACTTCAAATTCTCCTGGTCCTTATTTAGTTGGGGATTACAAGGACCCTAGTAAGAATCTGACAAGTATAAGGGGAAGGATTATTGGCTCATGGTTCTATAAACACAAAGAGCTTTTATCACACTGAACACACCCAAATGGTAGCCTCTACTGAAACTGTTAAGTTAATTCTACACTTGAGAAAGTTTAGGAGGTTTGCCACGAAGGCACATCCTGTATTTCACTGTACTCCAGTATTAGGTGCTTGAGAAGTGTGTGGGGATGACCACAGGGGTTAAGTGAGTGAAAGAATACACTATCCCTTTATTCCCAGCCAGGAGGCCTTGTTCTGGGTCTGCTTAGCGTCTGTTTTCCTGCCTGCATCAGACTCTCTGCTGACAGCTGCCTCTGCATGTCTTTCCCAGCTGTACAAACTACTTCCTTTCATTTTGCTAACAGGAATCCCAGCACTCACAGAGTGGCCCCCACCTACTGCTCTCCCACCACCCCCCTCTTTTGTTTAGCCAAAATGGAATATCCCAAATTTAACCCTTCCCATTAGGTGACTGTCAATTCAAATTAACTGTTTAATCCACAGTGCCAGAATGGCATAAAACAAAGCCCAAAATAAATAATCTTGCAAATGGGCAAAATCTCACTTTATTCAATTCATCTTTAGCAAAAGTTGTTCTCCTTAGGTCTAGTTCTCTGCTTTGCTCCAATGGTCAGTGCCCTTGTGGAGAACTGAAGCTTCTTTTCCTTAGAAGAACATAGGTGGTACAGTGCATAGAATATTTTCTCCCCTTCTCTCCTGTGGGTAGTATTTTAAAAATTCATTGACTGAATATATACAGAGTAGCAAGGACTGTTATTTTAAGCTTTTCCAAATCTCAGAGTTGGAAGTGATCTTAGCAGTCACCTGGTTTGACTAGACCAAGAATCTTCTTTATAATATACCCAACAAGTAGTCACTGTGCCTTTGAATTCGGGGCTCCACTGAAGGGAAACCCACTGCATAGCTCAATGCACTTTTGTACTGTTCTTATTACTATTAAACTTTTCTTTACATCAAAATCAAACTTGCCTTTTTTATAACTTTCACGCATTTCTCTAATTTTGCCCTCTGGGTCCAAGAACATCTCTTTAATATGCTTGGAGTATGTGAATCCTTCAGATACTTGAAGACGGTGATCATGTTTTCCTTAAAAATTCTCTTCTCCAGGTGCCAGGATCACTAAGGGTTGAGCCCAAGACCCATCCCATCTGAACTGCCTTCTTCTGAATATTTTCCAGCTTATCAATGTCCTTGCTAAAAATACGATGCCCAGAATTAAGCACACTTCTCCAAATGTGTGCTGCCTAAGATAGAGTGAGTGGAATGATTACCTCCTTATTTCTGGACACTGTGGGATTGAGGAACGGGAGGCATAAATTAGTTCAAAGTAACAAGTACTTGCTACTTAAATTAAAATAATTAGCTAATAAAAAAGTTTCTAAAGGGGTGGCTAGGTGTTGCAGTAAGTAGAGTGCCGGCCCTGGAGTCAGAAGGACCTGAGTTCAGATCCGGCCTCAGACACTTAACACACACACAAACAAAAACCTAGCCGTGTGACCTTGGACAAGTTACTTAACCCCAATTGCCCTCCAAAAAGAAAAAAAAAGTTTCTAAAAATGTCAAAGAATGTGTGTGTGTGTGTGTGTGTGTGTGTGTATCTCTAGTTTTCTTTAAGACTCAGTTCAGGGGTGGCTAGATGGTGTAGTGAAGCCGGCCCTGGAGTCAGGAGGACCTGAGTTCAAATCTGGCCTCATACACCTAACACAAAACTAGCTGTGTGACTTTCGGCAAGTCACTTAACCCCAATTGCCCTACCTTCCCTCATCTAAAAAAATTTAAAAAAATACTCAGTTCAAGTGCCACCTTCTTCTACATGAGGCCTTTCCTGACCCCCTCAGGTGAAGGAATCTGTCCTCATCCCCTGATAACTATTTTGAATGCACTTATTTACCTACATGCTGTCTCCATCAGCTAGACTATAAGGTTCTTTGAGGGCAAGGGCTGTTTTCACTGTTGTCTTTGTGTCCTCAGTGCTCAAACTGAGACCTGTTAAAGACCTTAGCTTGAAAAGGCCAAGATCCCCCACTGCATCCTGTCATCCTGACCTGTATCTGGCCACTGGATCCAGATGGCTGTGGAGGAGAAAGTGAGGCAGGTGACTGCACAGCCCTGCCTCAATTAAATCCAACAAACTTGTATATCATGGCATCACCTCCCAGATGTCATGGTCCTCTTCGAGGACAAAGGACAAACAGCTTAGCAGTAGGAGGCACTTAGTAAATTGCCTATTGATTAGTTAGTGGGTGCTGATGGAGTTCTTGACTCCTCTAAGGATGCAGATCTTTGATTCATCTGTAATTTTTGCTTCAGAGAGTTGTCTTAGGTTCAGAGAAGTTGTCAATCAATAAATAAACATGTATTAAATGCCTACTAGGTGCCAGGTGCTGTGCTAAGCCCTGTGGAAATAAAAAGAGATAATGGTCAATGTCTGCCCTCCAGAAGCTCACAATCCAATGGGAAGACAATAAATAAATATGTAAAAATAAAATAATTAAGAGATGGAAAGCACTAGAATTTAGAGGTGTTGGGAAAGGCTTCCTGTAGAAGATGGGATTTTAGTTGAGCCTGAAAGGTAGCCAGGGAAGCCAGTAGGCTAATGAGAAGGGAGAACATTCCAGGAGTAGGGTCAACCAGAGAAAATGCCTAGAGACAAGAGGAGGAGTGTCTTGTTCATGGAAGAGCCAGGAGGCCAATGTCACTGTAGTGAGAATTTGTATAGTGAATGTAATGTTAATGGAATAGGAAGATCTTCTCTATCCATTAATAGGCCTTTGTGACCACATGTGTCCCCTCTTCCCTTGGAACAAAGGGCAATCCTTCAGGACTGAGAAAGCTCAAGAGACAAGAGCAGATGAATTCAAAGATATTCAAGTGTCTATTGGGCAATGATATCCAAGGGGTTAAATCCAGTGGGTGAGTTGGTCGATGGTTTCCAGAGAATGTAAAAGCCAGGGGAATGAGCTGGAGTTTAGGAGAGGAAAATGTTGGTAGCTAACACTTTCCTGAACTCAAATTGCTTCTTTTCATGTTAGACATTCTTGCCCCACCCTGGCTGGTGTTTATACCCTTGATGAATCTCAGAAGGCCCCACCTTCTTCTGCTGGCTCAGCATCTCCGGATGATTCATAGGCCTGCACACGATCTGCCATCAGAAGATTCAGGTCAATTTACACTCAACATAAATGGTTGACCCAACACGTTCTCAAAATTAGCTAATACAATGGGTAACAGACAGAAAGTTACACTATAGCTAATAAAATAAAGTATAAATAAGGATAAAGGTCAGCCTGTGTTTTGATTTTTAAAAATCAACTCTATAAGATGGGAGAGATGGGGCTTAGAGAAAGTTCATGGGGAAGGGACCTGGAGTTTTAGTGATTGCAGACTCAGTGTATTAGCAATGTGATACAGCCATCTAAAAGGCGATGTGTCTTACATTGCATGGAGCAGAGTGTCAAGGATGAGAAAGGGAATCTCTGATCTCTGACACATGGTCTATTGTGTCTAGTTCTGGATGCCACATTTTAGGAGAGAGATTGCAAAATTGAAACGTATCTAGAGGAGGGTGACTAGGATATCGAGGACACTAAAAATAACATCCAATATGAAACTCAGCTGAAGAAATTCAGGATGTGTAGCCTGAGGAAGAGAAGACTTGCTGGGGATGGGGGGATGATGTTAACTGTTTCAAATACCTGAAGGATTATCTTGTGGAAAATTTAGGTCTATTCTGCCTGGCCCCAAAGGGCAAAACTAGGGCAAATGGGTAGAAGTTGTAGGGAATTATATTTTTTTAACATATGGAAAAATTTCCTAACAATTATCGTTGTTTGAAAATACATTGAACTATGTTGGGGATCCAGGTGGACTCTTTTTGTATCCTCAGTGCTTAGCACATGGTAGATACTTAATAAGTGTTGATTGAGTAGTGAAGTCCATTATCACCAGAGGCCTTCAAATGGAGCCTAGACACTCAAGTGAAAAAGGAGTATGTTGTTTCAGATGACCATATAACCTCTCAGAATCCTTATCTCACCTTCTAGATTCTCCAACACCCTTGACTTGAGACCCCATCAGTGTGCTTCCTTCTAGTTTATACACTGAGATTTTTTTTTAGTCAGCCAGCCTTGGGTTGCTTTTAGAAACAGATATTTACTAAAGTGGCACAGGGAAGACAGTAGGTATGAAACATCCCCCAAAAGTCTGGGACACAATGACCACAAATATAACCGGAGTCCAGGGGAAAGTAGACTGAAGCTTAGAGAACATGTGGCAAATGGGTAAGTCACAGCTCCTCTTACTGGAAACACTTTTCTCATTGTCATGAGGGTACTCAAGAAATCCCTCTTAAGCATGGTATATAGTTGGTTTTTTTTCCCCTGAATTCCTTATAGACCCATGAATCAACTTCCTGTCTGTCCTTGGTACCCTATACAGACATTGCCATTAGCTTATCCAAGGAGGTTGCTAGGACAAGAAGAAGAAGATGGGAAATCCAACATCCTCTGGACCTTTCATAGCTTATTAGGTCCTTCTCCAACCAAAGGTGGAGGGGGAAGGAGACCTAGGCCAACTTCTTCCTCAGGGCACCAAACTTACTTCCAAACTCTTGAATGGCCCTAGTTTGATGATTTATAGATAGCCCAAGGACCCCAACCAAATCTCCTTAGGTTTTCTAGACATGCCAATTCTACTGCAACTTCAAAGTTGTAAGGATATTGTATTGATTATACTAGAGTGATATCACTTGATAGAGCGATACTAAAGATAACTAGCATTTACAAGGCACTTTACAAATATGATCTAACTTTATCCTCACAACAATCCTGGGAGGTAAGTGCTATTATTATTGTCATTTTATAAATAAGGAAACAGGCACACAGAGTTTAAATGAGTTACCTCAGATCATCCAGCTAGTGAGTATTGAAATAAAATTTGATCTCAAGTCTTCCTGACTCCAGGCACAATGTGCTACTCTACCACCTATTGGATCGATGAAGTCAATCACTTCCACCCTTACAACCTTTAAGATTCCTTCCAGCTCTAAATTTATAATCCTATGACTCTACTTGTTGTTTTTTAAAAAAAATCAAGATCCAGCTTTCTATAGGGTGTGGGCTATCTAACACCTGAAATCCCTTCTAATTCCTAGAGAGAGGCAGTATAGTATCTTGAAAGTATCCTAGTATCCTAGCTAGTATCCTAGCTCTAGAGTCAGAGGTCCTGGATTCAAACCTTGCCTGTGACTTTTACTATCATTTAGCATTATTTTCCCAATTAATAAAATGAGGAGGTTGTCTCTTCTAGTTCTAAAACTGGGATCCTATGAATCAGTAAAAATATGCCAAGGGGGTGGCTAGGTGGCACAGTAAGTAGAGCGTCAGACCTGGAGTCAGAAGGACCTGAGTTCGGATCCAACCTCATACACTTAATGCACACACAAACAAAAACCTAGCTGTGTGACCTTGGGCAAGTTACTTAACCCCAATTGCCCTCCAAAAAAAAAAAAAAGCAAAAAAAATATGCCAAATAATAGAAATGATAAACTGGTATTACTGGATAAAAACCTTAAAGATGAGAGTTCAGAAGAAGAAATTGAGGCACCAGGAGAGAAATTTATTCACTCAAGGTTACTAAGCTAGTTAACAGCAAATTATGGTGGCATTGCATTGTAGAAACATTGAGAAGACCAGTAAAATTTACAAGATAAATGAAAAGAACCATGATAACCTGAGTTTCCTTTCCAGCCTCCATTTTGTCTCTCTTCCAACACAAACCCAGGAAAGCAATCCATAAGTAAACGGGAGCTTTTAAACTTCTACTAGTTGGGAGTATTAAAAAAAAAATCAAAACTTTTCACACAGTGATTTCCCTTGTCCTTCCCTTCATAACTCACAAGCAGCTCTAGCAAATGACATTTAAACTTTCCCTTAAAAAAAAATCTCTTCCTTGGGTTGAACTAGCTAGAGCAACCCAAGGACAATACTTCTTTCATAAGTTGAGAGGACTGGGGCTTATTCATGGATGTTGCTGGGGGAGTCTTAAATGGGGCTGGTCCTTGGGGAATGCCTGGGTTGCCCTGGACCAGCAATCTAGGTCTACTGACCTCCAGGCAGCAATACAAAATATGTCTTTTAATATTGGCTTTCCCTGATGGACCAGAAAGAGCACAAAAGTGAGAGTCTTTAATCGGCCATTTTAACATATTTAACATTGGCATTATGGTTCAGATGTAAGCTTTTGCCTCAAGATTAATTAAAACACTCAGCCCAGTCAGAACAGCAGAACCCTTGGGACAAAAAAAGGACCACAGCTTCGTGATGCATCCTCCTGACCAGCAGAGTGATGTGGAATTGATTAGCCCTGATGCAGCCCAGGGAATAAATGCCCTATCAGGATCTTGGGGACACAACAGTAACTTTCCCATTCATTATAGAGCCACTAAGGTCTCAGAATAAAGAGAATGTGAAAAGCTAAGAGAATGTTAACCAACTAATGAGTTTTTCAGGGGAACTCATTCCTGAAGCCAAATGAATAAATAGCAGGGCATGTTCAATGTTAGAACTCAACGACCATTTAAGATCAATTCAGAGAGACTTTAGATGATCCCTTCATTTTATAGATGAAAAAAGAACTGAGATCCAGAAAGGTTATAACTTACCTAAGGTCACCAACAGAGAAGTTGCTGTTTCTCCTAACAGAGGTGGCATAATCTTTCTTTCCATTCTATCCGGTTCTTCCCTTCATCCCCATTTTTTCTGCTTCTTTTCCTCTCTTTTCCCCTCCCTCTCACTGCTTCTCTTCCATTTTTCTCTCTGGTTTCCTGCACTTAATTATCCATAACATAGAGCTGAAATGCTACCATGATCATGGGAATCATGATAGAATTACAGAATCTTGGAGATGGAAGGGCATCAGAGCTCATCAAATACAAACCTTCCCAGACAGATTAATTCCCTTTGTAAAATTCCTGCCCAATGGTCAACCCTTCCCACCCCCAAGATTAATTGGGCCTCTGGATATAAAGGGAGTTCCCTTGATGACTTCATCTGGTTGAAGTTTCAGGGCAAGTTTGTTTAGAATATTTACTAAGCATGTCTCAGTAGAGAGTGTAGGTATGCCTACAGCCTTTGGCATTTTGTCAAAAGGAGAAAAGACAACCCCTGATGGATGGCTTTATAGGAGTCATTCCTTGGTGCCTCCTAGGTGGGAGTTTTCAGTCAGTGAACTGGCCCTCAGTTTGTTTGGCTAGGATCCTGGGAGAATGGACTCTTGTTTGAAGAATCATCTTTTTAAGCAGGCTTATAAAAGAAAGAAGACAGACTGTTCTCAAGACTTTTCCCTCTCCCCACTTGTTTTCCTTTGAGCCTTCTTTTTGAGTATGGAGCAGGGTGGGCAAAGGGATGGGAAGAAATGTCTACCCTAGTCTGAGAGGGGGATTTCCTAGACCTTGAGTTCCTGGTTGCCTTCTGGCTCCCTAATTCCATTTTTGAAAATAGGTTAGAGACCAGCGAACTGATGTGGACTTTGCCAAGGCCAAGAAGCGACAGCAGTATACGAACAGTGGTGTAATATTCACATAACTTTCCTACTTTAGTCTTTGATAAAGATACAACCCTTCCCATATCCAAGAACAACCACTCTACTTGCTTCTTTGAACCCATTTCCTTCAGCAGATTAATCTCCATAACCTCATCCCCTCTCTTTATAAACCACTTTCTCCATATCTACTGAATTTGATCAATCAGTAAACATTCACACCTGCTATGTACTCGGCTCTGCCATCTAGTGTCTATGGGGTGAAATAAAGACTATCCCTGCCTGATAGGCATCTGTTACCTTGAGTATCTGTGTGGGAGCTGGGAATCCTGTTATTCATATTTGTGCACATTTGGACATTTCCTGGAGAATACTCTGGGTGGAGGCATGATTTCCAAGGAAATACTGACTTTGTTGTTGTTATTGAAAGAGAAGGACCTCAAGATCAAACCTAGTCAATGTGAGTATTTGCAGTTAATATGGATTAAATTACACCTTTTTGACTGTGAAGAGAGGAAAGAAAATAAAACTAGCTCATTGAATGTGTATACTTTGCCAACTGGCTTTACGTTGTGGGACTTTGGTGGACCTGCTTTTTACAGGACTCTTTTTTTTCTGAAAGGGAGTTCAGAGTACCTTTTCTGTTTCCTATCTCTTACAAGTCATCTTAAGATGTAGAACAGATTTGGAGGCTACAGTAGACATCTTGAAACCAAACCTTGGAGAGAATAGGATTTCCTCCCCCATTTAGTGTACAAACTGTGCCTCTGCTCCCATCTGGGTGTCCTTTATTAAACGAGTAACATTCCAGCTGGTGAGCAGTGTGATTGGGTACTAGAAGCAAAGAAATGCTCTCATCGGTCACCAGCTGGGTCTGTTGGGAGAGAAAGTCAATGGGGCTTCTGACTTCTGACCAGCAGCAGTGGGAGGAAGGACAAGTTCTTACTTTCAGCTTCTTCAGATTGTGGCTCCTTTCCAGAGCCACAAGAAACCTAATAGGAGCTTGCAAAAACAATGCGTGGTCAATAGTACTCCCACAAAGCTCTCCAGAACTTGGACTGCCTTACTGCACCCATTCAAGGGGATGAATGGGTCCCTCTGTATCCCATCTAGCCCCCCATCCACCCAGCTGCAAGCATGGGACCCTGGACACTCATCTTCTATTCATGATAAGATGAGCTGATAGTCAAGAAGACTGAAGATGGGTTAAAATTTAGGAGGTGAAAAGAATCTTGGAGATCAGCTAATTCAACTGCTTTATTTTAATGGATGCTGTTAGACTGGACTGGTTCCCCATGTAAGGTGTTCACAGATCATAGATGTGGATGCAGAAACAATCTTTTCCAAGTCTTCATTTTACAGATGAGTTAACTGAGACCCAGGGAGTTTAAGTGATTTGCCCAAGGTGAGAGGCATCTCCGTGGCTTGGAGGGTGGCATATTTGGAGGTAGGTAGATGTGTGAAGGGGAATGTCAGCCACCCAAACCCTAGGAGTATTCCAGCACTGAGTTGACCTTACCCTAATGCAGGCTTCTTAACCAATTTTGTGCCGTGGACCATGCTTTCCTGCTCAGTGCCTTAGGCAACCCTCCAAGACTCTTCCTCTAGTGGCTAATTTAAATTGGTAGAAGGAGTTTCTACTATGGGAATTCCCATTGCTAAAGAGATCACAGGTCCAAATTTATAAAATAAATAAAATCTTAGATTTGTTATGTCTTGTGGATTCATTCCTATCACAAAAAGAAGCACAAAAAGCAAATTAAAAAGCAGGCATACAGTCACACACAACTTATTTTATATATTAAAGGCAAATAGAAAAGGCAGATAATGTGGCAATGGCAGCTTAGACATTGAGGTCTCCCAGGGGTTTCCTTTGAACCATACAGTGAGCTAGATCTCTCACAAAGGCATTATATTATTCTGAAGGAACATGTCACAGTGGAAAAGGCCCAGGATCTGAACTTAGAAGGCCTTGGGTTCAGATCCCAATTCTGCCACTCATTACTTATGTGACCTTATCTCTCCTGAAAGCTGATTCCCTGACTGGGAAGTGAACTTTCTAGCTTGTTGGGGCTCCCTACTGGTTCCTCACTTTCTAGCTCCCTGTTATCTGTTATCTTATCCCATTGGAATGGAAACTCCTTGAGGTCAAGGATTATTTTTCTTTCTGCTTGTGTTTGTATTGCTAGTGATAGCAGAGTGCCTGCCACAAAGTAAATTATGCAAATGATTAAATTCTCTCTTTCTCCGTCCACTCTTCTCTGTCTCTCCCCTTCTCATCTTCCTCCCTCTCTCCCCACCTCCCTTTCTTTCTCTAAAGCCTCCCCCTTGTGAGCCCCCCCTCCCAGGTTCTATGGTCCTTTTCTGCTTCAAATCTAGGATGCTATGATAATAATTTCACCAGGTTTGCAATAGTTTCCTTGGATCACGGTTAAATTTACTTTACAAATATCCCAAAGCAGAGCTGTCCACAGATATGGCAAATCTGTACCATTGCCTTTGAAGCTCCAGTTTTCCAAATGAAAATTCCTCTTCTCTCTCCTCATCCTTTTTTCTGTTGTTTTCTTTTAGGGCTAGGTGTCGGTAGCTGCAGGGGATCTTGGGGAGAATGGGGGAGGGGCCTGGCAGTTGGTTCTACAAAACATTTGAGGTATTCTTCCCTTTGTATTTTACTGGGGGAGGGAGGTTAGATTGTCTTTGCCCTCACTTTCCTGGCTGCAGGTTGCTTGTTTTTAACTCATTTTCTTCTTTCCATTCAAAAGCTGTCCTTTGTTCTTATTTCAACAACAACAACAACTGACCTCATCTATTGCCATTTTAAGGTCCCATGCAATTTGGATTCTTCTGGGATTGTGGTCCTTTCCCATGGTTCATGGGCCTGTACCCTTACCAGGAGGATGCTGGTGTTGAAAAAATATGCTTTTGGTGCAGAATGTAGCTTAGGCCCCAAAATGTGACTCCATGTGTAGACTCTTTTGCTTCTTCCTGGGATCTCTCATAACCTGCCTCCTTCCTCTTGTAGCCTTAGTTCCCTTCGAGGCCTTGCTCCCCACCCCCCTCCTTCTGAAAGCCTTTCCTTCCTGCCCAGGGTGTCTCCTCCCTCCTAGCACTAAGTGTACATGTTCTCCTCTGCCTGGGATTCCTCCATATTTACTCTGTTTTGTATCTACTTCACTGTTTACCTGTTTCTCCCTAGTAGAATGTAAGTTCTTTGAGGGCAAGGACGGGTTCATTTTTTATTTTTGCATTTCTCTCCTCCCCCCCCCTTCAGTCTAGTGCTTGGCACCTCCTGATGATTGATAAATGCTTATTAAATTGATTGAACTGTATACAAATGGAGGCATGTGGGGGTGAATAGGTAATTTGAGGCACACAGTATGATTTCTTTCTCTTTCCCTCCAATATTTTTCTCAACCCTTAGATAAGCCTGCCTCAAAGCATTTTGGTTGGTGATAGGAATTAAAATTTTCATGTGAATTTATTGATTTATAACATTAAAATAATATTTCCAATTAAAAAAAAAAAGCATATCATTTCTTCCCCAACTGATGGAAAGAGAGGAATAGGTTAGGAAGAGGGATTCTGAGTAAGTGGACTTGGTGGGAAAAGGCCTTAAAGATGAATGAACAAAAGGATGGGGAAGTATGGGGTATTCCAAAAGTGTTGGTGCAATTTAAAGCTTAAACTGCAATGAAACTTTTGGGATACCTTGTACTGTGATGTAGTAGAAGGAACACTGGACCTGAAGCCAGGAGACCAGGGTGTGACTGACAGCCCTGGCAGTTAGGGGCAAATGCCCTTACTTTTCTGACCTTCATCTAGTTTCCTCATTTGTAAGAAAGGAACAATACTGCTCAGTAGAATGTAAACCCCTTAGGATCAAAAATCTAGAGCCAAGGGGCGCTAGGTGGCACAGTGAGTAAGAGTTGGGATGACCCGAAATCGAATTTGGCCTCAGAAAATGAGCACCCACACATAAATGATGACTAGCCGTGTAACCTTGAGCAAGTTACTTAACCCCAATTGCTTTAAAAAAAAAAATCTAGAGCCAGAAGGGCCCTCAAAGACAATCTAATTTCAGAGTTCTTAACCTGTGTATACACATATCTGTGTATATATACATGTGTATACATATATGTAACAATTTCAGTATAATTGGCTTCTCTTATAATCCTATTTATTTTAGATATCTAAAAACATTTCACAACATGACTAATGTGGAAATATGTTTAATATGATTGTATATGTATAGCCTATAATAAGATTGCATGTGGTCTTGGGGAGGGAAGGGAGGAAAAAAATTTGGAACTCAAATCTTGTAAAAGTGCTGAAAACTATCTTTGCATGTAATTGGAAAAAAATACTTTTAAGTGTTGGGGGGAACCCCATTCATCTGAGGTGTCCACAGACTTCACCAGACTGCCAAAGGGGTCCACAACACAGACAGGAAAAAAAGCACCCAATCTAGTCAAACCTCCTCATTTTAGGATTAGGAAACCGAAGCCTGGAATCTTCAAGTTACTTTCTCAAGGTCACAGAGGCAGGAAGTATCAGAAGGCAGGATTTGGATCTGACTTCTCTGATGCTTCTAACCATCATACCAAGGAGGGACTTTTGTCTCTGTATTCCTGGTACCTACAGATGTCTGACACCCACCAAGTACTTATTAAATGCTTGTTGAATTGAATTAATCCCTTTCTGAGTTAAGCTAACAGTTATAGATATAAAGCTAGATGTGATTTTGGAAGCCACCTAGTCCCACCTTCTTATTTTACAGGTGATGCAGAGAAATAAAAAGGACTTGTCCAGTATTATACAACAGAGTCAGAATTTGAATTTAGGACCTTTGAATCTAGCCCTCTTTCCACTGCCTGACCATACCATAGAAATATTGGTAGTCAGGAAAGAGTTAATAGAGAGACTGCAAGTCTATCTTGCCTTTATATAGCACAACCTCAAATTGCCTGCAGCTGAGCCCCATTTCTGTCACCATCAGAAGTTTGTTGAGTCAACATGGTGGTAGGTGGGGGAGGGCAGAGGAACAGTCTCTTCAATAATAGATTGCCTTGATTCACTACTGGGGATTCTTATTTTCTTTTCATGAGCAATGAGAAGACAGCTCAGCCTTGGGGTTTGGGAGGGAAAATGCATGGTCACATATTTCTTTGGAGAATCTCCCCATGGGTGTATCTTGTTTGCTGACCCTCATTCTCACCACAGACTACCTCTAGAGAGGGTGGATCCAACTGAGACATATGCTGTCAGTCTATAAAAATGAAGAGGTTACCCATAAAGGTTAGGATTGCTCTGGAGACCCCAAAATACCAATATGCTGGATCCTGTTGAATGAATTAGACTCAAGTCTTCTCAGCCAAAGAAAAGTAAAATTTATTAAAAGTTCGATCATATCAGGCACAGAGGAAGTCTGTGCTAGGTCATTCTATAGTGCTCTCACCTACATGGAGGCAAGATAGGGTCTTATGTACAGAAAGGTTGTGGGAGGAATCTAGGGGTGGTCTAGAGGAGGAGTTTGGGGAGGATCTTCAGAAAGAGTTAATGAGGTCAATGAGTGATTAAGTGTGGGAAGTTGCTGGAGGCCACCTGGAGACTACAGACAATGGTGGGCTAGGCCAGTTCAAGGGTGGATTGATATTTTGAAAGGCTCAAGGGTGGGAAGTCTAGTAATAGAGGTCTGAGCCCAGCCACAATGTAAGGTTTATGGCCCCATCAAATGAGACAATTTAATTAGAGTTCAAGGGGGGGTTCCCAGAGCCTGTACCTCAGGGACTCCAGGAGAGCTAGAGGGGGCTCTCAGAGCCCATACCTCATCATTGTGCCTGTGCTCCATATTAACTGCCCCTCTTCTAGTGTGGGGCAGTTTCTGATCATAAAACTTGTTACAGACAGAGGATGGCTGTATCCTTGACATGGTTTTGTGCTAAGATTCCATCCTATCAACCTTAGGAATGAAACAACCAGGAAGAAACAACTCAAAAGGGAGAAAAATGGAGAGGAAGCTTAGGAAGGTAAGATGGAGACATGATGGAAAAGGAAGAGGGGCAGAAATGTCTCCAACACATAACCAATACATTGGGTCCTCTGACTTAAATGTAGGTAAGAGTCAAGTCAAGCTCTCTGTTATTTGATAAAACAGGACACTTTTCACTGTCTACTTCTTTGGGGGCTACATTCTTATGAAAACTGGTTTGATTTTGGGAGACTGAATTTTATTTCATTTTTTCTCCCTTAAATTAGCTCACCTACCTAAAAGCACACTTTAGCTAACCCAATTCTTGATTTAACTCCATTTGCTCATAGTAAAGAAAGATCGATCTGTTCCCATCAGGCTGAGGATAAAGGAATCAGGCAGGAAAAAAAAAGGCAACTAGTAAGTGATGGGTACAGGCTCTGGGAACCCCCTTGAACTCTCCTTGAATTTTCCCACTTAACCAAGAATTTGCCTGACCCATAAGCCTTTCATTATCACTAGACCCAAATCTCGGTTACTTGCCTAGCCCTCCATTGTCCAGTTACTTCCCACCCTTCATCCTCCCAAAATACCTATGCCCAAATCTGTTACCCTTAAACTAGTCTAGGGCTCCATTGTTTGTCATCTCTATGTAGCCTCCAGTTATTCCCCACCTTTAATCTCTCAATCCTGGAGTCTGACCTCATTTGACTCCTCCTGAAGACCCTCCCCAAACTCCTCCCCTAGACCACCCCTAGAACCCTCCCACAATCTTTCTGTATATAAGCTCTATCTTCCATGAGGGAGCAGAGAATTCAATCTAGTACAGACCCACTCTGTGTGAGATTATTCTGGCCTGCTTGTCCAATACAAGCATCACAGATACCGAGGCTCTTTAAGAGTCTACCCATTATGAAGAACCTTTAATAAACTTTGCTGTTCTTTGGCTGAGAGAAGACGAGTCAAATTCATTTGGCAAGACCCAGCATATTGGTATTTTGGGGTCTCAAGCACCCCTAAACCTTAAACCTCAACATATTAAGGTTCTCTGACTTCAACAGTAAGGAGGGTCCAGATGTCAGAGAGTAACTTCCCAGAGAACACAATCAAGCCCAAATATTTTTGCTAACCAAGTTTCAGCTTCCCTGGATCTAGGAAGAGAAAGGTAGACATTCTATGTGAGTAGAATATTAATGATGGAAAGAATGATAGAGTGTAAGTCTCTGGAGGGCAGGGACTGTATTATTTTCATCTTTGTATATCTAGGCCATAGCACAAAGCCTCCTATACAGTAAGAGTTTAACAAATGCTTTTTGATTTGTTGAATGGAATGATATAATTTACAAACATTCTCTCTAACCTAGAAGCAAAGCTCAAATTATTCATTCCTCCCTTCTTTCATTTAACAAACACTAGGAGGAATAGAACCCCATGGTTTAAACCTGGTATATCTGCATAAGACTCCTCATTGATGTGGAATATTGTCTATACCTACTATCAGACATAGTGGATGTGGTTGACTGGTTTTACTGACCTACCTTTTCCCCCACCCCCCATGTTTCTTTTAAATCTTTTTAACAAGCAATGTCTTCACAGATAGGAGAGGAAGAACATACCTTCATATATTTGGAAATGAAGATGATGTAAAAACAGAAGATGTTAATAAAAATAAGATTTTAAAAAGAAAAAAAATTGACTTTAGAGGTTACCTGATTCAACCCCTAATCCAAAGCAGGAATCTGCTCTGACCTTTGATAAATAGTTATCCATCTGCTTGAATACCTCCAGGGAAGGGTTTGGTTAAAAACCCTTCAACATTTACCTTATTAGTGCCATTTAAATTTGATGGGCTTTAATTATATCTCCTCTCAGGCTTCATCTTTTCTAACAGAAGAATGCTAATTTATTTTATTTCTTGGCATACTATGTAAAAGGCTGTGCTTTGAATCTGTGAGACCAACTCTGACACTTCTGACATTTGTGATCCTGGGCAATCCTCTTAATCACTCCGAGTCTCAGTTATCTGGGGTGAAGGACTTTGGAATGTTTGGGATGGAAAAGAGATTTTCAGGAGCATCTGATAGCAATCTTCATATATTTGAAGGGTTGTTCCAAAGAAGGATTGGATTTGTTCTTCTTAATCCCAAAGGGCACAATTAAGAGGGTGGACGTTGCTGAGAGACTGGTTTTAGGCTTGATGTAAGGAAAAACTTGCTAATAAGCGGAGCTGTTTTTAGGGGAATGAGCTGCCTTAGGAATTAGTGGATTCTTCTAAAATAGAGGTCTTCAGGCAGAATCTTGTTGGGGATATTCTAGCAGGGATTCTTGATCATGTCCAGGTTGGACTAAATGGCCTGTAGGACTTTATGTGGGGGTATTTGTGAGGTCTAAAATCTTTCCTATTTTACAATATCAACACACTCAAATGGCCTGCACCTCTTCATGTCCAAGGCAATAAGAGAAGGTCTGGTTGGAAGAGGAGGGCCTGGGAGAATAAGAAATGTGTTCTGACTTAGTTAGTTAGTGTGTGTGTGTGTGTGTGTGTGTGTGTGTGTGTGTGTGTGTGTGTGTGTAAGAGAGAGAGAGAGAGAGGACATGATGAATACAATGTTTACTTGGAATTAGGAAGCCTTGAATTCAAATCTTGCTGTGTAATCCTGGCCTCAGTTTCCTCATCTGTAAAATGAAGGCAATGATAGCACCTACCTAAAAAGGGGGGAGAGGGCTGTTGTGAAGATGAAATCAGATGATGTAGGTAAAAGACATAAAATGCCATGTAAATGTCCTCTTTCTTTCTTTCTTAACACTAAAATTTTGGGTAAGAGTTTCCATTGAATTTCCCAAAGCTGAATTGTGTAACTTTGCCCAATCTTACCCAAAGTAGCTTTGGAGAATCTCAGAATTTAAGGACTAAAATTTAGAATTAATTTAGAATTAATTCTGCCTACCCTATCCCTATTTTATAGCTGAGGAAACTGTGTCCCCATCCTACCTTTCCTGCCTTATTCTACATTACTCTTCTATGGTCCAGTCAAATTAATCTTGATACTTTGCACCCATAATGTTCCCTTTCCTGTCTCCATGCCTTTGTATTGGCTGCCTTCCATTCCTGGAATCTGCTCCTCCTCACTTCTGCCTCTTAGAATCTCTTAGAAGATCAAGTGTCACCTTCTATACAAGACATTTCCTGGTACCCCCCGATGCAACAAAGGTTGCCCATATCTATTTTGTATACGTCAAAATCCATGCATATTGATTCCCTTGTTATGATGTAAGTTCCATGTTTCACTTCATTTTTCCAACACATCCCTTCATTAATTCCTTTTAAGGCCTTCAAGAGGAGATATGGGATTGTTCCACAGACACCCCAAAAGAAGTCAGAAGGAAGCGGGAGAAGGTTTGGAGATGACTGGTCAAAATGATCCCTGGAATTGGAGTGCTCGGCAATTTCTTTGCAATTCTGCTATGTTTAATAAACCATGTGGCCACAAAAAAAATATTGTGTAACATTAGCCTATAGAATCAGACATCAGAGACAGGAGTGCTAGAGATGAAAATTGTTCAATTTTATAATCCTCAGCACTAATTTTGCCTCTTCAATTCAGCATGTCCAAAATTAAACTCATTATCTTTCTCCCTAAACCAGGAATGGGGAACCTGCCTCCTTGAGGCCACATGTGGCCTTCTAGGTCCTTAGGTGAAGCCTTTTGACTGAGTCCAACTTCACAGAACAGATCCTTTTATTAAGGGGATTTGTTCTGTGAAGTTTGGATTCAGTCAAAGGACTAGAGGGCCACATGTGGCCTCGAGGCTGCAAGTTCCCCATCCCTGCCCTAAACCTTCCCCACTTCCTCCTTCCTTATTACTGTAGAGGCAACATCATCCTTCCTGTCCTCCAGGCTGAGAACCTATCCTTACTTTCTCTCATTCCCCATATCCAAGCTGTTGCAAAGGCCTGTCAATCATACTTTTGAAACATCTCTGATATAGAATCCCCTTTCTCTCCTCTGACTCTACTGTAGGACAGGTCCTCATCATCTCATGCCTGAACTGTGATGCCCTGGTGGGGGGTTTGCCTGCTTCCAGTCTCTCCCCTTTCTAATCCATTCTCCTTTCAGCCACTAAAGTGATTTTCCTAAGTCATTGTCTTCTGAGTTTGTGTCTTGAATTGCTCTGTCACCATTTTAGATTTTCATGGTAAAATTCTTTTCTGTTGTTGTTTGCTCATTTTTTTCATCCTTTTTCTTGACTTTGGACTTTGGATTAGAGTTGGGATCTGCTCACCTCTGTGGGTAGACAAGGGGATGTCTGACCTGACCTTCAATCTCATGTCTTTCTGCTGCTTGCATATTTCAGTGTGGGGGCCTATAAGATTTTGGCTCTTCCAACACAGTATGATCTATGGAAAGGTGTCTTACTGTCCCCCTGTTTTGTACTCTGTACCTCACCCACATAGGGCTCCTGCCCTCCACTCCCCCACCCCATGACCAACTTAAGATTGTTCTTCTCACCTTAGAACTTACTCAGAAGTTGACAATGGATGACAGAGCCAGATGACCCCATTCCTACTCCCAGTGTTAGTACAGGGTCCCCTGGGATCTCTTCCTGACCAAGTATTCAGTCCCCTTACCATCCTTGGGATGTCCCCTGCCATTGATATCACTGATGTCACTGCCACCAACATGTTGTATACGTCTGATCAGCTTCCACCCTAGTGTCAGCAGATTTTTCCTATCTTCCTAAAGTAACCTGGCTATACCTGTACTTTAGAAAAATGATTTTGACATCTGAATAGAGGATGGACTGGAGTAGGGAAAGATTTGTGGCAGTCTTTCCAGATTTCTTTAAACTCATCATACCTTTTAGCCTTAATTGTATTATAGAATTCTATTATATGAATGTACTATGATTTATTTGACATATTTGTTTCCCCTTTTTTTTTGCAATTACAAATAAGGATGCCATAAAAATTTCTTAGCAGATGACTCTTCCTGTTCTACCAGGGGTGGGGAATCTGTGGCCCTCTAAGTCCTCGAGTGTGGCCCTTTGACTGAATTCAAACTTCACAGAACAAATCCCCTTAATAAAAAGATTTGTTCTGTAAAACTGGGATTCAGTCAAAGGGCCATACTTGAGGATTTAGATGATCACATGTGACCCCAAGCCTGTAGGTTCCCCACTCCTGTATAATCTATGTCAATATTATAAATAAATAAACAAATATATATATATATATATATATATATATATATATATATATATATATATATATATATATATATATATTTGCAGTGAGTACCTTTCTAGAAGGGAGTTCACTCTAGGGAAAATCTCTTAAAGTTTTGGTATCATGTCTAGGATCTCTTCCAAAAGAATTAACAAAGTCCCTTTTAGAAAGCTATTTAATCAGTCAATAAGCATTAATAAGTACTTCCAGTCTAATGGGGAAAGTTAGCACATAAAGGAAGCAGAAAGTGGAGCACTTACAAGTTGGAGGGTGGAAGAAGATCAAGAGAGTGAATCCTGGTGAGAAATTAAGAGCTGGTTGGCCTGGGTGGCTTCCTTAAATAGAGCTTCTAGGTCTAGGAGGAACCATCCAATTAGAGGAGGGAGGGGCTCAGGGCCAAGGGTGCTTGAAGGATGAATTCCAGGGCTAACATAATCTGTGTACAAAGTAGTAGATGTTTGTTATAGGACAGTTATTTGTTTCTTCCACTAGGAAAGAAATGCCTAAGATATAAAAGATTCATAAGCATACATTGAATAATACTTAAAACATGGAACATGAAGCCATATCTCCATTCTGCTCTCCTTAAGCAGTCCTTGCTTCCTTTGTAGGACTTCTCAACGTGTATTAGATATTCATGTCAGAGTTGTGTTCTCTGAGCAACCCACAAGTTTAGACCTGAGCACCTAGAGTATGGCTCTTTAGTCTTTTAACTAGCAGAACCTTCTGGTGGTGGTTCTCGTCTCCTCTGAGAAGTTGTGGGGCTTTAAAGCCAAGCACCAGCAGCTTTCCAGGGGATGGCTGTTGTGAATAGCTTCAAGATTCCGATTACATAGTATAGCGAACATGCTATTTATTCCCTAACAAATCAGAACAAAATATTCACAGAAAATCAAGGTACAGTATTCATCATGTCACAACTCAACAACTTACCACTAAAATGGCCACATATTTTTTGCCACAGTGGTCACATAGTTTTGAACAAAGTACAATCATTTAGTCAATCAATCACTTAGTAACTCAATCTCCAATCATCAGGGACACAAAATACAAAAGTCAAAGTACTCCACCCCTGGGGTAGTCTCAATTGGAGATTAGTTTCCAATCATAAACAAAGTACATTCATTTAGTCAATCACAAAACCCTTAATTCAAGCACAAAGTACAAAAGTCAATGTTCTCTACCCCTGGGTCACAGTAAATCATAATCTTCTCAGTCAGTACATAGTATCCAAGCAAAATCTGTTTTTCGGCTTGACTCAAGGCTGGCTCTCAGCTTTCCTGGTTTCCCTTCCATGGTCCCAGCTCCTACCTGAATTCACCAAACTGTCACCTGGGTTCAAAGGCAGACAGTTCCCAGATCCTTGTCCAGTTCTCCATGCAGTTTCTGTTCCACACTGAAGATCATAGGGTCCAGTCCACCTTAAATCCTTCCCAGTCTCTATTCCTGGGAAGTCAAGGCTTAACAAAGCCACCAAGTGCCAACACCACAGTCATGCCTCTTCTGGCAGGTCTGGCTGGCCCTTAGAAGAAGCTTCGCCAAAACAAGTTCCCAGGAAATTCTGACTTTCACAGCTGGGGTTTTTCCTTATATACAGTATTGTTCCTCCCTGTTCAGCCCCATCCTGTTTTGTCAGCAGCAGGAGTTCATACCTTCTGTTTCTTTGACAGAGGCTTAATTTGAAACTAGGTGCTAAGTACCTGTCAGCTTAGCAATACAAAGGGATCTTCAAATTTCATTACTATTACAGGGAAGCAGCTAGGTGGCACAGTGCATAGAGCCCTAGGACCTGTAGTTCAGGAAGACCCAGGTCAAATATGACCTCATGTACTTATTAGCTGTGTGATCCTGGACAAGTTACTTAACCCTGTTTGCCTCAGTTTCCTCATCTGTAAAATGAGCTGGAGAAGGAAATGGCAAACTACTCTGGTATCTTTGCCAAGAAAACCCTAAATGGAGTCACAAAAAGAATTGGACATGGCTGAACAACAATAAGCATCCTACTCTGTAACTCAAATTCATGAAGTAGCCTCAAGGGCTGAAAACATTAATTTATTTGTCTTACTGTTTGTTTTCTGGGCTCAGGGAAAGAAACAGAACAGACGCTGTCAGGAACTTGAGGTCTAATATCATGTTGGTTTGGGGGAAGCACATGTTCTCATTGCCATGTACATATAGTTGCCATTAACTGTCTGGGGTGTGTAGAAGGGGGAGAAATTGTTGGAACTCTGGAGAACTGACATTGGCTGTGTCCCAACAAAGTAGCCACCTTGAAAAGGACCAGAACTTACTTACTCCTAACACAAAGTTCCTGGCTCTTCCTAGCCCAGGTGTCCATCCTCTTTGGTATAGGCTCCAGTAACAGGGACATTTGATAATCAACCAGGAGCTGCTTCTGATTCATGTCCTTTAGCTAGAAGCCAGAGTTTATGTCCTCCATGAAGCCAGAGTGCCTATGGCTTGCTTCATAGGGGGTGACCTGGTAGTTTAACAGACCAGAGGTCCCCAGATCATCCCTATTTCATAAGTATTGTCTATACCTATTGAATAATTTTATTTAAGTCTCTGTAAGAGATTGCATCCTTTACCTGAACCAGTCACTTTTCCATGCCTATGTGACCATGGACTAATCACCAAATATCTCTGGGCTTCAACTTCTTCCTCTTGGGGTGGGGGGTTGGTCTAGGCCCCCTCTGAGCTCTCTTCTATCTCTGGTCCTATGGATAGCAGTGAGTAGGGAGGTAATCCACAGACAGTTTTGTCTGGGAGACAGACAGGGTCTTGTCAGAGAAGGCTTTTGGGGGATGCAGACCCAAGCCCTCTTTTAAAGCAAACTCACCTAAAACCCCTCAAGAAGGGTTTAAAGATGTCTGCAGCATAAGTCAAGTGTCTGCAACAGCAGTTCTTGCAATCTTGCTCAACATTTTCTGTCTCCCCATCTGGCCACAGGGTGTCAGTGTTTTTTCATATTCAGGTTAGATTGGGCAGCTATGGGGCCTCAGGACGTCAGGACCTGGGATCTAATAGCCCAGGAAAGTTGGAGAAAACTGCTCTCACCTTACTGCCTGAGCCCTGAGCTCCATGGGGCCATCACAGTGTGCCCGATGAAGGTGGGTGAGACTATTTTTTCCCCGATACTCTTCTGTAGGAATGTGTAGGGTTTTGCTGAGAGATATTAGATTCACTGTCCCTTTGGTGCCACTAATTTTGTCCTATGGGCCACTCTACCCTACCTGGATGCTCCGTGGGGTATGATAGATACAGATTTAAGTTCAATGCAATTCACTTCAATTGGGCAAGTGTTTATTAAGTGCCCATGATATACAAGAATCATAGATTTACAGCTGGAAGAGACATTAAAAGCTTTCTAATTCAACCCTCATTTTACAGATAAAGGCCCCAAGAGATTAAATATCTCATCCAAGTTAACACTGATAGCAAAGGGGCTGACCCAGAACTCATTTTGTCTGCCTTTGAGGCCAGAACTCCATTCTACTGTGTCCCTACCAGCTTTATATCCTCCTAAGCCCATGATCCCCTGGGATGCTGCATGCTGCCTGACTTAGGAAAGAGACCTGTCAAACTGGTGCAGGAATCTGGGTGATTACCATAGCCCTGTCTGAAAGTGCAGCAAAACCTTATTAATTTGGGCTAATGTCAGGGAAGATCAGACTGCCTGAGAAATCTGAATAATAACAGATTCAAAGGAAGCATAGCTTTATTCCTTGCAAGTACACAGTAATTCAGAGTAACAAAGCATTAACAAATCATGGCTTAATGAACTGATCAGGATAATACGTTTATAGTTAGCAACATCTAGTACGAATGTCTAAAATCAGTTTGTCCTCTTAAATAGGTTAAACATTCTTCCAAGATCCAATCTCTTTGGTTAACCAAATTCTTCCTTGAGAGCTGGTACCAAGGCATGTTCCTATCCAGCCCAGCCTGGGAATCCCAGAGTCAGATTTTGAATCAGTTTCCTAATTGTTCTTTCTGTTTCCAGGCTCTCCTGTCTCCAAGCCATTCTCCAAATAGCAGCTGGAATAATCTTTTTAAGGTTTAGGTCTGACCATGTCACTCCTATGGTGAAAAGCCTTTCATGACTCCCTATTTTTTTCCATTCATAATATAATTAATTTGCTTATTTTTTGTTTTCAACATTCACTTCCATAAGATTTTTGAGTTATACATTTTCTCCACTTCTCTATCCTCCCCTCCCCAAGATGGTGTACAATCTGATATAGGCTCTACTTATGCATTCATATTCAACATTTTCACATTGGTCATGATGTAAAGAAGAATTAGAACTAATGGGAGGAACCACAAGAAAGAAGAAACAAAACAACAAAAGAAAAAGAGAGCAAGTAATATGCTTCCATCTGCATTCAGATTCCAAAGTTCTATCTCTGGATGTGGATAGCTTTTTCCATTGTGAGTCTTTTAGAATTATCTTACATTGCTGAGAAGAGCTAAGTCTATCAAAGTCAGTCATCATAGAATGTGGTTGTTACTTCTGGTTCTGCTCTTTTCACTCAGCATCAGTTCATATAAGTCCTGGTTTTTCTGAAGTCTGCTTGCTCATCATTTCTTACAGAACAATAGTATTCCATTACATTCATAAGCCACAACTTGTTCAGCCATTTCCCAACTGATGGGCATCCCCTCAATTTCCAATTCTTTGCCACCACAAATAGGGCAGCTATAAATATTTTTGCACAACTGGGTCCTTTTCCCATTTTAATGATCTCTTTGGAATACAGCCCTAGAAGTGGTATTGCTGGGTCAAAGGCATGATTCTCCATTGCCTCTTGGATAAAATGTAAACTCTTTAGCCTGGCATTTAAGAACCTCCATAATTTGGCTTCAACCAACCTTTTCTCTCTTATTAAAAATAATGATAGCATTTATATAGCACCTACTGTGTGCCAGGCACTGTACTAAATATTACAAATATTACGTCATTTGATCTTCACAAGAAAACAAGGTAGGTGCCATTATGGTCCCAATTTTTTTAGGTCTTTTTTTCCCACATTTAATCAGAAAATTGTATCTACAATAACTCTAAGACTTTGCCCTTTGTCCTTCCCCAACCCTTCCAAAAAAAATATTGCATTTTCCCCCAAACTGTACTTTTTTTTCTTAATTCCTTGTAAATGTACACATTTCAGCTTCTATTGCTAGATGCATCTTGATTTAAACCATCTTAAAAAAAATGGGGAGGAGGAGATGCAAAATACTTTCTTGATTTTCCCCATTTTACAGATGAGAAAACTGAGGCACACAGAGGTTAAATGAATTTAGGCATACAACTAGTAAATTTCTGAGGTTGGTTTTGAATTGGATTTGAATTTTCTGACTCCAGGCTCAGGGCTCTATCCACTGTGCCACCTAGATGTCTATAATATTATCATTCCCCTTCATACAGTCTGTTTCTGCTAAAGTGTACTATTGGCTGTCTTCAGACTTGGCATTTTATCTCCTACTTCCATGGTTCTAAGCATAACATCTCCCATGCCTGGAAGGACATTGGTAACTTTTAGAGTATCCAGAGGAGGTATGGTCAAGGCCCTAAACTTCTTGCTGTATAATGACCTGTTGAGACTTGAGGACGTCTGCTGGCTGAGGGAGATCACCCAGGGGTAGGAGAGTTGTCTTTAGCTGCTTGAAGGACAATCATGTGGAAGAGAGAGCAGACTTGTTTTGTTTGGCTCCAGAAAGTGGAACTAGAAGTAATGGGTAGAAGTTGCAAAAAGGGCAAATTTCGGCCTGAGGTCAAGAAAAATTTCCCAATGAATTAGTTGTTGATAAAAGTAGACTAGGCTGTTGTGGTAGGTAGTGGGTCTCCCCTCCTGCCTGAATGCCTTATAACCTGTGAGTCTTCTATACAATAATAGCAAATCAGTTTGGAATCCAGATGCAAGTGTTTGGTAGCTGGAGTAGAGAGTCATTTTAGCCTAGCCCCAGAGAGAGAATTGCTTGGGGGAGGAGGAAACAAACCCTAGTTTTCCCCTCTCTGCCACCTCATGAGCAGATGACTTTGTGGACTTTGCAGAGCTGAGGGAGTTGGACCACTCATTAGCATCTAAGCAGTATTCCTGGAGGAGCTGTACTAGAAGTAGTGTCTGCATCTGGAGCTGAGGATGAACTAGACACATTGAGGAAAGGTAGCTTCAGGGGCTTCAGTAAGGCTTCAGTAAGCAGTAAGTTACTATACCTACTACTCCGAGGTCTTAACAAAAGAAAGACGTCTAGCAACTGGGAGCAAGTTATCCCTTGGCCACAAGAGGTCTCTAAACTTGGGCTGATTTTCACTTAGACTATGTACTGGTGGGGGACTTTTGAGGGGATGTTTTATGCCAATTATTCTTACTATATCACCTTAGTAAATACCCCTTTATAAAAGCTAATTAAGTCTGACTGATTAATTAATATCAGTTAATAATTAATGAGAAAAACATACTAGACCTGGAGTGCTTAAAAAAAAAAAAACAACCCAACTGTTGGCAGTTATTTGTAGGATGGATTGGAGAGGGGAGGGATCTGAGAAAGGGTTCGAGGTTGAGTTGTGTCTGACTCTTTGTGATCCCATTTGGGATTTTCTTGGCAAAGATACTGGAGAGGTTTGCCATTTTCTTTCCAGCTTACTTTATAGGTGAGGAAACTGAGTCAAACAGGGTTAAGTGACTTGCCAAGGGTCATACAGTTACTAGGTGTCTGAGGCCATATTTGAACTCAGGAAATTTAGTCTTTCTGATTCCAGTTCCAGGGCCCTATCCACTGTGTCACCTAGCTCCCCCCAAGTAAGAGACTACTGTAATAGTCCTAGTGAGTGGGGTGGTAGCTATGTGAGTAAAGGTATAAAGTGTCATATTAAAGGAGAGGTTAGCACTCCTCTCAATAAGAATAGATAAGGTCCTAGTGGCCCTCATAACACACATAAAGGTATGGATAAGGAAATACTTTCTTTTGTAGGTCTCTTAGGATCTTGCCTGGGGTCACACAGTCAATATGTGTCAGAGGTGGGACTGGAGCCTACTTCTTTCTGCCTGAGTCAATAATTCACCTTATTGGGAAGCACAGAAAACTTGTTTCTTGTCCCCAAAAATGAAATTTTTCTGCCAGATTCTTCTTTGAAGTAAGAGTGGGGAGAGGGAAATCAAATGGTCTGCTTCCAACTCTCTTGCTCACCCTGACCCCAAGCAGATTGATTTTACTGGAGAATTCATTAAAACTGGAACCCACAGGAGGGGGGAGGAGAGAGAAAGTATGCACACACATGCAAATACATGCCTACACACGTAAAACCACACATACAATCCCTATAACCACAATGCATCTTCCATTACTTTTTCCTCTGGAGAGAGTAGAATGGCTAGGCAGCCCTGGGAGACTCGGCAGATGTGAGGTTTTAAGGCAGAGGGACAGTTGGAGGACTATAAATTTCAGGAGTTTGGGGGTATTAATGTGTTGCCTAGAAACAAGAGACCAAATAGGAAACAGGAAACCCCAGGAGAGAGATCCTTCAATATTTCATTATCGTTACCAGAAGGGAAGGCTGCTTTCCCAGAGACCCAAGCAGCCGCTCTCATTCTTCCTTTTGCCCAGCAACAAATAAGAAGTACCTCTCCTGCATATATTACATATATATAGGTCCTAGGCTTCTGGGAGGCTCACGTGTTTTTATATATGTCTGTGTGCACTCACAAGAGCACACGTGTAGCCTACACTGTGCGCATTAATGCTGCAAAGGATTCTGTCAGGAGGCCCAGAGCCCATTTCTGTGGCTCTCAGATGAACCTGGCAGTTGAGGAGAGACATCTTCTAACACTTCCAAGTCTCCTGCAGCTGCAGCCGGCCTCGGGGAGGCAGCGCCTTTATTGTTTCCATGTGTGTGACCCATAAGGGCACAGCCCTCTGCATGTCTATGCCATGCCACGAATCCAGAGTCAGAGCCAGATGTGGCAAGACACAAAGGGTTGCAGTGGTATGTGTGGGTTTGGGGAAACCCAAAGTCATTAACATAATAAGGGCCTCTACCATCTGGCCCCAAACTACTTGCCAACCTTCCTTCTCAGTGTTCCCCTTGGGATCATCTGAAACTCCTCTAACCTTCTGGGCCTAGCCATTCTTTACATAGGCTGTCTCTGTTCTGGGTAGATACCTTCCTCCTGTCTGGTTGCACTCTGACCCTTTTCTGGAACTCTCCTTATCCAGAAAACTGTCCATGTACTTGCTAATTGGTATCTCCCTGCCTGGGTCATCAAAGGTAGAGAACTAATCTGCTGTACCTAAGTGAGACCCCCCCACTTCTCTTTATAAACCCTCCCCACCTCCAATTCTGTCTCCTCTGTGATGCCTTCCTGACCACTCTAGCCCCCCAAATAATTTCTTACTCCTTTGAGATCTGAGAGAACTTTTTAACTTATATTCAAGAAATTTTCCTCCCCCCCACCCCCCACCCCTCTGTAATCCTCATAGGTGTTGTTTTGGTCTAGACTTGTGATTTCATTGGGATGGGAAACTCCTGGTACGGAAACTCCCTCCACGGATACAGTTCCAACCCCACTCTAAGTATTGCCTTAGTGAGTTGTCAGGAGCATCGAGAAGCTGAGACACGACAGGCCTTTCAGCACTGAGTGAGTAGTAATCAAGAAAGCCTGGGGAACCTGGATCCTTTTCCTCTTGCTACAGCGGCCTGAAGGTAATTTTCTTTCTTTTAAAAAACTTTGTTAAATATTTCCTTATTAAATGTAAAATATTTAAAAATTAATTAAAAATTTTTTGAGTTACAAATTCTCTTTCTCACTCCTGCCCCTCCACCATTCTGTCATATTGAGATCAATATGATGTTGATGAAACATGTGAAGTCATGCAAAATATGTTTCCATACAAGCCATGTTGCAAATGAAAACATATATCGAGAAAGTTAATAGAAGTATGCTTTACTCTGCACTCAGAGTTCATCTGTTCTCTCTCTGGAGGCAGATAGCATTTTTTATCATGGGTCCTTTGGAATCATCTTGGATCATTGTCTTGTTCAAAGTAGCTATGTCTTTCCCAGTTGATCATTGTTACAATGTTGCTGTGACTGTGTGCGATGATGTTCATGTAAGTCTGAAGATATTTTTCACAGGCAATTTTATTTATTTATTTTGGAGGGGGGAAGACAAGGCAATTGGGGTTAAGTGACTTGCCCAAGGTCACACAACTAGTAAGTGTGTCAAGTGTCTGAGGTAGGATTTGAACTCATTTCCCCCAGACTCCAGGGCCACTGCTCTATTCACTGCACCACCTAGTTGTCCTCAAAAGCATTTATTAAGTGCCTATTATATTCCAGGTATTGGGTTAAGGGCTAGGAATACAAAGAAAACCATACAAAGAAACCCCCCCCCCCCATGGCTCCCCTTTCAGTTAAGAAACTTGCCTCATATTTTGCTGAAAACATTGAGGTCATTCTCTGCAAGCTCTCTCTTGGCCTCTCTTCCTCATCTGACATCACCGGTGTGCCCCCTGACACTCTCTCCTCCTTTATCCCAATCTCACACGAGGACTGCCACATCTGTCTGCACAAGTGATCTCATTTGATCCTGTCTCCTCCAACATATTGCCCCCTCTGTGATCCCCTCTTTTTCACTTATTTTCTATCTCTGTCTACAAATGCCTTTCCTTCTGCCTACCAACATTTCTCTGTCTCCTCCATCCTCAAAACCCCCCTCACTTAATCCTTCCATCCCCATTATTGTCCTATATCTCTTCTGGTTTTTGTGGCTAAACTCAAAAAGGCTGCTAGATAGGTGCCTCCACTTTCACTCTTCTCACTCTCTTCCTGAGCCCTTATAGTCCAGCTTCAGACTTCATTGTTCCACTAAAACTTCTTTCTCCAAAGTCACTGATCTCCTAATTGCCAAATCTAATGGCCTTTTCTCAACTCTCCTTGTCCTCAACATCTTTGCAGCCTTTGACACTGCTGATTACCCTCTCCTCCTTGTTACTCTCTAGGCTTTTGGGTCACCACTCTCTCCTGGATCTCCTACTACCCAGGTGACCACTGCTTCTCAGTTTCCTTTGCTTAAATCCTCATCCAGGTCACACACTCTAACCAGAGGTGTTGTGCAGGATTTTGTCTTGTATCTTTTTCTCTTTATACTGCTTCACTTGGTGATCTCATCATCTCCCACAAATTTAATAACCATCTCCATGCTGACAATTCTCATATCTACCTACCTCCAGTCTCTCCTTTCCAACTGCCTTTCAGCTATCTCAAACTGAATGTCTGGTAGATATCTTACATTCATCATTTCTCATTTTCTTTCCTCTTAAACCCTCCCCCACTTTCCCTATTACTGTAGAAAGCAACACCATCCTCCCAGTTTCCCAGGCTTGCATGAGGTATCATCCTCAACTCCTCACTCTCTCTCCCCTCCTTCCACCGACAATCTGTTGATTTTTACCTTTGTAACATCTCCTTCTTTTCTATTTACATTTTTATGCTTCTCTTGAGTTTTGAATTTGAAAATCAGATTTTTCTGTTCAGCCCTGTTCTTTTCATTAAAAATGCTTGAAAGTCCTCTATTTCATTAAATATCCATTTTCCCCCCTGAAGGATTACGGTCAGTTTCACTGAGTAGGTTCTTGTTTGTAATCCTAGCTTCTCTGACTTCCAGAATATCATATTCCAAGGTCTGATTCCTTAATGTAGAAGCTACTAAATCCTGTGTATTACTGACTGTGGCTCATGATATTTGAATTGTTTCTTTCTGGTTGCTCACATTTTCTCTTTGACCTGGGAGCTCTGGGATTAGGTTATACTATATTCCTGGGAGTTTTCATTTTGGAATTTCTTTCAGGAGGTGATCTGTCTACTTTTTCAATTTCAATTTTACCTTCTGGTTCTAGGATATCAGGGCAGTTTTCATTGATCATTTTTTGAAAGATGATGTCGAGGATCTTTTTTTTGATCATGGCTTTCAGATAGTTCAATAATTCTTAAATTATTTTTCCTGGTTCTATTCTCAAGGTCAGGTGTTTTTCCAATGAGATATTTCATATTTCTATTTTTTCATTCTTTTGATTTCTTTATTGTTTATTGATGTCCCATGGAGTCATTAGCTTTCACTTTCCCTATGCTAAATTTTTTTTTTGCTTTTTTGGAGTGGGGAGGGCAGGGCAATTGGGGTTCAGTGACTTGCCCAAGGTCACATGGCTAGTGTAAAGTATCTGCAGCAGAGATTTGAACTCAGGTCCTCCTGACTCCAGGGCTGTACCACCTAGCAGCCCCACCAATTCTAATTTTTAAGGAATTATTTTCTTTAGAGAGCTTTTGTACCTCTTTTTCCATTTGGCTAATTCTACTTTTTAAGGGGTTATTTTCTTCTGAATTTTTGTACATTCTTTCCAGCAAATTTTAATCTCTGAAACTTTTTGTTTGTTTTCTATTAAAGACCAGTCTTAATCCCAAATCACTCTGGTCCCAGACTAAGCCCTACTTGTTCACTGTTTGGGCCTTGATTAGTTCAGACTGAATGCAAAGAACAATTGTTTCTGTTGTGGCCAGAAACCCTGAGGTTCTTCCCCTTCTAGATCTTTTTTTTTTTTTAAGAGGTTGCTATTTGCCTCATATTTTATTAAGCCTTAATCACTGAATGGACACTGCCTTAGTCAAACTGAGACCTGTTAAAGACCTTACCTTGAAAAGGTCAAAATCCCATACTGAATCTCCAATCATCCTGATCCATATTTGGCCATTTGACCCAGATGGCTCTGAAGGAGTAAGTGAGACTAGTGACTTTGCACATCCCTCCCTCACTTAAATCCAATTCACTTGCATGTCATGGAGTCCCCTCCCTGATGTCATGGTCCTCTTTGAGAATGAAGCAGCCACACCAGCAGTGTCTCTGGTGTGAAGGTTGCCAAGCCCTTTTCAGGACTGCTCATCCACCTTTGGAGACTACCTTTCCCCCAACTCTCATCTGTGGCTCCAAGTAGCTGTAGCATGAACTGCAGCCATGCCCTGGCAAAACCATCTCAGCAGATGGGCTAAGCCAGGTTGAGGGTAACCTACAGTATTCAAACCCATCAATGAGGTAGGGGGATGTCTACTCCAAGCATGTAAAGACATCCCCTAGCAGATGAGAACAATTTGTTCCAAAGGTTACGAAGGTGGCTGAAACAGGTGCTGTGGACCACTTAGAGCTTGGTCAGACATGGAAGATGCTGAGGTCACCTGCTGCATCCTGGGCCATCACCAGTCATCATGACTTTTGTCTTGCCATTGGACTTCAATGACTCTGGAAGAGAAAGTGAGGCTGATGACTTTGTCCAGCTCTACCTCACTTAAATCCAATTCACACATGAGTCATGATGTTACCCATTGTATTATGTCATTGGTCCTCTTTGAAAATGAAGGACAAAAAAGCAACAACAAATCTTTGATGACTGATAAGCCCTCCTATTGCAAAGGAGAGGTAAGTTAATGTGTTTGGCCCAGCTTTTAGCCCAATGCATGGTAGATAGTCAACACTTAATACATGTTTATTGATTGATATGATTGATTGACATTGAAGACCAATAAGCAACCCATTTTTTTTCTTGTCTTTGACCCTTTCTGGACTCACAGGTACTACAGAGAACACTGTGCCTTAGAAAGTTTCTGGCTTCATAAAAGCTTATAGGAATAGGGGAAAAATACCAGATTTAAAAACCAAGTCAGGCATGCTTTCCAGTGGGGCTCTTGAAAGTTTACCCAGGAGATTTCCAACCAGGCCAGCCAGGAATACACCTGGTATGAAGAGTGTCCTCATTCACAGGGGCCTGAAGCCGCCAGTTTCCAGAGCCCTGAACCAGAACTCTTCCCCATTTCTACCTGTCTGGGCACTGTGTATTCCTAGCATTTGGCCTTACAGAGGAAATTTCTGCAGTGCAGAAGAGGAGTTTGTATTACCCAGACCACAGTTTTTGATTTTACTCCAATGTGATCCCATGTGGATAGCACTTAGACCTGACATGGCTGTCCCAGGTAATGCCTGCCTTGCCAATGCCTGAAGCTGACTTCTCAGCATCTGTACTCATAGGGAAGGCAGACAGACAGACAGAGAGAGAAACAGAGAGAGAGAGAGAGAGAGATGCTTAGGGTGAGAGAATGCATGTCAAAAGGGGTGGGTGTGACAATGGGGCCTTCTAAGAAACAAGTCTATTTTTCTCTTCATGTACTTGAATGCTCTATCCAAGGTGTAAGTGGGGTTACACTTCCCTTAACTGTGTGGGTCTTATTTCTTCTGCTTTTGCTTTTGAGGGGAACCTGACATTGCCTATTGGCTGTGTTCAGAATCCACAAGACAAACCAAGCAAAGATACTTGGTCTATAGTTTCTATTTACTCACCTGTGCCTGTGCTGTATTTCTGTAATCCTTCACACATACCCCACACCAGTAGAATGTAAGCTCCTTGAAGGCAAAAACTATTTGTTTTTGTATCTCCATTTCCTAGTACGGTGCCTTGAATATACTAGGTGTTTAATAAATGCTTATTGGATGGAATGGAATGGAATCTTACCATTGGAGGGATACCAATGGAAACCATTACCATGGAAACCTACCCTGCTTTCCTATTTTTTCATATTTCTATTGAGGATATCATCATCTCAGTCATTCTATTTCATAACCTAGGATTTATCATTGACTGAAGATTCAAAGGGGAGTGCAGGTGAATAATACATAAGATAATAACATTAATGATAATTATTAATGCTAATAAGAGCCCTCTCCTTCCCTCACTGCTGCTTCCATATCCAATCAGTTGCTGAGTCTTGTCAATTCTGCCTCCACACTATCACATCTTTCCCCTTTCCTCCATTCACCCTGTCATCACCCTAATGACAAAAAAAAATTTAATTGGGTCCTGAGTTAATGTTATAGAAAGTGTGGGTAATGGGTAAACCAAGGTGATATTTGGCTATAAAGAATTTAACTTGCTTAGAAGCTTCATTTCCAGTCTGTCAATCAAGGACCTGGGGGCTCAGAGTTTTTATGAATTTTAAAAATAATCTATATTTTAAGCCTTCTAACTTTGCAGAGAAAAAAGGCCATGTGGAATGGGGGGCCTTGACCTTGCCTAAAAATCCTGCAAGGCAATTTTTTTCTTCATCAAACAGGTTATTTGGAACAAGGGACCTTTTCTCCATATCTTGCACCTCCAACTTAAGAGAGGAGATGAAGGAGTAGAAATGGGAATTTCAAGGAAAAGTAAAACCCTGAGCCAGACCAGTAGGTATAGGTAAATGTGGTCAGAGAGAATCAATTTTACTTCCCTGAATGGAAGTGGGAGAATAGTACTAAATCATTCTCTACAGTGATACCTGGTAGCCTCTCTTTAAAAAAGAATATTAAGGACAAGAAAAAGAATTAGTCTTGCCTATCTAACCTAATCTTCTTTTATGATAGAGTTACTGGACTGGTAAATCAGGAGAATGATGTATGGCAATTTCCATAAAACATTTGAAAAAATCTCTCATGTGATTCTTAAAGAGAAAATGGATAAATTTGGGTTGAACAATAGTATAGTTAAATAGATCTTTTTTTGTTTGATTAACTGTAACTAAGGAGTATTAATGATTGGATTAGTCTCTGTCTATAGAAAGGTCTCTAGGATTCTGTCCTAATTAATAATTGTATCAAGTATTGGGATGAAATGATAGAAGATATGCTTCTACTCAGTCCAAGGATAGACACCAAGTTAAATGCAATAAAGCAGATAAAATAGTTGTGGACAAGAGAGAATGATGTGGGCTAGATAAATACATAGGGCAACTTGATTAGGGTGAAAATAATAAAAGATCTTGACAGGCTGGCACAAGAGGTCCAAACCTATCATGAAATATGAAATTTGAAATTTAATGGAAACAAATATGAAGTCCTACAATTAGGTTTTAAAAAGCAAATAATAAATAGATTCTAAATAAGTAGAAGTCAAAATAAACTTAACTTGGCAGAATTTGATGCAGGATTATTCAGGCTTAATACATGCCAATAATGTGATTTGTTGAAGAATTAACATAATCTTAGGTTACATTCATAAAAATTCAGTATCAAGAATGGTCACTGTTCCCTCATATTTGGTGTTGGTCAGAACACATATGGAGTATAATGTTCAGTTCTGGGCTCCCTGCTTTAAAAGAATAAAAAAGCAGTGCCCAGAGGAGCACAACCAGGACTGTGAAGAGTTACAAGGCCTTGTTATATGGGGAATGGAGAACAAAAGAACTTGAAAAGTTTAATCTGAGGAGAGAAGATTTAGGGAGAATATTTTCCTTCACGTGTTTAAAGGTCAGAGGTGCTGTGGCCAGCTCGTTCCTATTGCCTCTCAGAGCCAACGATTAAATTTTCAGTGTAAGCATTTATACCTTGGAAACTGGGACTTGATTTATTGTTTTGTTGCTTGTCTAGCCCTAAGAAAGTGTTGGAGAAAATGTTAATAATGCAGCTTAATCTTAAGAGTATTTTGTGGTTGTTGGAAAGCTGGTTGTTAGTCACTTACCAGCACACCCCTGAACAAAGGCTGTACAAGAGAGAATAAATTTAGTTAACATCATACGTCAAATGAGGGATGTCAATGAACTAGAGAGAAGAGTATTAGGAATTAGGGCATTTGGCTCAGCTGTTAGTTGAACTTAATTGGCCATCTAAATAGGATTCTGGTCTGCTCTGCCATTTTTGTTTTTAAATCTGTTCCTGTGATCTTAGTGTAGGGGACTTTTGTATGAAAACTCTTTTCACTAAAGTCGGTTAGTACCCTCTATTCTATGGTCTTAGAATTCTCTGGGGGCATTGAGAGATTAAGTGACTTTGCTTGTGGTCTCAGTTTTCTTCAGTAGGATTTGATTTCAGATCTTCTGGCCCCCAAGTCTGGCCCCACTCTCTACTCTGCCTCTGCTGCTTTGTCAATATTCACAAATAATGGAGCCCAGTCTACCTCCCATTTCTAGAATGTACTTCCTTCTCATCCTTGCCTCTTAGAATACCTAGATTCCTTCAAAATTCATTTCAAGTACCATCTATTACTTAAAGCTTTTCCTGATTCTCCCAATCTACTAGTGGATCCTCAAAATTATCTTAAGATTAAAACTTTTTTTTTCACATGGCAAAATGTGGAAATTTATTTTGCTTGAATATTCATATTTGCAACAAGGCATTTTATTTTTCTTGCTTTTTCAATTGACGGGACAGAATCCTAGAGACCTTCTTCCAGACAGATAATAATCCAATAATCAATACTCCTTAGTTACAGTTAATCAACCAAAAAGATCTACTTAACTGTACTATTGTTCAACTCAGATTTGTCCATTTTCTCTATAAGGATCACATGAGAGACTTTTCCAAATGTCTCATGGAAATTGTCATACATCATTCTCCTGATTTACCAGTCCAGTAACTGTCATAAAGAAAATGAGGCTATGAAAATGGCAAACCACTCTAGTATCTTTGCCAAGAAAATCCCAAATGCAGCCACAAAGGGTTGGACACAACTGAAATTACTGAACTACAACAAGAGATAAAAATTGCATTGTGTTTATTTACATATGTGTATGCTCTCTCTCTCAATAAGATGTAATCTCCTGGAGAGTAAGGACTAGGACTAGTTTATTTTTATGGTTGTATCTCCAGCACCAAGTTTAGTGTCTACTACTAATAAGCACCTAATAAATTTATTTGAGATGTTTTTCATTTATTAAGCATTCATTCTTTTTCTCCCACTCAAAATGAAAAGAAAAGAAGGAAAGAAGGGAGGAAGGAAGGAAGGAAGGAAGGAAGGAAGGAAAGAAGGAAAGCAGAATCCTTGTATCATATAAGCTTAGTCTGCAAAACAAATTCTCACATTCAAAAATACACTTCTTATTCATTATCTGTGTCATGAGGTGGGCAGTATTCCTCAGTGGTTGATCCAAGTTGCTTAATTGTTTATTTTTTACAATATTGTTTGCTTATTTTTTCGTTATTTTTATAATATTGATGTTATAAGTGTTTGTTGCTTGATTGTTGGTGAGCTACAACTTATCATTCAATATTATTGCCCTAGGTGAAAACTTCATGCCTGTACCACTTCCTCCCAAACCCATATCCCTCTACAGATAACTACCTTAAATTAAGCTAATGTGCCTCTTATGCAAGAGTGCCTCTCTTAGTCTCCTATCTGTATATTCATAGAGGCAAGCAAAAAATGAAATCTGTGAAAGAAGACTCAGTTAAATCATGGTGAAGTTGAAACAATTAACCCAATACAGTTAGGCTAACAGCTCAAATCCCATTTTCCTCTGACGAGGTATTCTTTCCTGTGATCACTGATGTCTGGGATCCTACAACCTGGAAGAAGACTAGCCTGTCACTGATCTTGGCATCATCAGCCAGCTCTTTGGTGTTCTGTTAAATAATTAATTCATCCATCCATTCAGCAAACACTTATTCCTGCATGCAAGGCATTGTGCTTAGTTTTGAAGGAGACAAGGACAAAAATGACAGTCGCTTCCCACAAGAAGAATGTTTTATCTGAATCTGAGGCCCCAGGAAGTTAAAAGAACAATTCACTCTGTAAGACTTTTTCTAGGAACACATTCAACATAGGAGAACACAAACATAGACACATAGAAAAATACAAAACCAAAAACCAACCCACCCAGGTTGCCAGACTCCCCATTGCTTCACTTTTGTTCCACACAGAGTCCCCACCTCTCTCTTTTTGCTTTTATCGACTGCCTAGAAGTAGCCTCAGAATGGGAGAAAAGCTGGTGCCCTCACTTAGGGCTACGGATAATAACAGTTGCATATTTGCTGTACAGTTGCCTTCCTAATTATAATCAGGGAGTGTGAGGTAGTAGAAAGAATGTTGGAATGGGAGTCTGGATACCTAAATTCCAATCCTGTCTTTTCAGTGATAATAATAATTATTATGACAGCAACAGCTAGACGGATAGTACTTTAAGAATGGAAAACATTTGAGATATGTTAACTCATTAGACCATTGCAAGCACCCTGTGAGGTAAATACTATTATTATCCCCATTGGACAGATGAAGAAACTGAGATTGAGAAAGGTTAAATGACTTGCCCATGGTTATAGTGTAAGTATCTGAGGTAGGTTTGAACTCAGGTCTTTCTCCATGTCTATGTGCTGCTCCATCTAACTCTTCACCTCATGGTAACTAGTAGTGAGATATCGTGTGCTGCTTTAATCTCTTAGGACCTAAGTTTCTTCATCTGTAAAAAAATATTGGAAATATATCCTCTCCCCACATTTTTTTAAGAATAAGTAACTAGGGGCGGTTAGTTGGTGCAGTGAATAGAGCACTGGCCCTAGAGTCAGGAGGACCTGAGTTCAAATCTGACCTCAGACACTTAACACAAAAACTAGCCGTGTGATCTTGGGCAAGTCACTTAACCCTAACTGCCTTCCAAAAAGCAAAAAAAAAAAAAAAGAATAAGTAACTAGATGGGTAGGCCAAAGAACATTGTAGGCAGAGTTTACATAAATATAAGGAAAGAATTTGACAAAGCCCATCCTACTGGTCCTGGGGACAAGTTAAGTAGAGCAGGAATGGGTTGACTGAGCAAACCCAAAGAGTGGACATTATGGGCCTATTTTGATGTAGTTAGAGAGGAACTTCTGGGGGAGTACCCCAGGAATCGGGCTTTGGGCCTATGATTTTCAGCATTTTGTTAATGATAGACAATCAATGACGCACTTGGCAAACTCACAGATATAGGCATTCCTTATTTTATTCCCCTTTACTTTGTTGAGCTTTGTAGAGATTGCGTATTTTTGCAAAATGAAGGTTTGTGGCAAACCTGCATCAAGCAAATCAGTTCCATTTTTCCAACAGCATGTGCTCCCATCATGAATCCATGTCATATAATCTCACAATATTTCAAACTTTCTCATTGTTATTATATCTATTATGGTAATCTGTGATCGGTGATAATACTTTTGTGATTGTTTTGGGGCACCCTGAATGGTGCTCATATCAGATTAATTGAGCTTAATTGATAAATGTTTTATAGGTGTTCTGACAGCTCCACTGACTGGTGGTTGTCCATCTCAGGCCTCCATATCCCCTGAGACACAATAATATTAAAATTAGGTGAATTAATGATCCTGAATGGCCTTTAAGTGTTTAAGTAAAAGAGTCTCATGTCTTTCACTTCAAATCAAAAGCTAAAAAAAATAATTTTTTTTTCCTTTTGGAGGGCAATGGGGTTAAATAACTTGCCCAAGGTTACACGGCTAGGTTTTTTTGTTTGCGTGTGTTAAGTGGCTGAGGCCAGATCCAAACTCAGGTCCTTCTGACTGCAGGGCCGACACTCTACTTACTGCTCCACCTAGCCGCCCCCTAAAAAACATAATTTTATTTATTTTTTGCTTTTATTTTGGAGGGGAGATGGCAAGGCAATTGGGGTTAAGTGACTTGCCCAAGGTCACATAAGTAAGTGTTACATGTCTGTAGCGGCAAGCACCCCAATATCCCCAGGGTGACTGCCAACACAGGTTCTTAGATCTGCTTTTCAAAAGGAAAGCAACTCAAAATGGGTTAACAAGCTTAATTTAATCAAACAAACACACATTACCTAGTTCAGGGGAAAAAGGTCAGCACCCCAAACTTCAGAGTTACAGAACTTACAGATACAGACAGGCTTCCAAACTGTCCCAACATATCAATACCAAATCACAGTTACCAGAGAGGGAAGCATCAACATCTGGGTTTTCAACAGGGGGTTTCAACAACGGCTTCCCAGAGTCTCATCTGGTCAAATCACACAACACTTCTCAAAGTGAGCCCCAAAGCAAAGCCTCTCCTCAGGGATTATATACTTCTCCTGGCTCAGAGAATGTAACCACCCTTTTGATCCACTGCCCAATCACACAGCATCAAGGTGTGGTCATTCCTGAAAACCAAGCCTCCCACCACAGGCTCCATGTGACCACATTCAGCCTATTAGGAGGCAGAGCATATTTTCAAGTCAAGGAAGGTTTTCAGAGTCTCTTAAAGCCAATCAAAGTCTCTTAAGCCAATCAAAGGGCCTAGGGGCAGGGAAGATCTTTAAATCTGCATTTCCATTACATTCCGCCCCAAGATCTTTCTTGCCCATAGCATACACAACTTACATTTGAATTAGCACTAAAACATCTCTTAGGTCACATTTTCAAGGTACATATAAAGTTACCAAAGTGGCCACTGGGTCTTAAACAAAGTACATTGCATTTTCACATCAATTCACAAAATACAAAGCATTATCACATAAAGTACTCTTGGGAGGGGGCGGTGTCCTTCCCACAACACTGCTCCAGCCCCTGCTTCCAAGTCCAGAGAGGGAGCTGGGCAACAAAACCAAAGTGGGGTCCTTGGGGTCCATGGCACTTCACCCCACCCACCAGTCACAAGTCCATCCCCCCTGGGTCCCAAACTGTGGGATGCAGCAAGGAAACACATTCAGTGCCCCTGCTTTGCCACACAGTCCTTATCTTGTCCTGTGGCTGAACTCCAAACTCCTGGGTTCCTTCTCCTCCAGCAGAAGGCAGCAGCTCCAGGCTTCTCCACAGGTCTCCATGCAGGCAGCTCACCATTCCTGCTCTCAGCTCAGTGAAGTCAGCATGCAGGTCTTTCTCTCCTGCTCCATGGCTCCACAGAATCACAGCTACCACAACTGGGAAACAAACAATTATCCCAGCCCCCATACTTTCCTTTTACTCAGCAGATCCCATCCTCGTCGCCATTTTGTAGCAGCAAGCACATTAATATCCCCAGGGTGACTGCCAACACAGGTTCTTAGATAGATCAAACAGACAGGCTTCCAAACTGTCCAACCATTACATCCATACCAAATCACAGTTACCAGAGAGGGAAGCATCAACATCTGGGTTTTCAAAGCCGGGGGGCTCTCAACAACGGCTTCCCAGAGTCTCACCTGGTCAAGTCACACAACACTTCTCAAAGTGAGCCCCAAAGCAAAGCCTCTCCTCAGGGATTATATAGTCTTCTCCTGGCTCAGAGAATGTAACCACCCTTTTGATCCACTGCCCAATCACACAGCATCAAGGTGTGGTCATTCCTGAAAACCAAGCCTCCCACCACAGGCTCCATGTGACCACATTCAGCCTATTAGGAGGCAGAGCATATTTTCAAATCAAGGAAGGTTTTCAGAGTCTCTTAAAGCCAATCAAAGTCTCTTAAGCCAATCAAAGGGCCTAGGGGCAGGGAAGATCTTTAAATCTGCATTTCCATTACAGTGTCTGAGGCTGAATTTGAACTCAGGTCTTCCTGACTCCATGGCTGGTTCTCTATTCACTGTTCTCTATTCTAGGCACCTCAAGAGCTAAAAAAAATATTAAGCTTAGTGAGGAAAGCATGTTGAAAGCTGAGAAAGGCCCAAACCTAGTAGACTATCACCCTGATCAATCAGCAGCCATCAACATCAAAGCAAAACCCTCCACCAGCAAAAAGATTATGACTTGCTGAAAGCTCAGATGATGGTTAGCATTTTTAAACAATAAAGTATTTTTAAAATTATGTACTTTTTTAGACATAATACTATTGCAGACTTAATAAACTACAGCATAGTGTAAATATAACTTTTATATGCACTGGGAAACCCAAAAATTTGTGTGACTTGCTTTATTGCAATACTCACTTTATTGCAGTGGTCTGGAACCAAACCCACCAAACCTCTGGGGTATGCCTAGAATATGAAGTTGGGAGGAATAACATAGCAAATTGGGCAGCAGCATTTCAGTCTAAATGGATCTCATTAGGCTAGAATGTTGGGACAAGTTGAGTAAGATGAAATGTGATAGAAATAAACAAGGGCAAAAAAGATTTCTGAAGGACCTCCTAAGGCCAGGCACTGTGTTAAGTAAGTACTTTACAAATATCTCACTTGATCCTCACAACAACCCTGAGGGTGGTGGCAAGAGCTATTATTATCCCCATTTTACAGGTAAAGAAATTGAGGCAGACAGAAGTTAAATGATTTACTCAAATTCCCATAGCTATTAAGGGTTTAAGGTTGTCTATGGACTCAGGTCTTCCTGATTTCAGATTCGGCATTTTATCCATTGCATCAACTAACTGCAAAGTTCTACATTTCAATTAAAAAATGATACTTTCCCACGACGGGGGAGTATAATTAGAGAATAGATCCTGTGAAAAAAGATCCAGAGATTTTAGTGGGCTACAAACTCAATGATGCAACATGGCAGTCCCCTGATACCAATGCTAGGCTACATTGAAAGAAATATAGTATCAAGAATAGGGCAGTTAGATGGTTCAGTGGATAGAGCCTTAGGCTTGGAGTCAGGAAGATCTGAGTTCAGATCTGGCCTCAGATACTTACTAGCTGTGTGACCCTGGGCAAGTCATTTAATTTCTATTTGCCTTCATTCACTGGAAAAGGAAATGGCAAACTACTCCAGTATCTTTGCCAAGAAATCCCTATGGATGCTTTGGTCCACGAGGTCATGAAGAGTCAGACAAAACTGAATGACTGAACAACAACCAAGTATCCAGAATAAGGAAGATGATAATCCAGTTATACTCTTTCCTGATCAAATGACATTTGGAGTACTCTGTTTATTTCTGGGTATCACATATTATTTTATTTAAATTTTTTTCTTTTTTTTGTAGGGGTGAAGGTAGGGCAATTGGAGTTAAGTGACTTACCCAAGGTCACATAGCTAATTTTGTGTTAAATGTCTGAGATCAAATTTGAACTCAGGTCCTCCTGACTCCAGGCCCATGCTGTATTCGATGTGCCACCTAGCTGCCCAGAGTTCCTATTTCTTTTTTTTTTTTTTTTTTTGCTTTTTTGGAGGGCAATTGGGATTAAGTAACTTGCCCAAGGTCACACGGCTAGGTTTTTTTTGTTTGTGTGTGCATTAAGTGTCTGAGGTTGGATCTGAACTCAGGTCCTTCTGACTCCAGGACCAATGCTCTACTCACTGTGACACCTAGCTGCCCCCAGAGCTCCTATTTCTAATGGAAGGGACAGCAGCAAACAACTATGTTCATATAAGATACATACAAAGTAAATGAGAGACAGTCCCAAAAGGATGTTTAGCTTGGAAAAGAGAGGAGTTAGGGTAGACACTATAACAGTAGTTGAAGGGCCATCACAAGGAAAAGGGATTAGGCTTGTCCTGCTGGAGCCCAGATAGGAGAGCCAGAACCAGGGTGCTGGTAGGGTTGTTGCTGCTTGTCCTTTGTTTTCGATGAGTACCAATGATCTCAAAGGCTGATGTCTTGACTCTGGGAGTGAATTGGATTTGTGAGACAGAGTTGTGCAAAGACATCAGCCTCACTTTCTCTTCCAGACATGGAAGTCTGGTGGCAAGATAAACGTCAGGACACCTGGTGATGGCCTGAGATGCAGTGGCTGCCCTTGGCATCTTCTGTGTCTGACCAAGCTCTAAGCACTCTACAGCACCTGCTTCAGCGCCTTGGCCACTGGAATAGATTGTTCTCACCTGCCCATTCTGCTGGGGGAAGTCTTCATATGCTTAAGGTTGCAGAGAGACACCTTTCAGATTCATTTAAGAAAAGACTTCATCATAATTAGAGTTTCTTCAAAGTAGGGGCGGCTACCTTGGAAAATGGTGGATTCCCCTCATTAAATATCTGCAGACCCAGACGAGGTGGTGGCTCATTCCTGGTAACATTTTAGAGGGATCCTTGCTCAAGAACGATGGCCTCTGAGGTTCCTTCCAGATCTGAGCTTCTGTGACCAGATTTCACATCCCTTCTCATGCCATAGTTCACAGAGATACTGTGAATCTAGTACTTCAAGAAGTGACAAGTATTACATACATGTTAGCTGTGATTGTTTTCTAGACTTCTGAGGCCTTTTGGCCTGGCAGAATGGTATCCCCTCCCCTTGGCATCTTAAAAACAATGTTCCTTTTGAAGTCCGGGTTACTGTATCATACATGTAGAGCCGGATGGGAGTTTAAAGGCCACTGAAGCCCATGCAATGGTAGAAAGATGAAACTGATGATGAAAAATTCTCTCCACCTCCAGAGAAAGAACTGATGAGCTCAGAGTGTAAATTGAAGTATAGTTTTCTCACTTCATTTGTTTTGCCTTTTTTTTTTTTTTTGAGATATGGCTAATATGGAGATATGTTTTGCATGATTTCACATAATTGATATCATATTGCTTGCTTTCTCAGTGGGTAGGAGAGGGATGGGAAGGAGGGAGAGAATTTAGAATTCAAAATTTAAAAATATGTTAAAAATAAATAGCAAATATATATATATTAGATTTTTCTTTTTACTTTTTGGAGGAGGGAAGGCAAGGCAACTGGGGTCCAGTGACTTGCCCAAGGTCACATGGCTAGTTTTGTGTTAAGTGTCTGAGGGTGGCTCTGAACCCAGGTCCTCCTGACTCCAGGGCTGGTGCTCTATTTGCTGCACCACCTATCTGTTCTGCAAATATTTTTTTTAAAAGAAGGAAATGATAAAACCAAGACACAGAGAGGTGACTTACCCAGGGTCAGTTGAGGTAGGATTTGAATTCAGGTCTTCCTGACTCCATAGTGCCCTATCCATTATGGTATACTGCCTCTGTAAAGGGAATTAAATAATTTATAAGGAAGAGCTCATTTTATCAACTAATCAAAAATTCAGAGATATGCCTACTATATGCCAAACACTATCCTAGGCATTGGTGCTACAAAGATAAAAACATGAAAAATAAACCCTACCTTCTAGGAACTCTACAGGGAGAGACTTTATGTGCATATATGCTCTTGAGTAATTTCAGTTGTTTCCCACTCTTCATGACCCCGTTTTGGTGTTTTCTTTGCAAAGATACTGGAGTGATTTGTAATTTCCTTCTCTAGCTCATTTTACAGCTGAGGAAATTGAGGCAAATGACTTGCCCAGGGTCACACAGCTAGTAAATGCCTGAAGCTGGATTTGAATTCATGAAGATGAGTCTTCCTGATTCCAAGCCCAATGCCCTATCCATTGTACCACCTAGCTGCCCGTGTGTATAGATAAGTATATTCAATAGAGGGAAAATAAATAGAAGGTAATTTGTGGGAGGGAGGAAGTTTTTACAGGGTTCCTGACGATTCTGACACTATTTTTCTGTCTTATGTTGCACTAGAAGGCAGCATTACATGGATAGACGAGTTACATTTTAACTCAGTATTAGGAAAAACTTTATAACAGTTCGAACTGTCCCACAGTGGAATGTGTCCCACACAGTGAGCTCCCTATCACTGGAAGTATTCATTTCGAGGTTGGAGGCCATTTGTCAAGAAAGCTGTCAAAACCGTTTCCTACATTGGGAGGGAGAGAGGGCTAGATGACCTTGAAGAGCCTTCTAGTTCTAAGATTCTGTTATTCTGTGAATCCTGTAGTGAAGGGAGGAAAAACAAGGTTAGAATCAGTCACTGGTCTGATGTGTTTAAGACAGGGGAGGGACAGGGAGCCCAGGCTGTGTTGTCTGGTTTCAGAGTCTGGGGGAGTGTGGTGTGAGAGCATACCATGGGCATCCTCTTTGACATCGTTCACCAACAAGGCCATGCCTTTGGGAATAGAGATGATTCTTACAATGATTCTTGAGGGAGTTTCTCATTAGCATCATGGGTTTGGGTTTTTCCCCCTCATTTAGGGGTCTTAATGGCTGAGCTGTGGGCTCAATAACCCACTTCAGACTTTGGTAAACGTGCTCTTTCCTCTGACTTTCCCCCACTCGACTCATATACACACACCAGAAAAGAGTTAGTTAAAAATGGCTCATTTGGGATTTCAAACTTCTAGACAGAGTCTATTTGATTATGCAAAATGTTATTATGAGCAGCTTACAGCAGACATTCACATGGGGGCCCTTCCTGCTACAAGGTCCCTGGAAAATATAGAGCTCTGTATTAGGCTCCAGTTAGAAAGAGCAAGGATTTTGGAGAGGAAGCAAGAAGCAGGACCAGAAAGCATATGTTTTAGGAACAGTTTAGCTAAGAGATCAGTGTGAAGCGCTGGAAAGAGGGCCAATGCTGTAGTCAGAAGACCTGGCTTTGAGTCCCAGTTCTGCCACTTATTTCTAAGTTATTTACCTCTCTGAGCCTCAGTTTCTTCATCTGTGAAATGAGTATAATGATATTTGTATTATCTACTTCTTAGGACTGTGAAAAAAGAACTTTAAACCACAAAAGGCTATAAACCATGAGTAATTATTAGTAATTAGGGGCAGCAATGTGGTACAGTAAATTGAGTGCTGGGCCTGGACTCATCTTCAAATCTCACTTCAGATATTTACTAGCTGTGTGACCCTGGGCAAGTCACTTAACCCTGCTTGCCTCAGTTTTCTCATCTGTAAAATGATCTGGAGAAAGAAATGGCAAACTATTCCAGTATCTTTGTCAAGAAAACCCCAAATGGGGTCATGCAGAGTCAGACACAGCTGAAATGACTGAACAACTGAACTGAATGAGCTGAAACAACAATTTATTAGTAATAGCAATAACAGTGACAAAATGATTCATTTTAATTCTTATTGATGAGAAAGAATAGAAATAGTTCCTCTTCAGGGACATGAAACTTGGGGCACAGGGAAAAGCTATTTCTTGGGTACTGTTGAGTTTTGGGGTTTTTTGTGGTTGTTGTTGGTAAGGGATTTTTGAGCTCCTAGGAGGGTGAAGGGGATAGGCTTACTACAATGCCTAAGATGTGTAGGTATTTAATAAATGCTTATTGACTGACTAACAGAGGCATTCATAAATAAGCAAACATACCTTCTGTAGACTGAATAATTTTTTGTTCATTCCTTTTATTTTTATAGCATTGTCATGGCCAGATAGACCTTGCCCCTTACTCCACCCCACATGCAAATTCAGTGGGTCTTCTTTGTAACATGAGATGAGAGATGTAGAAAGCCCAAGTAGTATTGGGAAAGTAATCTCTGTTAAATGTAGTACCTCATAGAATCACTGAGGATGTCTCAGTCAGTCCTTGTTTCTGGAAGGAAGACAGCGTTGAGATACTTAACAACCCCACTTGTTCACTTCTGTAGAGAGGTAGAGTGATTTAATAGGAGTGCTAGATTTGGATTTTGGAAAGCTGTGTTCAAAATCGGTTTTCCACATTTACTAGTTGTGTGACCTTGGACAAGTCGATTTTCCTTTTTGAACCGAAGTTTCCTCATCTGTTTTAAAAATAGCTTATTATGGGGTGGCTAGGTGGCACAGTGAATAGAGCACCAGCCCTGGAGTCAGGAGGACCTGAGTTCAAATCTGGCCTCAGACATTTAACACTTACTAGTCATGTGACCTTGGGCAAGTCATTTAATCCCAATTGCCCTGCCTTCCCCCCTCCAAAACCCCCCCCCCCCCAAAATAGCTTATTATTCTATTTTTTCAAGTAACAACTATTTTAAATATTAATCTGTTCCTCCCTGTGCCCCTATTGGACAAATTTTAAATGTCAAATCCCCAAACCAAATCTCTCAATATACAATTACACAGTAAGCCAAACAAATTCCCACATTAGCCACGTGCAAAAAATGCATGTATGTCTCTTCATTTTAAATTGATCACTTCTCTGGCTTGAAGCAAGTGGTATGTTTCATCTTCATTTTTTCTGAACTCAGTTTATCATAGATGACACTTCTGAAGTCTTTCAAAACTATTTTGCTGTTTAAGGCTGTTAACATTATATAAATTGTTCTTGCTTTGCTCACTTCACTCTGCATTGATTTATAGAGATGTTTCTTGTTTCCTCTGAAATTGTTCGTTTCATAATTTCTTTTTTCCCCCCATAATTTCTTTTTTTTTTTTTTTTTTGCTTTTTTTGGAGGGCAATTGGGGTTAAGTAACTTGCCCAAGGTCACATGGCTAGGGTTTTTTGTTTGTGTGGGTTAAGTGTCTGAGCCCGGATCGGAACTCAGGTCCTTCTGACTCCAGGGACGACACTCTACTCACTGCGCCACCTAGCCGCCCCCATCCCCCATAATTTCTTATGGAACAATAATATTCCATTACTTTTATATAACACCTTTTGTTTAGCCATTCCTCAATAGTAGGACATCTCTTTAGTTTCTGATTTTTGGTGACTATGAAAAGAGCTGCTATAATATTTTTGTATATATATATATGTCTTTTTCCTTTTTCCTGGATTTCTTTTGGGCATAGGCCTAATTGTGGTATAACTGGGTCAAAGAGTGTGCATATTTCTAAATTGCTTTCTATAATGACTGGATCAATTCATAACTCAACCAACAGTTTTCTAGTATATCCATTTTTCCATAGTTCCTCCAACATTTATTTTTTTTCAACTCTTTTGTCATCTTTGCCAGTATGAAGATCAGGGGTTTTAATATGTATTTCTCAAACTATTAGTCATTAAGAACATTTTTTCATATGATTTTTAAAAGCTTGGGTGTCTTCCTTTCAAAATTACTTGTTTACATCCTTGGATCATTTATTTATTGAGGAATGACCCTTAATCTTATAAATTTGACTCAGTTCCTTACCTAGGTCTCTTGGGAATGAGATCTCTATCAGAGAAATTTGTTTCAAGGATTTTCCACAGTCATCTGCTTCTCTTCTAGTTTTGACTACATTATATTATGCAAACCCCTTTATATTAAAAGGGGTTTAATTTTATATTATAAAATTAAAAATAATTTAAATATTAAAAGTAATTAAAATTGTCCATTTTATCTTTGTGATCCTTTTACCTCATTAGTTATGAATTCTTTCCATATTCATAGGCCCCAAAGGTAATTTCTTCTTTGCTGCTCTAATTTGTCTATGATATGACTTTTTATATCTAGGTCATATATCCATTTGGAGCTTATGTGGATATATGGTATCTAGTGTTGATCAAAATCTAATTTCTGCCAAACTACTTTCCAGTGTTCCCAGTAGTTTTTGTCAAATAGTGAGTCCTTCCTCCAGTAATTGGGATCTTTGGGTTTATCAAACACTATGCAAATGCAATTGTTTACCTCTGTGTGCTGTGTGCCTAATTGGTTACGCTGGTCTGGTTACTTCATCTTTATGAATATAAATATGAAAATAATAGTACTGATGCTTCCTATGTCACAGGGCTGTGAGGAAAGTGCTTTGCGAAGTTTAAGATACTATGAAAATATGAGATGTTGATATGTGAATAAAATGATAGGAACCAGATGGGCCTGCACAGCTTTAGGGGAATAAAATATGCTCCTTCCATATTATTTCTCCCAAAATCCAGTTTGATAAACTTGTAATTGGGACTCCATCCCACAAGTGATCAAGAATCTATAGCTATAAAAATATGGCATTTGCAAGAACTACTTATAAAAGCCCAGCTTTATATGTTCAGTAACTTAGAGCTTGGAGAGATGGAGGTGGTGATTATTCAATGTAAAAAAGGGATAGATCACAAGGATCCTTTCCATTCAAAGATTCAATCAGTAATTGAGCAATTGCTATGTGCAAGACATGCTAGGCTCTGTAAGGCATGGTGAATAGTGCCTTTGAAACACAATTGATTTTATGTAATATTTATATTACATAAAATATATTAAATGCATATCATATCCTATATATAAAGTGATGCAAATCTGCATGGAGTTGAAGACAGGAAACTCATTCTCAGAATTCTTTGTGATGCTAGTCAAGGAGAATTTGATTCACCCCCCACCCCCAACCTCTACTGCAGCTGAGTTAATATAGACCTATATCACTGAGGTTTGGAATGAAAGAGGGATCTTAATACCTGATGAACACCTCTTTCTGATCAAGGCAGAAAGACCAACATGTTTCACTGGACTGAAAATTGGCCATGTCTCAGGATTTTAAATAGCAAAGCCCTGGAGAGAGCCAGGAGTTTGAGAGCTGAGGAGCTTAGAGGAGTCAAAGGGAGAGGGGTAGCCTGAAGAGTTCTTCACCCATTTGGTAAGGGATTTTCTTCTTTCCCCACTCCTCATCGGTCATGGTTCCTCGAAGCAGACACAGTCATCCAAGACACACTCCATCAGCAGATGGAGAGTCTGCTCAAGAGTTTCAGATGAGGGACATCTCTCAGACAGGAAGACAGAAAAGTGTTAATACTTCATAAAGAGATCTTAACACCTCGTTACCACTTCAACATCTCCTAGTCATTTAGGACTAGGTCTCACAACTAAATCAGCTGGGCTAAATCAGTTGGGCTGAATCAGGTGGAGGAGGAAATTAGGGGAAATTAACTCCCCTTCCCTTGTACATAGAGGAAGCTGTTCATTTAACCTATTAGAGATAGTGTTAGGTGTTGGGCAGACACCCCTTAGTGTTAGCTAGTGGAATCCTGACTTGATCAAGATTGAACTCTGGTCCCATGTCTAAAAAGAAACCTTTCCAAACTGATCCAGCCATTTTTATCTTTATCTCTTAATTTCTACTGTACATAAAAATCGGCATCATATGATTTAGCACCAAATTGGTCTCTGTATTATATACTTATCTGGTCATCCCAGGTAGGTAGGTAGGTAATAAGCCTTTATTAAGTACTTACTATGTTCCAGGAACTTTTCTAAGTTCAAGGGATACAAATACAAGCAAAAATAAGGATTGCTCCTGCCTTCAAGGAGCTTACATTTTGTTGGAGGAAGACACATAAAAAGGAGCTACAAAGGTGGGGGGGGGAAGGAGGAAGAAGGTACCTGAATAGGGGCAGGATGGGAAAGTCTGGAGAGAAGCACATCTGGGCAGTGAATAAAGCATGGTTGACCAGAGCTCCTCCCCAAAATGGAGGCCCCAGATGGAATTCACTAGTGGGAGAAGGGGGCTGAAGTAGAAGGATTTTTTAGGGTGAGAAGGCAGCTGGGACATAATAATGAAGTCCAGAGAGTTAGAACACAGCTGGAAGGGGAATGGAAAATTTGAATGTAAGTACCTTAGGGGTAAGAAATGTATCTTACATTTCTCATGTGTCCCCCAAAGCATCTACTATAGTTCAGTAATATAAAATTTGATTGGTAGGATCAATTGGTGCAATCTATCCTGTCTCTACCTAGGGATTCTTTCTGGACTTCAGTTGAATAATTCATTCAGTCAAGAAGTATATATAAGGTGCCTAATATATGCCAGATGTTAGGAATGGATTAAGCTGCAGTGTTGGGCTACAAAGGAACAAATAGGCAAGTAACTTGCTGATCCTCTCTAAACCAAGCCATTTGGAGTCTCATAGACATTTCAGAATGTCTTGTAAATGCTTTGGGAATCGTCAGAACCCCCCAAATGCGTTCTGGCAAAAACACAAAACAAAACCTTGGCCCTCCTTCCTTCGCCCCTTAATTTTAAAATCCATGTGTATTCTCAGGAAAATGTGATCCATGTGTCTCTGATTCATTTACACATTGAAATATTTCCTAGGGAGTATTTGACTTCCCAAAGCCTTATAAACTCTCCCCCATACGCTATTTCTCCTCCCCTTCCAACACTTTAGAAGCAGGAATTTGGGTTTTGGCAAAAGCCAGATGCAGTTCAGGGATCGTTTGACTCCATGAAGCCTGGGGGAGGGGGGAGTCACACGTACTCTCCTTCTGGTGGTTCCCCTTCTGGAGGCCTGCGTCCTAATAATTGTGTTGGTTCCAGGTCTGTTACCTCTTTCATAACTGTCACATTCACGATGTTGGCTTTGGGGGCAATCCATTTGTTCTGATTAATTTTCACATTATATACTTTGAATTAAAACACCGCTAGTCAGAGTGGATAGAGGATAGCTTGGAATAAGGCAAACTAGCTTCCAGTCCTGCCTCTGACACAGACCAGCTGTGTGAGCATGGACAAGACGTTACCCCTTGATACCCCCAGAAAACTCTCTAAGAGTTTAACTTAGAGACATGTTGCTTGCGTTGTGAGTGGAAGGAGTTTCCACATGCATATTTCTTGATATTGCTGAAATCATAGGTCCCAGGCCTCCCTCCCTCCCCAAAAAGGGCTTGAGCTAGGAGAGGGAGAGTGGAGTTTGGGGTCTAGGTGGAAGGCAAGACAGTTCAATGCACACACTTCTATAAAGTAAGATACAGATGAACTTTTTGTTTGGGAGCTTAGGATCTTAGACTTATTTCTGAGAACAGTCTCCCCCCATTCATTCTTTCATACTAAAGTATGAAGAGGAAAGTCACAGAGGCATCACAGAGTACAATGTTCTAGCTTTAGAATCAGTCAACAATCACTTAATAATACTATGTGTGCCAAGCAGTTTGCCAAGCACTGGGATACAAAGAAAAGTTTAAAAAAATAGCTTCTTCTCCAACATGTAAATAAATAGGTGAATATAAGAGATATATAGAGTAAATGGAGGGTACTCTGGGAAGGCATTAGCATCTAGGGAACCAGGAAAGGCTTCCTGCAGAAGGTGGGATTACACCTGGATCTGAAGGACAGCAGGGAAGCTTGGAGATGAGCATAAGGAGGCAGAGCATTCTAGGCAATGGGGAAGGGGAGAAGGGTGAGGAGAGACAGCCAGGGCAAATGTCTGGAAGCAAGAACTCCAGTGTAGTATTCAGGGAATTCCAAGGGTTCCAATCCAATGTAGCTGGATTGTAGAGTTTGTGGAGGGGAGTAAGATAGAAGATGCATAGAAAAGTAGAAAATGACCAGGTTGGGAAGAGCTTCAAATCTGAACAAAGACATTTGACCTGGGATCCAGCCTAGGGTCTGCCATTTGCTAGCTGTGTGATGTTGGGGTTTCCCACTCTGGACCTCAGCTTCTTTATTTGGGACACGAGGGTCCATTGGACCAGATGGTTTTTTAGGGGTCCCCTTCTAGCCCTAACATTTTCTCATCTCATTTTGTAGCATCTACCTCACAGTGGAAATGATATTGGAGATTTCTGCAGTAGGGTTATAGCTTAGCAGAGAATCTTGCCATTGATTGGATCATGCTAATGGAGGTGAAATGTCATATGACTGATTAGCAGTTTTGTTAAACTTATTTATGTCCCGATGAGGCTTGAATATGAAATGCCTCTCAGCTGAGTGTACTAGTAATAATAAGTTAAGGGGGCAGGTAGGTGGTACAGTGGATAGAGCACTAGCCCTGGAGTCAGGAGGACCTAAGTTCAAATGTGGCTGCAGATACTTGACACTTGCTAGCTGTGTGACCCTGGGCAAGTCACTTAACCCCAATTACCTTACCCACCCAAAAAATTAAATTAAGCTACAAAATTCTGCTCTAATCATAGTGTGGTATATTTTATGATTTTCTTATGTGTAGCAATAAACTACCTATCTTAGATCTTTTTTTTTGCAGGGCAATTGGGGTTAAGTGACTTGCCCAAGGTCACATGGCTAGTTTTTGTGTTAAGTGTCTGAGACGTACCTATCTTAGATCTAATTCGTGTCTGTACATTGAGTATCATTTTTGTTCCTACCATTAAAAACCCTTAGACCAGGGGTAGGACTTGGACTGAATCCAAATTTCACAGAACAAATGCCCTGAATAAAAGAATTTGTTCTGTAAAACTTGGATTCAGTCAAAAGGCTGCATCCAAGGACCTAGAAGGCCTCCAGGCAGCAGGTTCTCCACCGCTGCCTTAGATCTTTGAACCCAATAACTCTTTCTATAATTAGCAACTTTATTGGGGATTTCTGGGGTGGAGGTGATGAGCCAATGAAAGTGAGAGTTGAGGAGCCTACTTCTCCTATTGAGAATTCAGGCACCTTCAGGAATGGACCTAGTTAGAATAGGGCTACATATCTGGGTGTTGGGCAGGGAGATGTGGATGCCCTGAGCCCTTGTGAGACCCAGTGGAGATTGTTTCTAGCCACATGCTAGATATTAACATGTCTATTAATGAGAGGCAGTGTGGCTTAGGGCTGGCCTTAGAGTCACAAAGACCTGCTGCCTTGATACAAGCTGACCACGTGGGCAATGGATCAGCACTCTAGGCAATTCTTCAAGACCACAGCTTATTGAGATGTTGCTGATCACACCATTGGTGTATTGAGTTTGCACTTCTAGAATTATTTACACTAATGGAATCACAGGACCAGATTTAAAAAAAATAATTTTTATGGTCATGATTCTCACAGTGAACTTGGGTAATTGGCAGGATTTCAATCATCTCTGATTTACAGATGGAGAAACTGAGACTCAGAGAGGCTGAGAAGCTAGCCAATTGACCCCCATCTAATAAGTTGTGGAGCTGAACCTGGAAGTCAGGTTTCTGAACTCTAGGGCTTCTTCCACCATGTTGCTTGGGTCTGGTCCAGGTGACATTCCAGGAATGGGCAGCAGCTTGGTACTAGAGACAACTAGATTACTAGAAGTATAACCACAGAGGGAAAGGTATGTTCAAAGTAATGATTACTAATAAAAGTAGAGTCCAAAGTAGAGAACCCATGGATGGGTGTTAGTGGAGTCTAGGAGAGACTTTAGGGAAATGGAAATAGTTGCAGTTTAATGTTCAATAGGTCCTTTTTATGTATGTTGTTTAAATTCATAACAAAAAAAATTGCGTAACTAAAATAAAAAGCCAACCAAACTCACAGATAGATCTTTATGGGATTTTTCAGGCCCAAAGGCTGGACTCCCTTCTTGCTTCACACCTCCTTGGTTTCATGTGACTGGCATCAGGTAAGGCTTTGGAGACACAGGGGTTACTGTTTGAGGGAAAATGATCCCAGACACGCTTCCCCTCCAAGTGCACTGCTGGAAGGGGCCAGCACAGTGGGGACACTTACCCTGCCCCCTGCCAGGAGGAGGGGAAACTCCTAATCTCTGCAACCAGACTGTTACCCCCACATGGGTAGAACACTCTGTTTCTAGACTGGTATAGTCCCAAAACTCCTCCAGGCAGCATCTGAACAGGGAACCTCTGGCCCCACTATCTCCAGAGAGACTTGATTAAAGGCTCAGTTTAGTCTCTTTCTTACCTGGCCCAGAACAAAAGCTTGACAAAATTATGAACACCATGGAGCCAAAGTGGAACATGTAAATTTTCCTGTGGTCTCTGGTGCAGAAATGCCTTTAGGAGAGATGGTTTTCAGACTTTTTTGGTAGGCTTATAAAACCCAGATGTTAGTGGAAAGAGCCCTTGATTTGGAGTTAGGAGAATTGGGTTCAAAGTCTCACCTGCAACACTCTTACTTGTGTGATTTTTGACAACCTACTTGACTTCTCTGAGTCTCAGTTTTCTCATTTATAAAATGGGGATAATGATTTTGTTGTTCAGTCATTTCTGACTCTTCATGACCCCATTTGGGGTTTTCTTGGCAAAGACACTGGTGTGATTTGCCATTTCCTTTTCCAGCTCATTGTATAGATGAGGAAACTGAGGTAAAGGTAAATAGTGTTAAGTGACTTGCCCAGGGTCACACAGCTAGTAAGTATCTGAGGTCAGATTTCAATTCAGGAAGAGTCTTCCTGACTCTAGGTCTAGTACTCTACCCACTGTGCCACCTTGCTGCCCCCAGGGATAATGATTCATGTACTGTTTACTTCATCATCATTATCATCACCATCATCATCAACAATAAGCATTTATTAAATGCTAATTATGTGCCATATGCTACTCTAAACACAAGGTTACTGTGAGAAAAGTGCTTTGTAAACCTTAAGATGTCAAATAAGTGTTCATCATCATCATCATTATTATTATTATTATTTGCTTTTTTTCTCCCTGAGTGGCAGTTGGGGTTAAGTGACTTGCCCAAGGTCACATGGCTAGTAAGTGTTAAGTGCCTAAGTCCAGATTTGAACTCAGGTTCTCCTGACTCCAAAGCTGGTGCTCTATTCACTGTGCCACCTAGTCACCCCTATTATTATTATTTTTGATAATAAGGACAATAATAGTGATTCACCAAACATTTATTAAGCATTTACTAGGGAAGAGAAGGGGATAAACATTTTTAAAATGCTTACTATGTGCTAGGCACTGCTCTAAGCAATTTTTTTTTTAATTTTTGGAAGGCAGAAAGCAAGGCAATTGGGGTTAAGTGACTTGCCTAAGGTCACACAGCTAGTAAGTGTGTCAAGTGTCTGGGGCTGGATTTGAACTCAGGTTCTCCTGACTCCAGGGCTGGTGCTCTTTTTTTTTTCACTGCATTTTTTTTTTTAACAAATATGATCTCATTTGATCCTCACAACAACCCTGCAAGGTAAGTGCTATTATTAAACCCATTTTATAGTTGAGAAAACTGAGGCAAACAGAGATTAAGTGACTTGTCCAGGGTTATACAATGGGTAAGTGTATGAGGCTGCATTTGAACTTAGGTCTTCCTGACTCCAGGCCCAGTGCCCTCTGTGGTGCCACCAGCTGCCTCTAAATGTGCCAATACTGTACTAAGAACTTGTAATAAAAAGGGAAAAATGTTATCAGTGAGTTTATGTTTTTTTAGGGGGAAAATCTGATCCTACATCCATAGAACATTAATACAAAAAATATATGAAGCATTCCTTCTGGGCTCACTCCCCTCTTACCCTGCACTTATGCTCATATGTTGGGGTCCCCAGAGAGTCAGTTGACTCCTCTTCCTCGGGTTTCTATCAGGCAACTCAAAGGAGCTGTGACTTTTGGAACTGTTGCTCACAAACCCCCACCAGTGTGCCTCCTATTAACATCAGTCAGCTAGACTTCAATTAATTTTTAGAAAAGGCATTTATTAGGTTGGCATAGTTAGAAAAGTTGGTACAAAAAATCCCATCAAACTCAGGATGATCTCTTCTGAATGCACAAGGTCCCTGGGGAGAGTAGGTTCCCATGTAAAGTACAAATGTAGTAACATGTATAGGGAATATGTGTTGTAGCAAAGGGTGATTTGGAAAATGCTGGCACTGGGAATCCTATTCTTTGTGGAGATCTTGTAAAGTTGCCTTCGACTGGGTTCAGAGGGTCAGTGTCCCAGAAATCACAGCCAGAATTCCTTCTGTGACAAGAGGTCACCTTCCCTAAGACTGTGACCTCTCTCCTGTGGCTATTCTTGTCTATGGCATCTTTGTCTATGTTTGTTCTTGGTGTGTTTCTATCCATTGTAGGTTGGATGAATTATCTCTTACTGAGGCACTCATTCCAATAACACGGTCAATGGGAGGGAAAGGTAACACTCAGGCTGTTAAAACAAATGGTTCAAAAGATTCATGATGGAAAATCCTATCCACATGCAGAGAAAGCACTATGGAGTCTGAATGCAGACTGAAGCATACTATTTTCACCTTGTTTTGTTTTTTCTTTCTCTTGGTTTTCCCCTTTTGTTCTGATTCTTCTTTCATAATGTGACTAATGTGGAAATATGTTTAATAGGATTTTATTTGCATAACCTATATAAGTTTGGTTGCCATCTTGGGAAGAGGGAAAGTGAGGGAGGGAGAAAAAGGTTTAGAATTCAAAGTCTTATAAAAGTGAATGTTGAAAACTTTCTTTACAAGGAATTGGAAAAAAATACCATAAAAAAATACAACAACAACAACAACACACACACACACAAAGCAACAACTAGCTCTTCAGAAAAAAATATTCAAGACACACTCTCAAGTTTAATCTATGTTGTTAACATTTTCCCGTCACTTTCAGTCTAGACAATAAAAAAACCAGTAAGTCAAACTCTGATTTGTAGCAGTTTGCTAATTTCAGAGGTATACAAGCTCACATTGAAAATTTAACAGTTATCTCTCCATAGCCAATGCAAGCTGGCTGGCTTCAGCACACCACTGGTAATATTCCTTGTGCAGTTACTCCCCAACTTCTTAAATTGGGTGCAGGCACAAGGGTCTGTCCCCACAAAGTGCTTCTAGGCCTGGAATTCTTCACCCCTTGCCTCCTTTGCTGGTAGTAGTCTACTGATGAAATTCTCAGTCATTTAAAGGCCCCCAAGGTTTGATTAGCCAGTCATGATTTTCCCTTCTTGACCCACCCATTATAAAGGGATCATAGCATATATAAACTGTTCTGCATATTTTAAAAACCCAATTATTCCTTTATGCTGTTTGAGCTGCATAAAGGCATAGACAAAGTAACTTCTGGTTTGGGCACTAGCGAATAGAGGAGACAGGATAGAGTTGAGGTAATCATGGAGATGAGGGAGTATCCTGAAGCAGAGGTAAAGAGAGGCTGCATTCTAGGTATGGCAGAGAGCCTGAGCAAAGTCACGAGGATAGGAGAAGGTTGTGTTCATGGAACAGCAAACAGGCAGTTTGGCAGAAACATAGAGAGGGTGTGCAGGAGAGTAATGTATATATAATAAGTCTGGAATGGTGAACTGGAGCCAGATTGCAAAGGGCTTTCAAACTCAGATGATTTCTTATTTTATCCTAGAGGCCCTAAGAAACCACTGTAGCTTCTCGTGATATCGTCAGACCTATGTTTTAGGAATAGAGGAACTGAGAACAAGAAAGTCTTCTTTGGGGCATCTAAATGTGTATCCTTGGATGTAGGAATGCTGGGCTGCATACTGTTTAATTCGAGTAAAGTTGGAAAGTTATACTTTATCTTTGAGTTGGAAAATCCTCCATGTACTGTTCAGGCCTTCCCTTGCTAGTCTTCTCTCTTTCCCCCTTCCCTTCACTTACCAACTCAAAATAATAAAGTTGATCAAAATTCGGACTTGTCTAGAACGGTATCAGAACTAGCACCGACAATAGCAGAAATCTGTCATTTCATTGGCACAGGGAGGGAGGGACTGACTCCTCCATCATCAACATCATTATCATTTCAATTCTTATATATATGATCACAGCTCTAAATCCAGAAGAGATCTCAAAGAACTTCTAGTTCACTGTCCTTATTTTTACAGATGAGGAAACTGAGGCTTAAAGAGGTTGTGACAAAATATAACATATACTTATGTTAAAATATCCTAAATATTAGTAGGGATGGGCCTTTCTTTAATATAATCAGAAGTTTCAATCTCAATCCTTAATTTGATTGACAACTTGAAAATCAAGAACTATTGTTATTTGCCTAGAGAAATACTAGAAATTTTCCCAGTAGAAATAGATCACAAAGTAAGGATGTTCCTTCTTATTACTGTTATTTGACATCATTCTAGAAATGTTAAGTATAGAAATAAGGCAACGTAGAAAAATCAAAGGTATAAATATAAGCAAAGAGGAAGTGAAATTATCATTATTTGTAGAGAACACGATGATTTGCTTAGAAGCCAAGAATCAGCAGAGAAACTATATTTTTAAAAGTAAAAATGCAAAGTTTCTAAAAGATTGAAAAAATGTTAGAAGTCACTAGTATTTCGAGAAATAATTTTTAAAAAAATAAGTCTGATTTTTTAAAAAATGGATTTGGAGTTGGTTGAATGACTGGACATAAAGAGTAATCATTGTTCGATGTTAGCTTGGAGTGATGTGCCCTGGAGGTCTGTCCTGGGATATTTAACATTTTGATCAATGAGTTGGATAATAAGATAGAATTTAGGCTGTTCACATAAAACTGTTCTTGCTTGAATCTTTGTGATTTGTAACATCTTTCCCTCACTTGGGGAGTCCTGGAAGCTCTGTGAAAGTGTTATGCTCTAATATCACAAAATATGTTTTCAACTTGTTTTCACTTTCCATTGGTAAACACTGTTCCTGCATGGTAACTTCACTACCCAAAACCCCTTCAGTATGAGGTACATTTTAGAACTCTATAATTTTCTATAAGGATCAAACTAGATCACTTGGTTGATTAAGAAGAATCTCATTATTGAAGAACTGTCCTCTAAAGAGCTTTTTGATATGATTTTGAAGATTATTTGATTATTTCTTTTTTTTTACTTTTTGGAGGAGGGCAATTGGGATTAAGTGACTTGCCCAAGGTCACATGGCTAGTTTTTGTGTTAAGTGTCTGAGGCTGGATTTGAACTCAGGTCCTCCTGACTCCAGGGCCAGTGGTCTATTCACTGCTGTCACCTAGCTGCCCCAAGATTATTTCTAATAGATCTAATCACTTAATAAAGTGCTAAGTGATTCAGTTCAATAGGATAAAATCTGTGCCCCCAGGTACCCACTTGTATAGTGGAAAAAAAAAAGGCAAATATGGGGGAGGTTAATAACAAGGACATAACACTAGAACGTGGACTTATTTTCCCCCTCATATTCCAACAAATTTGTTATTTTTTCAATTATTAAAACAAAAACAACCTAGTATTCTCTGCATGGTGGCACCTCATAGCCTCACTTCTACTCAGGCACCAAAGCCCAGGGTCCTTTGAGTTCCATTAGTTCAGCTCTTTATTACCTCATGCCTAGACTCTTTTAACAGTCTCAAAATCCAACCTTCTGCAAGAAGCCTTTCTTAGCAGCCCTTAATGCTGGTGCCTTCCCATTGACAGCACCTCTAATTTCTTCTCTACCTAATTTGCTTCACATAATTGTTTGCATGTTGTCTCCCCCATCACTTGGTGAGTTCCTTTTTTTTTTTTAAAAAGCAATTGGGGTTAAGTAACTTGCTCAAGGTTACACGGCTAGTCATTATTTATGCGTGGGTGCTCATTTTCTGAGGCCGGATCTGATCTCGGTCATCCCAACTCCGAGGCCGGCGCTCTTACTCACTGCGCCACCTAGCCGCCCCTTTAGGGCAATTGGGTTATAACTTGCCCAAGGTTACATGGCTAGGTTTTTGTTTGTGCGGATTAAGTGTCAGAGGCCGGCTCCGAACTCAGGTCCTTCTGACTCCAGGGCCGGCGCTCTATTCACTGCGCCACCTAGCCGCCCCGGTGAGTTCCTTTTAAGGCAGGGTGTGTTTTAACTTTTCTTTGTATCCATAATGCTTTTTAGCACAATGCCTGACACATAGTAGGAGGCTAATTAAGGTGAATCGACAGCCTCTCATTTCTTTCTAATCTAATACAACCTCTATGTATAGCAAAACCAGAAAGGCTGGTATGGAGGGGACAGCCAGGGACCATGTTGACTGGACAGAATAGGGAAGGGCAGGAGCCTGGCCCTTAAAAAGAAGCTGAGCTTTGATTGAAATACCTACTCACTGGTTCTCTTCCATGCCCCGCCCCCCATCTAATCCACCCAAAGCCAGAGTCCACACCTCCATCTCTTTTTTCCTGTAGAGCCATTTATAAACTTGTGCTATGTAAATGTCAACTGTTATTATCTCTGCCTTCTTTTGTTTCTCCCTTTCTTTTCTTCCTTTGAAGCTTGTGACCTAATGTTAAGTCAAGCAAGCCCAACTGGGCTCCAGGAAAAGTAGTGATATATAATCTAATTCTGCCTTCTTAGTAGGAATGCACGTGCCTGTATATTTAATTGGTCTCACAAGTTATAGTCTTAATTTACAGAAATGGCACTCTGTTAATTTCATTCTTACTTTATAGAAATAATTTTTATTGTTTTTAGTTTTATTGATGTGTTTTATTTTTACATTATAAACATTTACAGATTATTCTTGGTCTGTGAGAAATCTCATAATGAAATAAAACAGTTAAGCAAAGCTAATGATATAATGACCTCACCTGAAAGTTCATGGACAGTTCACATCTATAGCACCCCCCTCACTATTTAAAAAAAATAAAGTAGAAATCTATTTTATTTCCTTCTAGCCTACCACTACCCTATTGGGAAAAAAAAAGAGAAAAATTTCTTATAAGAAATATGAATAGTCAAGAAAAATAAACTTCCCTAATGGCTGTGTATATGTATATATGTTCATGTATACATATATACATATATGTATGTATGTTCATGTATACATATATACATATATGTATGTGTACATATGAGTGTATATCTATATCTATATCTAAAATTCAGCACACCAAATCTTACTTCTCTCTAATGGGTAGCATTTTCATCATTGATATTCAAAAAGATATAAAAGAATTTATATGAACTGATGCAGAGTGAAGTGAGCAAATCCAAAAGAACGATTTATACTATTACATCAGTATTATAAAAAGAAACAATTTTTGAGGACTTTTAGAAACTAAAGAATGAAAAGAGAAGAACCAGGAAAATCACATACAATAATAATACTGTAAAAACAAAACAATTCCTTCTGCACTGAAAGAGGGAGTTCATCACTGGGAGTTCCCTAAACTTAGGAAATCATAGGTTCACTTACAATTTTTTTTACACTAGGTTTATAGGCTTTTTTTGAGCCAGCAATTTCTCTGAAAGTCAATGAGCTTGCATGCCCTCATTAGCTAACTTTGCTGCTATTGTGAAAGATCCCATCTGTCTCATTGGACATCAGCTTACCATAACATTTTGTTGGCCAAATGCTATAAAAGATCTTGGCAGTTGCTGGCTGGGAAGGAAAATTCAATAAGGCCCCAAATACCTTCCTGTTCTTGACAGGAGCCTCATTTTGTCCACCCCTATCAGTCATTAATGACAGACACACCACAGAAGTTCACATCCCTTATCCTATCACGAAGGTAGATTACTAAGGCTCATTAAATGTCCTCTGTCAACTCTTGTCACTTGGCTAAATAGCCCTTCTCCCCTTGTCAGACCTTGGAGCCATTTCTAACAGGCCCATTATTTTTGTACCTCTCTCCTAGGGCTCAATATCCATGCCTCCTATTTGCTCTTTTCCCTATACTGAGGGTTGGGGTACACTCACTAGCTGTGCCCTGGGTGCACTCGATAGCTAGATTTTCCCATGAATGGGTTGCTTGCTTTCTGAGGATGACTATACCCAACTGGGGTGAGCCTGGCATTCCACGTCATAGTTTTAGGGTAGATGCCTATGAACATCTCTCCTTTACAGAGATGAAGCCATATGTCTCTATCTTTCCTGCCAGAATGTTGAGTCCCGAGGTCAACTTGCCCTAGCACAAAATTGAGTTTGCTGTGGGAACCAGCATCCCTATTTATGGCTCTGGTGGCCAACATGTCATAAAAGAATGCTGGCTTATGCCAAGAACTTACATGAGATGGAACCGCCATCTTTCAGATGCCCTTTGGGAAGTCTTCCCCTGACTTGCTGCTGACTTCCCAAGCTTTAGGCTTCACACTTTTCATTTTATCTTCCATTTTGCCTGGGGACTGGAGTATTCTGTGGATTCTGAGCCATGATTCTGATGGTTTCCTGTGTATTCTCTTGGATCATGACTAGTTCAGCACCTGACGCATGCCCCTCTCGAACACGGCACCCCTAAATAGACTTAAGACCAGGCTTATGGTACCCATATGCAATCTAAACAATAATTCTCAAGCCCCCACCAATGTATTTACTTCTCCCATTCAGCCAGAGTATAAAATTCAAAGTGAAGGCATTTAACAAACTTAAAGAAATATGAAATATAATGAAATAAGAAAGGTAGCACTAGATCAGTTTCCCTATTAACCTGGCACACAGCCTCCCAACTTACCCACATCATCAGTGGGTACATTCACCTAAGGAGAAGGATATGCACAGGGTGCAGTCCTGGCCAAGGCACATGTGTGAAGGAACACTGCACACATCTGACATCATAGGACTACCTATATCTTTTAGTGATATCTTCTCTCTGCTCCCTCTGTACCTACTCCAGGAGGAGTCCTGGTTATTGTTGTTTAATTGTTTCAGTCAAGTCCAACGCTTTCTGTGACCCCATTTGGGATTTTCTTGGCAAAAATCCTGAAGCAATTTGCACTTTCCTTTTCTAGCTCATTTTACAGAGGGGGAAAATGAGGCAAACAAGGTCAAGTGACTCACCCAAGGTCACACAGCTAGTAAGTGTCTGAGGCTGGATTTGAACTCAGGTCTTCCTGACTCCTGGCCATGTACTCTATCCACTGCACCACCTAGCTGCCTCCTGGCTGCCCCAAGTACAGTGCAGTGGAAAGCACTCTGGTTCTGGGTTCAAATCCTCCCTGAGCTCTGAGATGAGGGTTTTGGACTAGTCAGCCTCTGAGAACTCTTTCAGCTCTGGATCTCTTATCCTGTGATCCTACTGACTTTCTACAGGAAGTCTCTGCTTCGAACAAATTGCCCATGGGGCATTGTTCCCTAAACTGGTGTTCCTACTTCCTTGTCTTTGCTTCTGTTTGCCTAGAATACTTTCCTTGTTCCTGTCTGCTTATTTACATTTTTTATCATTTTCAAAAGTCAAACTTGAGGCTCCTATGTTTGTCTCAGGGATTGAGTTGGGAGAACATGTTGAAAAAGAAAAAAAAAATTTTTGATTGTCTTTGAAGTTTGCTTAGGAAGGAAGAAGAGAGAGAGAGGAAGGGAAGGAGGGAGAAAAGGGAGAGGGAGAAAGAGAGGAAAAGAAATGAATGAATGAAGAAGAAAAGAATGAGTAAAGGAAAGGAGAGGAAACTTCACGCATATCCTAAATTAGGCAAACAACCCAGATACAAATGGTTTTGTCCAGACCTTGAGTGAAAACAGGCTGCAGAGCGCCTGTCTTGGTTCAAACAACACTCCCGGTCTGAACCCCGAGCTGCTCGCCAACATTCCCCTGGAAGGCAGAAGCAGGGGCTCCACTACCAAAGGGAATTGCCTTACTGCCCTTGGCAAGCTGGCCAAAGCCTCCAGGTGTGGGAGGAGGCTCGTTAATCCTGGGCAAGCCTCTCTTCCCGTTTTAGGACTTGCTACTTATGAGTTAGTTGGAGAAATGTGTTTCCTGGTAAGCACTTCTCTCCCCTGCCTCTGGGATGGAGTCCAGGGGCTTGCCAGGAAAGCAGAGCAGGTGGGGGTGGGGGTGGGGAGAGCATCTTCCTGTCTGGTTCATAATAGCCTCCCTCCCTGTGGCCTCAGTAGACACCCCTTGTGAGACAGAGGGAGAGAGAGAGAGAGAAAGAGAGAGAGAGAGAGACAGAGAGAGAGAGAGAGAGAGAGAGAGAGAGAGACAGAGAGAGACAGAGAGAGACAGAGAGACAGAGAGAGAGACAGAGAGAGAGAGACAGAGAGACAGAGACAGAGAGACAGAGAGAGAGACAGAGAGAGACAGAGACAGAGAGACAGAGAGACACAGAGAGACACAGAGAGACAGAAAGACAGAGAGAGACAGACAGAGAGAAAGAGACAGACAGGGAGAGGGAGAGACAGAGAAACAGAAGAGACAGAAACAGAAAGAGACAGACAGAAACAAAAAGAGAGAAACAGAAAGAGAGAGAAATAGAGGCAGAGACAGAGATAGAGACAGAGAGAGAAAAGAGTGGGAGGGAGAAACATCCTGAAGCAGTTAAAGCAAAGAATTTAAGCTGTTGGCTGTGGAATAATACCCAATGGAATCTAACAATATGTAAAAGGACTTATGCTTTTTTGTGAAAATCTGTGGCCATTTCTCCAGTTAAAGGACAATGTATCTTTCTTACATCAGCAGAGAAAAAAAAATAAAGTAAGGCATAGTCGTGCTCCTAAAAGAGATCAGCAGCAGAAGAGGCTGGTCTTCCATCAATGTGTACATTTGTATCAAATATCCCTGGAGGGGGAAGCCAAAGTCCTGTAAAATGAGAGGTGAGCAACACCCTGCGGGGAAGGACATGGCAGTGTAGAGAGACAGAAGATGGCAGAGCAGATGCTTCTCAGTATGGGAGCCACTGCCATGACCATAGATTTATATTGAGATGAAAAAAGGAGTCACTATAGCTGCTTCTTGTTCAATGAGAACAATAGTGAAAATCTGTCTTTCCTGTCTAATATTTCATGCTGATTCTTACTGAGCCTACTTCCCGTTTCTTATTTCTTTCAACAAAGCTTATTCACTTTCTGTAGTGGATATATTGCTCAGAAATGAACTGATTTCTCTAAGGTGTGTGTGTGTGTGTGTGTGTGTGTGTGTGTGTGTGTGTGTGTCCATGGAGGAATTAAAAGAAGCAGTGGAGAGATACTAGTCAGGCTAACTACACAATTAAAGAGAAGGAAACTATATTTCTGGCACACCAGATGGGGGCTCAAAATGAACAAAAGAGATTTTTATTGAAAGTGTGTTATTGAACTTACCAAAAGCAGCAACCCAGAAATGAATCTACACCTTCCTGAATTTTTCCCAGACAAAGAATGAACTAAGCAATGGTAAGAGGGGGAAGGAGGCAGTGAAGAGCAGTTATTTCTCTCACAGTCCCTTCGAGGCAGTTAGCCTTAAACAATTCTGTCTCCTCAGGATTTTTTTTTCCTACAACAGGCTCAAAGAAACTCTTTTCACCCATGAAAGATAAAATGAGGACATATACTGAAGGAAATCTCGTGCCCACTGCAGTGCTTGGTGGGAAGAGCTGGAAGAGAGAAGCTTGAAGGGACTGTTTGCCAAGTTCCAGAGAGGCATAATTCATGAACTCTTGAGGTATCCCATTCCACTTTTGGCTAGCACTGATTAGTAAAAGGTTTTTGCTTAGATCAAGCCTACATCTGCACCATTGCAATTTCTAGCCACTGCTTCCAGAACAAGTTTAACCTTTTCTTCATAGGTCAGCCCTTTGAAAATTTGAAGACCATGACCACATCTGCTATGAGTTTCCTTTTCTGATTGAACCTCCTCAGTTCTTTCAGATGATCCTTGTGTGGCACGTTTTCTAATCTTCTTACTGTACCATCGTTTTTGTTTTTGGGACAAGTAATAATACCTTTTCTAGCTCTTATCAAAAACATGGTGCCCCTAACTGAACACAAAACTCCAGATGTGGCAGGCCTGTGGCAGAGAACAGCTGGACTATTGACTGACTTGTTCTATACATAATGCCCCTCAGAGCAGAATAGGACAGCACTGGCATTTGGGCTGGTTCATTGATACGTTAGCTTGTGGTCCACTAGAGCCCTCAGATTTTTTTCCACAGGAATCATTGTCCAGCCATGCTTTCACAATCCTGCATCAGTGAAGTTGATGTTTTGAACTTGTATGTAGAATCTGGTATTTCTCCCTATTCAGTTTCAACTTTTTCAATTCATCCCATTACTCTGGCCTGTCTCAAGGTCTTTATGGAATTGGTCATCCAACCCCAACCAGGGGAACTGAACTCCTCCAAGAATACATTGTGATTCCCTTAATCACCCAAAGTAAATAGGTATTCATGAGTGCTTCAGATCATTGAAAATCTGATTAATTTAGAATACTCAACATAAAGAAGTCTCTGGCTGGGGGTGGGGGTGGAACAGAATTAAAGCACATACTAGGGGTTTGATTTTAAGGAGACAGCCACACATTCTTCTCTTTAGCTACCCATCAGAGTTGAGAAATGAGAAAAAGCAGTTTCTGACAGCAAACATTCCACAGAATTCCCTGACCTTGAAAAGCCTCCCCTCAGGACAGCAAAGAAGTTTTTGGTGCTGGACTTTTAACAGGCTCTCATTAAATGACTGTTGATGAAGTTGGCATGGCTCCTGCTTTCCACTGTAGTGTGTTATTAATAGCCTAGGAATGAATGTATTACCTTTTCCCCCTATCTAAGGGCTGTTTTTAAGACTGGTTAAGACTGGTTAAGAAATACTTTCCCAGAAAACTTTCATTCCAATATCCTTTCCCTGACCCCTCACAGTAAGGGATAGAAAGAGTCCTTGGGATGCTTCCTCATTCCCCACCTCTGTGTCAACGGAAGGAGGGCCCATCACAGAACTCTCAAAACATCCAAATATCTCATTAAGGGGTGTAGGCTTTCTTTCTGTAGGCTACAAGTTGAAGGAATTTCTTTTCTCTTGGGAACCAATTTTTAATGGAATTAATAACCATTTACTTAGTTCCTAGCACTCACCATTACCACTTGCTGGATCCTTAAAAAGAACACTTCTTTCTGGTTTCACAGGAATGGGACAGAGGGATGCTGGGTACAAAGGTGGGAACGAGGAGCAAATCTGCCTTCTGTTAGACAGTTCAAGCTATGTGAGATGCATGTCTGAAAGGAGTCTTGAATTTGGTGCTAAAATCCAGACCATTGGGTTAGATTCAGCTTTAAGAATAGAGTAAGTCTATCTTGTGGGAGATTGATCAAAAGAGGCAAAGAAAGCTAGAGAGGGAGGGAGAAATGTATTAGTAGTATGAATTAGTTGTAATTATGGGATGTGACAGGATGGGACTTTTGATTTCATTGTGGAAGGGAACTCCCTATATCAGTACAGATGAGTATCTCCTATGCAGTTTCTCTTAGAGAATTACTTAAGAGTGTATTGGTAAGCTCAAATAAAAATGGGATGGGGGTGGGGGTGGGAGGGACTAAGCTGTACATGAGGACCCTTGCAGTCACATACTGACTTAGAAAACCACTTAGTATGATCTATGTTTATTGCACTTTAAAAAATATTTCCTGAATACATTTTAATCTCGTTCTGGCAACACTAGGCAGTGTTTTAGGAGATGGGTAACCTGGGACCTATGACTGACACCTCTGGCTTAGGGCCTCTACCTCCAAGGGTTATTGGGAGGTTAGAGTCCAGACTAGAGAGAGCCCAGGTCTCCCCATTACCCAGGCTGGCACAAAGTTGTTGAAAATCAGGTAAAGTCTAGATTTGAACTACGGTTTTCATGACTCCAGGATAATTGCTCTGTCCACTGTGGCACCTAACTGCTCATTGGGGTGTGAATCCAGGTTTTCTAACTGCTTCCATTGCTAATGAAGGGTCAGGGAGGGGTTAGGGGTAAAGTTGTGTGTATTTTGCTGATAAATATGTGTTGGAATTTTTTGGTGGTTGACTTAAGGAGAAAAAAATGACTTAAGAAAACAACTCTCTAAAATCCTCTTGGTCTGGTTAGAAGAATGGGAGAGTAGGAAGACCAATGGATTTATGATCAGAGGATGCCAGGGTTCGAATCTCAATTCTTCTGCTCATTTTCTGTATGACTTTGGGCAAGTCATTCATCATCCTGGGGTATGGATTTCTGACTTGTGAAAAGAGAGGCAAGGCATGCAACATTTTCTCCTTTCAAAACTTGGGTTGAAATCTTATCTCAGACATTTACCAGCAATGTGATTCTAGAATAGTAATTTAACCTCTCTGTTCCTCAGTTTCCTCATCTGTAAAGTGAGGGATTCTAATAAAATGTGAGCCCCTTGAGGGCAGGGACTGGCTTTTCTTGTTGTTTGTTGCTTTTTGCCTTTCTTTCTATCCCTCGCACTTAGTGCTATGCTTGGTCCTTAGTAAGTCCTTACTAAATGCTTGCCAACTGGCTGACTGACCAGTCCTTGGTCTCCTCATTTGTAAAATGAGGAGGTTGGTCTTGTCCAGTTCCAGAAGTATGATCCCATGACTATATCCTTCCTTATTGTTGTTCATCCTTCTTTCTCTAAGAGGACCAATGACATCAGGAGGATGAGGTCTCCACTTGCAAGTGAATTGGATTTAAGTGAAGCAGGGCTGTGAAAAGTCTTCAGCCTCACTCTCTCCTCCAAGGTCATCGGAGTCCAGTGGTGAGACATAGGTCAGATAACTGGTGATGGCCCCAGATTCAATGGGAGACCTTGGCCTTTTTAAGCTGAGGTCTCTCCCAGGTCTCAGTTTGATAGAAGCAAAGCCCATTCAGTAATTAAAGACTAGGTAAGTATGGAGGCAAAAGATGGCCTAGGTTGCCTTCATAAAAGTATCCATCTGGGAGGGGAAGACTCTCAGAGTTTTAGATGCTCCCTAAAGCCCCCTCCAGTCCTATAACCTTCGATCCCAAGGAAGGAAAGAAAGAAGGGGACTTTGAAGGAGGAGAAGCAAACATGAAGGAATCCACCTAGTAAAATGGGAGCTGAACTGAGGCCTGCCTCCTCCCTCCTCTCCCAGGGGCCAGGTCTGAGCAGGGAGAAATGAATTCTGTTCCGAAGCCTCCTAACCTTCCAGAGGCGAAGGCTCCTTGGTGACTCAGCCCCCCAGCCAAAGATACTCTCTAACAACTCTGAACTATCAGTAGAGGCTCAACAGAAATAGGACTTGTAATGAAAGACCTGAGGTGCAAGGAGAATTTACAATGCCAGGGAGGCAAGGGGGATGGAACCTGGGCTAGTCTCAAGGAATTTTCAGGCTCTCTCTTCTCCAAAAACAATCATTTATGGGTTAAATGTTAAAGACAGCGTTTGTTATCTCTATTGAGTAATATCATGGCTTGCTTCCTGGGGTAGGGTAAGCAGGAAAAGAGGTGGACGGGGGCAGGGGGCTGAGCCAAAATGGCTGAAGAGGCTGTTTATCTCTTTTTGGGGAAGAAACAGGCTAAACAGGGGTTCAGAAATAATAGGTTTTGATACTGACTCAGGAAATCAATCAGTCAATAAACATTTATTAAGAACCTACTGTGTGCCAGGTCCTGTGCTATGCATTCGGGATACAAAGAAAGGCAAAAGACAGTCCTCGCCCTCAAGGAGCTCACAATCTAACGAAATGACCTTGAGCAGTGACTGATAGACCCTCACTGTACCTACAGCCCCTGGTGAAAAGGAGCATTGTGACTCTATTTACCCTTCCACTTTCCTGTGTCACAGAACTTCAGATGAGAGGCATTCCATGAGAGAGTTGGGTAAATAAAGTAGCAGTGGAACATTTCCTTCATAAATATGGAGCATGGACTCTCAGAAATGGCTATACCATCCATCGGAAGAATAGACACATCTAGGAAGAATTGCACATTTAGTTTTCTCTCTACATGTGGGTAGGATGCATCAGTAGTGTAGCAGCTCATATCTCTGATGCTTCAGGGCCACCAAGGTCTTTGAATGTTTGTGTCACAACAGTGCTTTAGCTGGGCCTGTTCCCTGCTGACCTATGTGCAGTTACTGCCCAGTGTGTGGGCTGTGCTGCTGGTTTTATGTGGTTGATGCTGGGCAGTTCTTTGCTTTTCTCATAGTGACATGCCTTGGTTGGTCTTGTGACTGAGGAGATTCTTTCTGCCAGCTTTTGGATTTCTCCTTTTTAGGGAACTTGATGGGCATCTCAATTCCTGTCCCAGGTAGGCCTATGAGATCACACCCAAATAAAGGTTAAAAGCCAAGCTAAGGTTTAAGTTGATTTCTCAACTTTGTATAAGTTGAGTTGAATCCTAGTCCTTTTCCCCAGACAATTATCCCAGACTTATGACTAGAAATTTCCAAGATTCTTTGGTCTCCCATGAAAATAAAAGGGAGGAGGAAAACAAGAACAAAAAAATCTTTTACATAGAATCCTTATATTATTGTTTATCTCAATCCTTAGTCCCAAATTCCTGTCTTCATTATGTATATATGGCTAGCAAAAAATCTCCAGATTTCAAGGCACCATATATTGTCAAATATGGATGCCACTGATCCTAGTGTACATACTGATTGGTCAATCTATCACCATTACCAGAGAGAGGTTAGATCACATGCCCTATAGATGATTTAATTTTCTTTATTTAGCAAAGTCGTGGTTTTTTTGGGGGGGTGGGAAGGAGGTAATCAAGATTGAGTGACTTACCCAGGGTCACACAGCTAGTAAGTGTCTGAGGCTGGATTTAAACTCAGGTCCTCCTGACCCCAAGGCTGGTGCTCCATCTACTATACAAAGTCCTGATTTTGGAGGAAAACAACAATTGAATTACAGAGTTTGTAAAACTAAATAAACGATGAAGGCCTGTATTATGACAGACTTGTAGGCAAGATTCCTCCCAACCTTTTCTTTACAGAGGATTCCTGGCTGAACATGCTGTTATGTTAAGCCAAAGGTGGCTTCAGGTTGATGGTACAAAGGAAGCAGATCGTACACAAAACCAAGGGCAGAGTAGCAGAGGAGTCAAATGCCAGGAAAATAAACAGAAATCAAAATGACAGGAGGCAGGAGGTCCAAAGTCCATGTAAACAGTTAGCAACCAAGAGAGCAGCAGGAGATAAAGAAAAAATGCAAGATGAAAGGGCCAGGTCAACAACAGCCAGGAATCAAAGAATTAGAAGAAGCCTCAAGAGTTACACATCAATGTTTAACACAGTCCAAAGGAAACTGAAGGACTGGGGCTTGGTAGCAGGTAGCCAAACAGATGCAGAATGCCAATAGGGCAATCAACACGGGATACTGAAGTATCTTGAAGTCTCAGCCTCATCTGTCTTTATTGTCCTCTTTCACATTATTAAGGTCCAGTCCCCAAAAGTCCTGTCCTGAAGGCCTCTGGGGGTGACTGAAAACAGTAACATCCATAGTAAGATCAAGGACAGGGGTTAGATTTTGTTTTCTAGTAGAAGCAAATTCCCTGATACTCTCTCTGTTTCCCACACATTCAACTGTAAGGTTTGGTTGTCTAAGAAAACCTGGGTTTGCATTTTTTTTTTTTGGAGGGCAATTGGGGTTAAGTAACTTGCTCAAGGTCACATGGCTAGATTTTTTGGTTTATGTGTGTTAAATGTCTGAGGCCGGATTCGAACTCAGGTCCTTCTGACTCCAGGGCCAGCGCTCTACTCACTGCTCCACCTAACCGCCCCTAGGGTTTGCATTTTTTAAAAAATTAACTTCCTTTCTATGGACAGTTTCAACTTTAAGCTACACCTAAATGGTATTCTTGGTGGTAACAAAAACCAGGCATCTACATCCTCTTCCTCGCACTGAGACCTCTTTCTCCCACTGGGGATGAATGATTTTTTTAAGTGGGAAAAATAGCAGCTGAAATGGCAGAGTTTTCCAGCTGTGAGAGGTCCAAATGTATGATAAGACCAGCCATTGTGGAGGTGACTATCTACACTCTTGGCTTTGTGGATGGGAGGTTCCGGTTGCTCTTCCTACCCACTTTTATATTTTGCCAGAACTACCAATGTCCCTTTTTCCTGGAAGGTTTGGTACTCCTGCTTTTCCTGAATCTTTGGTGCCTAGAATTCTCTGGTTTGGATGATATCATTTTTTCTGTACTGGGAACAGCTCCAGGGCAGTATAGCATGTAACCTGCAATGTCTTTTCTCCAAAGGGTCCAAGTGTGAGCCAGGCCAACATGCCAGGAAGGATCTGGGGAAGTTTCAATTCCCTACTGAGTTTGTCCTGTGGTTTTGTTCAGTTCTGAATACAGAAATTTGCAAAGGGATGTCCAATATCCTAATTTCCTTCTCCCTATTCCTTGTGGTCTCAGCAAAGTAAGTACTACAATCTTGGTCTTTATGTCTTTTCTTCCTTACTTATTCCCACCCCACACTCAATCTTTCTATTCCTAGAGTCATAATGGTAGGAATATTGACCCTTCTCTTAGCCTCTGATGATAAAAACAGGGCTAGGTCCCCTAAGAGGACTAATGAGGGAAGATTTTTGTTTAGGGTGGCTGGTATTAGTCTTATTAGTTTATAGTTACATCTCATATTCATGGTCTCACTATAATGAAATTTAAATTTATAACATACAGCTTTATTTTGAGGTTTATCATTGAACTAGAACACCTTTGGGACAAATGAACAAAATCCAAAATGGCAGTCACCTTCAGTACAACCAACATATACTAAGCAGCTAGTAAGAGCTAGGTACTGTGTTAGGCCTTAGGGATACAAGCACAGAAAAGAACAAGTCCTAACCCTCAGGGAGCTTACACTTTAATGGGGAGAAATAATATGTATGCAGTTGAATAAATACAAACTACATATAAAGTGAATACAAAGTCATTTTGAGGAGGGAGAGGTCACTAACAAAGTGGGAGGATCTGGAAGGGCCTTGTGTGCAGATGGCACTTGTTTCTAACCAACCTAAATCATGCATCCTCTCAAAGCTGGATCAGCTAGGCCAAAACTGGGGAAAAGATTGACAGAGTAGCCCAGTACTTTGAGTACAAAGGAGATTGGGTTTCAATGGGGTTCCTTGAAGAGGATCAAAAGAAAGATGGCTGGTTGTTGGAGAGCAGATGATCTCTTGGTCAGAGCCCCAATCCAAACTTCAGCACATATGTGTCTACTTAGTATCAATCACGAAGAAAAGATCTGCCTTATATTGGCATGTGTGCTGTGACCTAGCTAATGGTATCATGCCCAGGAAGCTTCCCATTTCTCCTTCTTAGTCCTTTATTATAGAGTTTCCTACTCAAGATAATCTGCGACTACCTAGTTTGATCACACTTTTCATAAATAGAAACAACTGACTTAAAAAAACCAAAACCCAAATAACAAGGAACATTTTAAAGCAAGGACTTCATCTATTACTAGCTTTTTTCTTTCTATTCCAAACAGTGTCAGATGCTGATTAACTTCTAAATTACCATTCACAAATCCAGAACTCTTAAGACAAATTATGCCAGAGAAAGAGCCAAACTCTTAGTCTTTTTGTAACATTTGATGATAAGCACTACTTGTATTCTGTGCCTTTTTTCCATTTGGCCAAGGCTAAGTTGTTATGTGATTTTATTAGTCAATTGTTGCTATATGTGTGATTTTTATAGCTGTTGGAAGTTAAACCTGTTAATAAAAAATATTTTAGAAATGTTAAAAAAAAAAGAAAGAGGATGGCACTTGGGCTGAGCCTTGAATTCTAGGATTCCAGGATTCGGAAGTGAGGAAGAAGAGTTTCTAGCAAGTCTGGGCAAGATTACCAGTGGGGAAGCTAGTGGAAAAGGATTCCACTGTCCCCCAGAAAGGAGTTACTCTTGATGCTTGTAGCTGACACCAGCTGGTGGCACTGGTATAAGGCAAAGAGAAAGGATGAAGTAGAAGGCCCAGAGAGGGGTCTCTGCCTTGCATACTGCTCTGCCTCAAAGAAAATTCACAAATCTGGCTTGAGTCATCAGAGGCAGGTGTCTGGTCTCTTCCCACTGAATGGTTTTAAGATGTGGCCTTCTAGCAAAGCAATCAGAAGTCTGGCCCCTGGCCCTGCTGATTAAAGCTTAGTAAATGACACTCAGTCACTATTCTCCCTCACCAGGTTAGACTGGAGAAGACTTCTGAATCTGTGCTTAACTTGAGGAAGAAAGTTCACATATGTAGGACCTTGGTTATAGCAAAAGAATGCATGAATTCTTATCCAAATGGAATCGTGACTCTCCCTTCCTTCCTACCTCCTCTCGGCAGAATGGCTAAGCAATGCAGAAAGGCAGGGACTTAAAATGGTCAATCTAACTCTTGGTTCTTCTTTTCTTTGGCTTCTGATGACATGAGGACCTAGGTGAAAGAATATAGATAGGACATATTGGTCAAACAACAAGTGACACCATTTATTCATTCTTCAGAAAAGTCTCTCTAGACTTCTCTTGTGTGTCAAATGAATCCAAAAATCTAAGAATTGTTATCATGTTGTCTGCCTAAGCATAAAATCAATAAATATTCAAAAAATAAAAAGGCATAAGCAAGGAAATTATATTCTCCTGAAAGGAACCATAGACAACAAACCATTATCATTAATAAACTTTTAGGCTCCAAATGCCTTAGCATCCAAATTCACAAAGGAAATATTAACTGAGCTACAAGACACAGACAGTAAAACACAACCAGTAGGAAACTTCAATATCCCTCACACCATTTTGGATAAATCCAACAGAAAGATAAACACTAAGTTCCAAATTAAATCATTAGACCAAAGTACTTCTGAATTTAACCCCTGTGAACTCTTCCAATTCTTAAACATTCTGACCTCAGTTTCTTCCTGTGTAAAATGTGGGGAGTTAGTCACAGATCTAAATCTGTGATCCTCTGATCTCAATAGCCCTTTTCACCTCTAAAATTAAATGACTATGAATTCTGATCAATGAACCAGTTCCTGGTAACAGGTACCATAACATGATTGTTGTTATTTAGTTGATTTAGTCTGAACCTCCATGACCCCATTTGGAATTTTCTTGGCAAAGACACTGTAGTGGTTTGCCATTTCCTTCTCCAGTTCATTTTACAGATGGGGAAAACTGAGCAAAACAGGGTGAAGTGATTTGCCCAATGTCACACTCCTAGTAAGTGTCTGAGGCCAGATTTGAACTCAGATCCTACTGACTTGAGGGCCAGCATTCTATCCATGGCTCCACCTTGCTGCCCACCATAACATGGATCCAGGAACAAGCAACTTTCTTCAGCATCCATTCTATGCTGTTGCTAGAGTCTCAGGAAGTACTAGAAATTTGCTTAGAATAAGTAGAGAAATATAAAGAATTTAAAAACTGCTATGCAAGCTTGCTTTCCAATTCACTTAATCCATTTTATCTCTCCAGATCCAGATCATGCTTCCCTTCTTATCCCTTTATTCACCAGGAAACTCAGGTCTATCAGAGCATCTTGCTATATGCCCTGCTATCTTCCACACCTCCTCATCAGTGCCACCATCTATACTTACTTTCTACCCCTTGTTTTAAAATATTGGGTCAATACTATCATTGTTTCTGGAAAGAGCATAGCAATCTGTTGCCCTTTAGCTCTACTCACAGTCTGTGTGACTCTGCAGAATAAAAGTTCTTGCCCTGGCCACCACTGCCTTTTATGTGTTATTTCTGTCTACTGGAATATAAACTCCTTGAAGGCAGAGACACTCTTACTCTGGTCTCTGTATCTTCAGTGCCTACCATAGCACTGCACATATAGTAGACATTCAAATGCTTTTTCTTTATTCATAAACCAAAATATGGTTCAAAGAATTAGGGAAAAGATAATCATACTTGACATTGTATTATCAACTTCTAAATGTAGGGAAAAATTTCTATGTTTCTCACTGAGTCACAGCATTTAAAAAAAACTGTAATAACATGGCCAATTTTTGTAAAGATTTCATGGGGTGCTGAGAATATGCTTTGCTGTCTCATTTTGAAGATAGAATTAGTCCATAATTCTAGTTTATCCCACAACTTATCCAGTTCCATCTTTTCCCTTTTATCTTTCTGTTAGATTTATCCAAAATGGAGTGAAGGATATTGAAGTTTCCTACTGGTTGTGTTTTATTGTCTATGTATTGTAGCTCAGTTAATTTTTCCTTTATGAATTTGGATGCTAAGGCATTTGGAGCATAAAAGTTTATTAACGATAATGGTTTGTTGTCTGTGGTTCCTTTCAGGAGAATGTAATTTCCTTGCTTATACCTTTTTATTTTTTGAATATTTATTGTTTTTTTTTCCTTAGGCAGATAACATGATAATAATTCTTAGATTTTTTGATTCATTTGACACACAGTACATTTTTCCATTCCCATAGTTTTACTTTGTGGGTGTCTTTGTTTTTTAAATATGTTTCTTGTTAGCAACAGATTGTAGGGATGTTTTTTCTTACTCATGCTTAGTCATAATTTTTTGTTTTATTGAATTGTCTAATCCATTCATATTTACAGTACTGAGAACTGGGCTTGTACTTTCCTTCATTTGTCTTCAATATTGGGGTTTTTTCAAGTTACAATGTTTCTCTCTTCTGTTCTAAGCATAGTACTATGTTCCTTTACTTATTTAGCTTATTCTTTTCTAAGGTGTCTCTATTCCCACTGGCTATCTTCCCTTGGTTCCCAGTCCTGTTTGTTACCCTTTTCGGTTTGGGTTTTGCTTACTAATTCCTTTTTCTTTCCTGCTTTTTTATGGTTATTTAATTCTCCCAGCTTCCCCCCTTTTCCCCATTCAGTCAAGTGGATTCCTCTTTCTCCTCCTCTTTTTTAATTAGTCTTGTTCATTAGTCAGTTTTTTTTTAATTTTGGGTTTTTTGCACACCATTACAGAATTTTTCTCACTCTCTTTATTATCTATTCTCTCTCTCTTTACGCTAGACTTATTCTCTGGTTCATGACCTCTAAAATTATCTAGTTTCTCAATTCTCTGTATTCTTCATGGAATTCAAAACTTCTGAGGTCTCCATTCTGGGCTCTCCCCTCTGGGCAGTTTCTGTCACTGCCTTGTAGAACCTCTCCCATGGATTCCCCTTTTCCATTGTTGCTCCCTCTCAGAACAATGCCAATTCCTCCAGGTGACAGAGGATGCTGTCCCATGGTCAAATTTCCCCCTCCACCATGTCCTTTATTATGTAGCCCCTACTGATCTATACCCTCCCCCTAGTTACCTTCTTCCCCCCTCCCATTTGCCTCAAAATCTCCTCCCTTGGTCCATTCCTTCCCACTTTTAAGGGTTCCAGGTGTCCCCAGGAGTTCCAGTTACCCCCCTTTCAAGGTAGGGGAAGTTACCTTTTCAAGCACTAAATCCTTCAGACCACACCTAATGCAAGGTCCCATCTCCCTTCTCAGAGCATCTCTCTTCACTTATAGGAGGATTTATCAGTGTTACACCCTTCCATGATCAAAGTAAGGCTTTCCTACCTCTTTTTAATCCTTCCCCCCTCCTTTTCACTCCCTCCCCTGCAGGTTCTTCTCATTCTGAGACCACAAAGGTTATCTTCTCCTCATTGCTAGCTTTCAATTTGGCCTAGGCATATCAAAACTCCTCTCTGTCCTCTTTCTTCCTTCTCTCTTCATTCATTAACCCTCCTATGTTACAATGTAATCCCACAAAAAACATTGATTCACCTATAGGCGGGGTGTTGCCAGGTATTGTCCATAATGGCCTAGGTCTGACTCTTCCCTCTTAACTACATCAGACTTCTGTCTTTACCCCATCTCCTTGCGTACACTTAGAAAGAAGTCTCTGGCTGGTCTCTCTGCTGTCACATTTTTGCTGTTTTTGCCACTGGCTGTTGCATTCATTCACCCCTCCTGCATTTCTATTGTTTGGGGGTATTTGAGAAGCAAATAATCTTTTCAGGTTTGGTTTTCATTCTAAGAACATATCAAATGTCTCTTTATTATTGAATGTCCATCTTTTTTTTTTTCATTTAGGCTGCATCCTGAGTACCATTGCTTTGCAAAACGCATTGAATTTTCTGAATTTTCAAGTGGATATAGAATAGTCTCCTGTCATTCACACATTATTTTCTTTGTAGTTGAAGGTCTTTCTCCTGATCATTTGTAGGGCTTGTTCCTGAGTTGAATTGTTAAATTTAACCACTATATGTACTGGATTTTGTAGCCTTGGATTTTTTTCCTGGACAAGAACTATGAATTCTTTCAATGGATATTTCATTTTTTCTGTTCAGAAGTTCTGGGAAGTTCTCTCAAATTATTTTTTGCTTTCTGGTTTTAAAGTTTTGGGGTTTGTTTGTTTTTTGTCCTGTTGTGCTCTTCTAGGAGATTTATGATCCTTAGGTTGTCTCTACACATCCTGTCTTTGAGATCAATATGTTTTGCTTGCATGGTGAGCTTATTTTCATTTAATGTTATTGTTCTTTGTTTTTATTCTCCTAGATTGTCCTTCACCTTGGGGGTATTACATTCCTAGTCTGTGGTTATATCTTTTGTTTTTTTTGATGACGGTTGCCAGTGTAGATTCCAGTTTTTCAATTCTCCTCATTATCATCAGCTGCACAGACCATAAATTATGCCCTCATAATTCTCATTTCTCTTTTAAACCAGTCAGGAACAGCATGTTGTAGGTCTATGTTCTTCTCAGATTTCATAGGATCTTCACTCTCATCAAGTGTTGGATCATTTTCCTTTGTTTTGCAGTATTTATTCGTAGATGCACAAACTCATTTGTTAGATCTAGAGGCCATATTTCCTTCTACTGTTAGCATTTCCCCAGTTTATTTATGTTTATATTCAAGGTCTTCTAGTATTCTTCCTGAGATCTTTGGTAATTTCAATCCTTTTCCTCCTTCTTATTTTTCCCTATTGCTCTCTTTCTGACTCCCTCTCTCCCAATAATCATCTCCCTGGGTAGATGGATCTCAAAGCATTTCAGCTTCCTCTTACACTAGTTATTTCATGGTTCATCAGCCTCAATCTCTGCCCTTACTTGGGGGCAGAGGGACAGACTTCTAGAGGGACAGAACTGGCCGGAGTTAGATGCAGAACTCTTTCTCTCAGGCTTTGTGGAGTGTTGTACAGTCCTCCCCACCCCTGCCCCAGTCCTGTTCCACTCCCTCTGTTCCTCAGTTCTTTGACTAACACTGGCAATTCAGAGAGCTTCTGGGATGATAAAAGGGTTTGATTTCTATAATTTGGGTCTATGAAGCTCTGGGAAAAGTGATACATGGGATGTGGGAATGAGCTCTATTTCAAGCCCAGAAACATAAGCTGGACCCTTTTCTCTCTTCCTCAGCTCTTCTGCAGAGATCTTTTGCACCCCAGAATGCTCCTGCTCCTGGATCATTTGTCATGGCCTCAGCAAGCCTCCACACCCTGGAAAGAAGGAAAGGAGACTGAGGTGTGGATTTTGTTGCAAATTCATGTATCAGGTCTTTGGCTTTTGTTGTAAGCCTATCTGTCAGGTCTTTGAGTCAGCTAGTACAGCCTTGCATAGTGCTATTATTCACAAGAATGAACCCCAAACTCTAAAATAGTTTTAGAGAGACATTTATTAGGTTGTTTGTTAGGAGAAAGCAAGTCAGAAAGGGTGTGGCTCCCCCTTGTCTAGGTTCTGGCAGTTTTTATTATGTATAAGATTTAGACAAGGGTACTTGCACATGAACCACCAGAAAGGGCTGCTTGAAAGCAAAGTAAATAGATATGGATAATAGTAAATATAAACATTCAACAAAATTTGGGCAAAGCCAAAACACAAGCTTGGGTGAACCCAAAGCAAGACCTGGGTGAATGGACCCAAAACATAAGTGCTTTGGGTGGATCCAAGACTTGGGGGAACTCAAAATTCCTTATGGCCATCTTTGGCTTCCTGGAGAAACATTCTGGGTTCAAACAATCTCTAGTTATGTAAAGTTAGATTTCAACAATATAATAATTTAATAAGTTTTCCACACAATGTAATAAAATATTTCTCATAGTGCAAGGTGTGAGAAGGGCGCTAAATGAACTCATGGTAGCACAGAATTTTTATAACCTTTTTAAAAAATTCTGGGTGTCTTAGACCATGGAGACAATGGAAGCTACTTTATCTTTGGAGTATAATTCCTGTTTTAAAGAGAACTGAGAGCTTGAGAGGATCAGAAAAATATCTAGCCTTCTATCTTGTCATGTAACCTGGAAGTTCCTTTTTTTGAGGGGGGAATTCATAGCATGTTAGAGATGGAAAAGATGTAGAGATCATCTAGCTTCTCCCCTCCCCTTAATTTTACAGGTGAAGAAAGTGAGGCTTAGAGGGGCTAGTTGGGCAATGAGATCATTTATGTGTTACCTATGGCCCAGGGGGCTAGAGCATTCTTTCCCACAAAGGACCCTAGCTCTGGGCTCACAGATTTAGTTCATTCCTGGGGAATTCTGGCTTCTAAAGAGAGAGCATAAGAAATCTGGTTCATTATGCTCAGACCACAGAGTAGAACAGTGTGGAAAATCCCTTAAAGAAAGATTAAGTTTGGTTCACATCTAGGGTCTTGCTAAAGGTATTAATAAGATACCTTCTAGAAGGCGACTCTGGACAAAGTAGATGAAGTCAAGGACTGCTATTTATTTTCTCCACCATGAAAGAAATGTTTAGAATACAAAAGTTTCATAAGTATACCTTGAGAAATACTTAAAACAACAAATAGTAATCCATAACTCCAGTTGTACTCTCCTGAGGGGTTAAAATATCATGGGGTTCTGGCTCCTACCACCTCTAATTCATGTAAAAGGTGACCCTGAACAAACTTTGGAGCTACAGAACCCACAAAATGACACAGAGAAGCTAACCTCCCACTGAGGACAGCCCAGCAGGGAATAGCCAGCACAGCGCTCTGGGAACTGACCCCAGCCCTGCACTAGCTGGAGGTTTTAGCCCCAGGGCAGGCCTGACAGATCACCAGCAACTGTGGTGGTTTCCAGAATTATCAGCCTATAGATGCTAAGGACAAAGTGAGAGGTCAGTGCAGTGTGGACTTTGGGATCCAGTAGTTGGGAATGAGATTGGCCTTTATCCCCTGGAGGGGAAAGCTGCTGAGGTGCTGTGGCTGCTGCCATTTGGCAGCTTCAGCTCCTGGCCTGCAGAGTGTAGGGGGACCAAGCCAACAGTCTGAGGGGTAATCGCTCTTGCTTTAACCTGCTTGGATCTGGATTGCATTCTAGGGTGGAGGTGCTGGGGTGTGTGACCAGCTTGCCAGAGAGTGTAGAGGCTTCAGAGAGGGCACCCAACTACTAATACCTTTGGCAACTGAGAAAACCCCAGCATTTGGTGTGAACCTCCCCTGTCTGGTAGCAGAGTCCTACTGTGGCAAAAAGCCCAAAAGTCAAGTAATTGAGTGGCAACATGAGTAAATGAGGGAAGCAAAGCAAACAGAGGAATCCAACATTAGACTCTTATTTTGGGGACAAAAGGGATCAAAGCATGGAACAGAAGGAAGACAGTGAGGTCAGAACTCCTGCACCAAAAGCTTCCAAGAAAAATACAATCTGGTTAAAGGCCATAGAGGAGCTTAAAAAGGATTTTGAAAAACAAATAAGAGAAGTGGCGGGAAAACTGGGAAGAGAAATGAGAATGATGCAAGAAAATTACGAAATGAGAGTCAACAACCTGATTGAAGAAAATAACACCTTAAAAATAGACTAACTCAAAAAAAAAATAGACTAACTCAAATGGCAAAAGAAGCTCAAAAAGCTAATGAGGAGAAGAATGCCTTAAAAAGCCAAATTTGCCAGATGGAAAAAGAATCTCAAAAGCTCACTGAAGAGAATCATTCCTTCAGAATTAGATTGGAACAAATGGAAGCTAGTGACTTTATGAGAAATCAAGATACTATTAAGCTGATACAAACAAATGAAAAAATAGAAGACTGTGAAATATCTCATTGGGAAAACTACTGACCTGGAAAATAGATCCAGGAGAGATAATTTAAAAATTATTGGACTACCTGAAAGCCATGATCAAAGAAAGAACCTAGAAATCATCCTTCAAGAAATTCTCAAGGAAAATTGCCCTGATGTTTTAGAACCAGAGGGCAAAATAGAGGTGGAAAGCATCCACAGATCACCTCCTGGAAAAGATCTCAAAAAGAGAACTCCTAGGAATATTATAGCCAGGTTCCAGAATTCCCAGATCAAGGAGAAAATATTACAAGCAGCCAGGAAGAAACAATTTGAATATTGTGGAAATACAATCAGGATAACACAGGATCTGGCAGCTTTTACACTGAGGGATCAAAGGGCTTGGAATATGATATTCCAGAGGGCAAAGGAGCTGGTATTAAAACTAAGAATCACCTACTCTGCAAAACTGAGTATCATGTTTCAGGGGAAAATATGGTTATTCAGTGAAATAGAGGACTTTCAAGCATTCTTGATGAAAAAACCAGAATTGAATAGAAAATTTGACATTCAGATACTATACACACACACACACACACACACACACACACACACACACACACACACACACACATATATATATATATATATATATATACACATATACTATTATCAATATTATTTTACATGTAAATGGGAAATAAGATATATAGGCACTGGGGCATAGAGCTCCACCATGCTCTACTGAAAAGTTGGAGGGGTTATGGGAGAAGATATGGGAGAGAGCAGATTGGAGGAGGGTATATCCAGTGGGATTACTATTTTGGGGTGGTGGGTGGGGGAAAAACAGGGATAAAATCTGTAACTCAAAATTTTGTGGAAATGAATGATGTAAACTAGAAGTTAATAAAGCATTTAATAAAAAAAAATGAAATATCAAAATATGACACACTTTGTGAAACTATTGAACAGATATCTTATTTTCACTTCAGATATGCATTTTCTGAGCAAATCATTCAAGGTTCATATCTTTTGGCTAGCTAGGGCATGGTTTGATTTCATGCTCTTTGTAGAAGTATTTTCCAGCACTCAGAGCCAGAAACTCTCAACCTCTCAAATTCACAAAGTTGCCTCCAAGGCTAGAAACATCTTTCTCAGGATCATTATTTAGTCACCTATATTCAGGGAAAGAAACACAGAGAAGAACAGACACTAAAGGTCCAGATTCTGGTCTACCTACATAGGTATATTGCTCTTGAAACTAGGGGCAAGAAGTCACCACTGATGTCGAGGGTTAGTGGGGAGGGAGAGAAGAGATATCCCTTCTTCCCCTCAATGGGAATCTGAGGGAGAGGACTCAAAAAGTCCTGTTATAATTGACAGAAAAGAAGAAAAAGTGATAGTGGAAGTTCTTTCCTTTTGAAGTCTAATGAATAGACTGGGTGGGGTGGCCACTGCTAACCAAGGCTGAGGGTAACCCCAAGCATATGAAGTCTTCCCCCAGTGCAATGGGTAGTTGAGAACAATTTGTTTCAACAGCCATGAAAGTGTCTGAAGCAGGCACTATGGAGTACTTAAAGCTTGATCAGACAACAAAGTTACCCACTGTATCCTGGGTCATTGCCAATTGTCTTGATTTTTGTCTTTTGACTGGACTTTGATGATCTGGAAGAGAAAGTGAGGCTGATGACTTTGTGCAATTCTGTCTCACTTAAATCCAGTTCAAGTACAAATCAAGACATCACCATTGTGTGATGTCATTGATCCTCTTAGAATTGAAGGATGAACAACAACAAGTAGGCTACTCTTCTAGTTCAGTAAAGCTTCCTTCTCTTCCATGAATCCCAAAGTTCAGTTCATGGGACCAATAAGAAATTGTCACATCATTCCAAAGCAAGAGATCTTCAGCACTGATTCAAAGGATGCACACCAACAGAAGAGACATAGGAGAGCTCAGCTCCACAGAATAAGCCCTGAAAATCAGTTCCCAAGTATGGTCCATGGGATACACTGGATCCAATCCAATTCATGACATATTTTGCAAATACATTTTCAAAACTTTGCCAATCTTAAAGTCCTATATAAATGTCAGCTATTAAGTGACTTGTTCAAGGTCTCACAATTCTTACTTAGGGGTAGGTAGCCTCCATATGTAGTAAGCTAAGATCTGCAGGAAAAGGTCAATCCCTTTCTGCCTATGGAACAACTAAGAAACACTTGCGAGGGTGTTAGTTTTGTAATAAAATTAACAAAAGGGAAAAATTAACTCCAAAGCATAACCCTGACTATAAATCAGTCTCATTCCCTAGGGTGACTCTTTCCCTCCTCACCTTCTTAGAGAAAGAAAAAAAAGAGAAGGGGGGAAAAGTGCCTCAGATTCAAATTAAGTTTCTGAGTCCAACTATTGTAAACACAGAAAGGCTGCCAAATCTGGCTCTAAATATATTCCAGTGATCTCATGTTTTCTTGTGCTTTGGAAAAAAGAAAATCATTTTTGCCCATCTTGGATGACAGTGATACTTTGGTCTTCCAAGGAAGCACTGGGAAAGGGTCAACCTGATCAAGAGCTGCACCTCTTTTTTCCACACTGGAACTATCTCAGGAACAGATTAGTATTTTAGGGAAAATATTCATGGGTTCCCTTCACTCCCTCCTCCAATATGTTTGTCTACAAATTTATTCTTTATTTTTTAAAAAGCCTCTAATAAAAAAAAAGTCCTTTTGAGAGCTGAGAGAGCCCTGAGTATTTAAAGGAAATTCACGTTTTGGACTTGACATTCACAATCAGGACAGAACTCCCTGCTTTTAATTTGATCAAAGAGAACATGTATGGTGTCTTCAAGGAGGGGACAGGGAAACTTTGTTGAGGGTTTCACCAGGCAGGATGGAAAGTGGGGACTCCCTTGGTAGAGGGTAAATTCCTTGAGGACAGGGACTGTTTCTCTCTCTCTCTCTCTCTCTCTCTCTCTCTCTCTCTCTCTCTCTCTCTCTCTCTCTCTCCTTCCTTCCTTCCTTCCTTCCTTCCTTCCTTCCTTCCTTCCTTCCTTCCTTCCTTCCTTCTTTCTTTCCTCCCTTCTTTGTATCCCTAGTACAGTAGCTGGCATGTAGCTGGCACTTGCTAATTCTTGTTGAATTAAATTCAACAAGGGTAGTGTGTAGCACAGTGGAGATAGTATTGGCTCTGATTCAGAGGACTTGGGTTCAGATCTTGCTTCTGTTGCTTACTCCTGGTGGGACCTTGGATAAGTGAAGTAATTTAGCTTTCACAGACCCCAGTTTCCTACTTTACGAAATGAGAGGAGGGCAGTATGGACTATGCTAGTCCCAGTGAATTGAGTGGAACTTACTTGGGCAAAGGAAAGATCTGGTTCTACCTGCCCTCATTAGTTTGAGGATAAAAGTTGGTGGCGCCCCATTCCCTGAAGCATCTTCAGCCAGTTTCTTTTCTTTTCTTCTTGGCGAGGTGGGCACAAGTCTTGCCCTCTTTCTGGTTTCATCCAGAAACTGACATGTGCCTCAAAGGGAGAGAAGACTCTCTCTCTTTCTGAGCTCGTCATTCAATGGACAATTTGCTCAAACAACAGGCAGTCTTGCCTTGATGTGTAGAAGGGAGGCGTGGGAGCTTGGGACAATCACATCTTCTTCGCCTACTTCTTTCTGTCATCCTGCCGCTCATGTACGCAGGTTAGGTTCCCCTTTGACACCCCATGAAGTCTCTTTCTTGACCCTGTCTGTAAATAAATCAAACTGCAGGATAGTTCAGAAATATGACGAATTTGTTGGCCAGCTCATGCTTGGAAAAGGGGGGTGGGGAGGAAAGGAAAGGGATTCTAAACTAACCAGTACTTGGCTGGAAAAGCAGCCAGAGTTTAGTGTTCTTGGAAGCCAGCCCCAGCTGCTCAGACAGGGATCTGCCAGGGGAGTCTCCTGGGGAGTAATGGGGGAAGGAGAAGATTGCTGACTCTCCAAAGCCCCAAAGCAGGAGAAAGTTTTGGTTTCTGTTGAGCACATTATCCAGAATCTTTTGGACACTTCTTACTCAGAGTTGAGAACTCAGGGGGTTGGTACAAACTCAGCTCTGGCTGATGTATCCAAAGGGGTTTTGTTTCACTCCTGGATAAATTCTGCAGGTTTGAACTTTGTAGCTTATTGCTTTCCTCACCTCAGACGGTTAGGACTCAGAATGGAGTGTTTGACAACTATCCTTGAGGTTACAAACTGCAGCTCTGATTCTTAGGCACTGGGGGTTTGGCTCTGAACAGGAAATCTACCATTTCTCTTTCTTCTCTTGTCTGATGTTTGTTGTACTAGGCTCTCTTGTGTAATGTTCAGCTTGCTAGGGTCTATTGTCTGATGTTCGGCTTGCTAGGGGTCTCTCGTCTAATATTCAGCTTGCTAGGGGGTCTTTTGTCTAATATTTAGCTTGCTAGGGATCTTTTGTCTAATATTCAGCTTGCTAGGGGGTCTCTTGTCTGATGTTTGGCTTTCTAGGGGGTCTCTTGTCTGATGTTTGGATTGCTAGGGGTCTCTTGTCTAATATTCGGCTTCCTAGGGGTCTCGCCTAATATTCAGCTTGCTAAGGGTCTCTCATCTAATAATCGGCTTGCTAGGGGTCTCTTGTTTAATATTTGGCTTGCTGGGCTCTCTTGTCTAGTGTTCAGATTGCTGGGGTCTCTTGTCTAATGTTCAGATTGCTGGGGTCTCTTGTCTAATATTCTGCTTGCTAGGGGTCTCTCTGAAGGCCCAAGTTTTTGTAGAATCATAAAAATCCAGAGTTGGAAGGGTCCTCAGTAGGTCATCATGAGTGTCACAGATAACCTCAATCAACCAAGAAGCATCTATTACGTGCCAGTCATGGAAGATGAAACATTGCCTGGCCTAAAGGAGACTGCATTCTGGTGGGAGAGATAACACACATATATATATAGAGGGATACACAAAATTGACATATGATAACGTTGGGGTGAAAGTTCTAGCAGCTGGAAGTAGGGCAGGGATGGAGGTCTGGGGGAGGGGGTGGGAAGAGGAGAACAACGAAGGAGCCATTTAGTCTCTGCTTGAAAATCAGGGAACTCACAGTCTCCAGAGGAAATCTTGGCCTTTTGGCTGTTCAGGGAACAAGACCCTCCACCTCTCTGCTCCGGGCATTCTCTCTGGCTGTCCTCCATGCCTCCAATGATCTCCCTTTCCCACTCAGACTACTGACTCCTCTGGCTTCCTTTCGTCTCCAGCTAAGATCCCACCTTCTTTCAGGGGGCCTTCCCCAACCCCTCCTAATTCTAGTGCCTTTCTTCTGCTATTTATACCTTGCTTTGTATGTGTTTATTTGCACATTGTTTCTCCCCCCCTAGACTGTGAACTCCTTGAGGGCAGGGGCTGTCTTTTGCCTCTTTTTGTATCCCCAGTGCTTCAAACAGTGCCTGGAACACAGTAGGTTTTAAATAAATGTTTATTACTTGATTGAATCTATTCCATTTTGGGATAGCTAGAAGGCTGATTTTTTTTTAGTGGACTGAGATACGGAAGTCCAGCAATAATCCCTTCTGTGGCTTCTGGCAAAGTTGGATTTTGGATCATATCTTCTCAAATTGATGTTCTGAGCCCCCATTCCCTCTGAATTGCTTTCCCATGACCAGCCAATAATTCATCGCATGACATCACATGGTAGTGGTAGAAAAGGATAATTTACCCAAAATAGAAATTCAGGCTAAAACCAGGAAAACATATTAACAGCAAATATTTTCAATGTCAGCCCTAAAAGCCACTCTCTCCACCTCTAGGTTTCAAGTTTGGTCTCTGTCTCTTTCCAATTCTCTTGCTTTTTTTGCACAAGGGTAGAGGGACAGGGGCAGTTTATAGGCAGTTTCACTGCTTCCCAATTTTCCCCTTCTACCTTCCACCACAGCAAGAAAGGAGCTTGCTCAATTATTCATAGGAGGTACTGGGACCCAAAAGTGGCATCACAGTGGATACAGTGCTGGGCAAGTCACTCAACCCTGTTTGCCTCAGTTTCCTTATCTATAAAATGAGTTAGAGAAGGAAATGGAAAACTAGTATCTTTATCAAGAAAACCCCAAATGGGTTCATGAAGTGTTGGACATGATGGAAAAACGATTTAACAGAAAAAGGCAGTAACTTCCTTGCCATCTTGCGGTAGTATCAAGTCTTGGATGTTTAGATTTCTTAGCACTATAACGAGAAAACACAGAGGAATGACAAGCAGCAGCAGGTCTTGGGGGCTTAGGCTTAGGCTGTCATTCTGACTTCTTCCAAAATTCTTTTTAAAATCTTATTTTTATTGATTTTTTGTTTTTAACATGACATTTATTTGTCTTATCCTTCCCATTCCTCTACTCATTGAGTCATCCTTTAGAACAAAGATTTAAATGGAATAGGGAAAAATGGGCAATTCAGCAAAACCAAAACATTGATGTCTCATAGCATATACTATATATATATTAAAAAAAATTTTTTTTTGGAGAGGGGAAGGTAGGGCAGTTGGGGTTAAGTGACTTGCCCAAGGTCACATGGCTAGTTTTTGTGTTAAGTGTCTGAGACCAGATTTGAACACAGGTCCTCCTGCCTCCAGGGCCAGTGCTCTATTCACTGCCGCATATACAATATTCTATACTCAGGATTCCTACCTCTTCTCTGAAGAGGAAAAAGGTTCATTTCCTCTGGGGCCTTGTTCAGTCATTATAGTTACACAGTGAGTGGAGTGATGCTGTTGTCCTTTCCTTTACATCACTGTAGCTCTTTTTTTATAAATTTTTGGTGAGGCAGTAGGGGTTAAGGGACTTGCCCAGGATCACACAGCTAGTTAAGCATCAAGTGTTTGAGGTAGAATTTGAACTCAGGTCCTCCTGACTCCAGGGTCAGTGCTCCATCTACTGTGCCACCTAGCTGCCCCATGGTGTAGCTCTTCTGTACATTGTTTGGTTGCTTCTGATTACTTCGCTTTGCCTCAGAGAACAGATGATACACAGCAGTACAGTGAATAATGGAGACAATAGTGCTACAATTTCATCTAAGGAAAGTCAGATCTCTGAACGAAATTAGACAGAAGGAATATGAGAGGAAAACGTTGAGAATGAAAGAAACATTGTGGAACAAGAACTCCAGAGGGCACACAGTGGAAGGGGTGTGGAGAGCTGGAGTAGGTGTAGGATTGAGGAAGCAGAGGATGAGAGGATGGCAGGGAGGAGTTAGGGCAATTTACTCCTAAGTAATTAAGAAACACATGGAGAGGTAGAAAACAGGTGGTTATAATTTGCTAGGCATAAGGGCAGCTGTGAATGGTAGAAAAATAGAAATGTTCTCAGTTTCCATAGTACTGTCTTGGGGTTTGGGCAGAATCAATTTACAGTTCTAATAGTCAGGAGTCAATCAACATTTATTAAGCACCTACTGTATGCCAGGCACTGTGCTGAGCACTGGGGGTACAAATACAAGAAAAAAGAGGAGTCCAAAAGCAGTTGTTCCAGGTGGAAAATTAAGAGAGATCTGTGCTGAGACCCTTTTTTAAACGGAGATTTGGGGGTTCAGATGCACTACCTATCTATTATCTTTCTTTCTAATTTGTAACCCCTGTCCCAAAGCCCACTGAAATGGGACTCACTCTTTATTGGTGAAGATGAATACCCTGCCCTGTATGAGGGGACTCTTTGGGACTTTTCATGATTCAAATTGCTTTGAGAGCTTCTGACTTCTAGCTTTGAAAGGGATGATGGGGGGTGGCTAGGTGGCACAGTGAATAGAGCACTGACCCTGGAGTCATGAGGACCTGAGTTCAAATCCGACCTTAGACATTTAACACTTATAAGCCATGTGACCTTGGGCAAGTCACTTAACCCCAATTGCCCTGCCCTCCCCCTCCAAAAAGAAAAAAAAAAGAAAGGGATGAAGGAAGAACCTTATTTCAGGTTGTTGAAGAGAAAGATTGGGAAAGCATAAGAAGAGTGGGTGGTCTCCATCATGTCCCTATGCCTAATTTGCTATTCTTTGGGGAACTTCTCCTTGGGTAGGATCCAGGACTTGCTCTCTCTTGCTTTTCCCTAATGAGAGAGCTCCTTCACTCTGTATGATCTGGCCTATATTTTTCCTATGCATACCAACTCTGAAGTCTGTTTTGCTATGATTTAGATAAGTGGATTTCTTTGCTATTCGCTATGTATGTTCATTGTGGGACTGGTATTGGGTGGGAAAGGGATAAAACCTTGGATATAAAGCTTAGGGTCCTCCTTTCCTCAGTAATGACACAGCAATCAGAAGTTAGCTCAAACCTGATCACACCCCCACCCCCCTTAGACTAACAATATTTAAAGAAACAGATAGATACAGTTCTATCCTGGTACCCTTTCTTTCTGAGGAGAGCAGAGTGGTGGCTTCTGGCCTCAATTTTTCTGCTTCCCTCCTGGCAGGAATTAAAGTCTTTCTTGGAGAAGGGGAGGAGGGGAAGAAGAAAAAAGATATATCTATTCTGCCTTCTTTTGAGCCACACAATGACAATCCCTGCTACATGTGAAGGGATATGGTCCTTGCCATACATTGGTCCTCTTCTTTGCTACATATCTATCTCTTTTCCATCTATCTAACATCTATCCATTTATCATATGTCTACCATTTCTCCAATTATCATTTATCTATCAATCTATCATCTATCTATCAATCAATCTGTCAGTCATCTGATTAAAACAGGTACTCCCTCAACCAATGCAGAGGGTCATCTCTCCATGACTTAGTAGAAAGTTTCTTGAGTAGCTATGGCCAAAAAAACCACTTAGCGGCTACCCATCTAGAGATTCCCCTTTCTCCATTTAGCAAGGGTGACCCTCAGTTCTTTCCACCTTGTTAAGGCCCATCAGAGCTTGTTCTCCTTATCATAACCTTTAAGGACTCAGGACCAGTTCTTCACAATGATTGGAATATGACTTTCATGGGGAAGTCATAATAATTATAGCTCCAGTTATATATTACGCTACTCTCTATAAAAGGATTTCTTTTACAACAACTCAAGTAGTCCTTACAAGTTCTCTTATTATTCTCATTGTGTAGATCCTAGGATCATTGATTTAGAACTGGAAAGGGCCTTAGAGATCATTTGATCTGATCTTCTCAGTTTACAGATCAAGAAATTGAAACCCAAGGAAGGCAAGTGACTTGTCCAAGGTCACACAGGTAATGCATATCAGAGACATGATTTGAATCTAGGTCCTTTGATTCCAGAGCCAAAGTCCTTTTCATTGTGCCATGAAAAGGAGTCAACCCATGAATTATCCAGGCACTGGGTATGCATGTATCACATGCCAAGACAGTGTTCGCTCCTTCCCCCTTGCCACACTGATCCCCCAAATGGGCTGTTTTTATGGATCTATTAGTTCTTCGTGGCAAGAACACATCACTGAGGCAAACCTGCTTCCAGGGATTTCCTGCCACCAGAGCCGCACTAATACAAACACATTTTTCATTAGGAGAAACTAAAACTCACAAGTGACATCAACTGAAAAATGTTTCTACAAGTCAGTTCTTTCCATTGAAAGTTAAGTGTATGACAGCTGGTGACTTTTAATGGAAGGAAAGTTTGCTGGGCTGAATTCCTACCAAACCACTAGAGTATTTGTGTTTTTAATTTTGATTTTTGGAGAAACACAGCAATTCAGGGTCCAACCGAGCAGGCCAGGAATGGAAAGATCTGGTCTTGCTTTTCTCTAATTGTGGCCTTAAAAGACCCTGTGGATGGCCCTTCGATAAAATCATGTTACAATTTGTAAAAGTGTTAATTTCCTTTACTTATCCTTCACTTTCAACTCATTGTTTAAGAGCTGGTTAAGAAGGAACTCAACTTTTCCCACCATTCATCTGGGTCCCAAACCAAAACAGCTGGGTTTCTTCAAGACTACCTCATTCCTCATTCTGGTTAGTGGGAGAAAATCCTAGCATCACCCCCACACCCAGCAATACAAACAGAGAGGGGACCTCAAAGGGCCTTGAGATTATGTCATAGGAGAGTCTTTTGAAGTGATGAGATATTTCACCTAGAGAAAAGATGACTAGAAGGATTTGATAGCTAACTTCAGGGATTTAAAGGGCTATTATGTAGGGTTTAGATTTGTTCTGCTTGGCCTCAGAGGCCAGAACTCAGGTCAGTGGGTAAAAGTTGAAGGGAGGCAGAATTAAGTATAATGTACTTTCTACCAATATAAGCTGCCAGAAAGGGGAACAGGCTGCTTCTAAGTGCCAGGCACTATTAATCCCTTGGGATATAAAGTTTAAAGAGAAATAATTCCCATCTTTAAGGAGCTTACACACCAATGGAGGTAACATAAGTATATACAGGCAGATATGAGTATATATAGAATGTGTGTTATCCCTGGAGCTTGTAAAGATATTCTCTGCCTGGGAGAAAGCTGTATGATTCATTGCTGGGTTAAGTTCCCTGAATTTGTGCTAAGGGGGAAAAGCAGATAATGACATTTGTCATATCTGGTAGAAGGGGTGACTTTCAGCTTGGGGAGAGGGGTTCTTGGAGGGGTCTTTCAGGAAGACAAGATTTGAGAGGTGGAGGAAGAATCCTTTCCCTGGATCCCAGCATAATGGCAAACCAGGTCTCACTCCCCATGTGGAATATGGGTCCAACTAGCCAGGCTTGAACGAAAGGTCCCTGGCAGCTTTGCTTCTCCTTCGTTTCCTCTCCTCTAGCATGGACCCAATAAACATCAAAAGGTCCCAGAAGGCCTGTGAGGACTGGCCAACAAGGGCAGTAATTACTGGAACAAAAGGTGTTTATAGTAGCAAAATTCAGATCAGATTTGTGACAAAGGAAAGCATTAGAGAGGCCCCCCAGAAAAGAAAAGATTGTTTCTATCAGGTGATAATAGTACCAGGTGAAATGTAAATCAACTGAAGAGCAGCATTGAAAATGTGTTTCCCAAAAAGTGTTAGCCTCTCAATTAATTTATTAGTTATTAATTAGTTCTTCATGGCAATTAGTTATTAATATTATGTTACTGACTGTTTTACTATTCTTTTCTGCTTAGCATTCCCATTGTCTATTGGGGAATAACTAACATGTTCCACACCTGACCTATTTTTGTACATTGGATACTTTAAAAAAAAAAACCCAATTTTTCTCCTTATTGAGAAAAAGCAATAGGCTTTGAGCCCTAAACCATTTCCATAGTTAGCAACTTTCTAAGTAGTAATTTTCCTCTGGAATCCAAGGGCAGGATAGGATGGGGTGGGATGGAAAAATCCCCAAATAACAAATGAAATGGGAAAAGACAAATAATAAAACAAAACAAACCAGTGGGTGCAAATAATTGCATGTGTGTAACAGCAAGCACCCTAGCATCCCCATAGTGGCTGCTAACACAGGTTCTTAGATCTACTTTTCTAAAGGAAAGAAACTCAAAATGGGTTAACAATTTTGCTTTAATTAAACATATGTCATTTACCTAGTTCAGGGGAAAGAGGTCAACACCCTGAACTTCAGAAAATACAAACAAGTTACAAGCAGAAGTTACAAATAGACAGAGAAACAGATCAGCAGACAGGCTTCCAACTGTCTGACCATTACATCTATACCTAGTGAGTTACCAGAGAGAGAAAAACACCAATATCTGGTTTTTCAAAGCTGGGGGGCTTGACGGCTACCCAGAGTCTCGTCTGATCAAATCACACAACAGTTCTCAAAGTGAGCCCCAAAACAAAGCCTCACTTCAGGGTATATATAGCCTTCTCCTGGGTCAGAGAATGTCACAGTCCTCTAGACCCACTGCCCAATCACAGAGTACCAAGGTGTGGGCATTCCTGAAAAACAAGCCTCCAGGCTCCAGGTGCAGGGACAGGGAATATATTAAATTTCCATTCTCATAACAATGTGCAACCATTATTTACCAGTTTTTATAAGAAATGAAGTTAAAGTTCATTACCTTAAGAAAGGAGTGCACAGGGGAGTCTAATTCCATCAAAGAGAAGCCAGGTAACTTCAGAGCAATCAACCTGGTATACAGCTTCATGGCTGGGTTCAGAGGGACCCAGGAAGCAGCAAAGGGAGAGCCGCAAGCTTCCATGACTCTCAGGCTTTATACTAGGTACTTAAAATGATGATAAGATAGTTTTAGATGGGAGGGCACTAGTGCCTGGTGAGATCGAGAATGTCTTCATGTAGTAGGTTGTAGGTTTCATGTAGTAGGAGTTGAATTTTAAGGGAACCAGAGACTTTAAGAGGTGGCAGGGATAAGGCTAGAGGTGAGTCTACAAAGATAAAAATGAAGTCATTCAGCCCCCCTAGGAACTTAAATTCTATCAACTCTGGCCAAGGTTGGTTGGCTACTTGTTTGGAGCTATTGAATAGGGGATTCTTGTTTTGGTGGTGGCTGGAGTTGATTACCTTCTTAGTGGCTTTCAGACTCAGAAATTCAATGATCCTGTCACCATCTTCTTGTGAGAATGATGAGCTTCAATTATTCTAATAGCAGTTTGTAAGACAAATAAACACAGCACACAGGAGGGCTGCTAGCTCAGGTTCACTCTTGATCTGGTCAGACAGCAAAGACACTAAGAAGGGGCTAATAATCTTACTTTTTTCTAGTCTAGTTTTCTCAGAAGGGAATTGCTGATAATGGGAAGACAAACTTCTACAGCACTCCCTAATCACCCTTCTAGCAGGGGCTGGCAAGAAGGCAAGGCAACTACCCCTATGTCTGAATAGGATCAATTGAGACAGGCACAACCTGTGCACCCCACTAAATACCCTCAAGGCTCAATGGGGGCCAGTTGAGGCAAACAGATTCCCTCCCCCCACAAGCCTTGATGGGGGTTGATCAAGGTACACAGCATTCCAGCTTGTACATTCAACCCTAAGGTTGACCACTGCCCACCTGCTTTATAGGGGCAACAGACAAAGAAGGCATACTGCCAGCAAGAGCTTCACAAGTTTACGTCACCCCATCCCTGTATCTCACTGTGTAGTCATGGTGGTTACTTATATTATTTATCATTATATAATACTACACATGCATGGTGGAGATGTTTTGAACCATAACTGTGAGAATTCATATCTAATACCTGGGAACAAGAGATTGTTATGGCCATGGATCCTGGGAAATTGAACTTTAAGAAATAATAGCAAAAATCTACTTTATACACACTAAAATCCACCTTACTTACACAGACATAGCTCATGTTTATATAGCAATCTGTTATGTGGGCAGTACTAATGTTGTTGTTCCCATTTTATAGATGAACAGATTGAGACTCAGAGGGGTTAAGTGATTTGCCCAAAGTCACAAAGTCAGAAAAGAGCAAGAACTAGGATTCTTTGCAACCCTTCTGACTCTAAGTCATTTTCCCTACTCCCTATAAGCACTTTCTTTTTTTCTCTGTTCTTGAATAGAGAGAACCTAAGGTATGAAAATTAAAACAATAAATCTATTAATAAATTTAAATTTGGTTCTACAAAGCAAACATTCAAATATATGACCCAGAACCAAAGACATGAGCCAAATCATTAGAAAAAAACCCAAATAAAAAAGGAAAGGGAAAAAGACAAATAATAAAACAAAACAAGCAAGTGGCTGTAAATAATTGCACGTGCAACCATTATTTACCAATTCTTATAAGAAATGAAGTTTAAGTACATTACCTTAACAAAAGAGTACAAGTGTTGTTCATTGTATTTGCCACCAGTTGTGTTGCTATTTAATACTGTTTATTTATGTAGCTGTAGTTGCTGAGTCTACTTTTTCCTTTGCTTTATTGACTCTGCAGCACTTCACAAAAAAGCTTTCCAAAGTTCTCTGTGTTCTTCATATTTGTTATTCTCCTTGGTGCAACAACACAATTCACTTATATCCACATACCACAATGTATTTAGTCTATACAATGGATTTTTCTGATTTCACTGCTATTTGCTCCTTAGACATTAAACTGTAGAAAAGAATAAAATTAGAAAACACAATTAAAATAAGGGGCAGCATGGGGTAATGGATAGAGAACTAGCTTTGAAGTCAGGATAACCTGGGTACAGGTGTGACTTCTGACATATATTACATGATGAAGTAGAGTGCTGGGCCTGGAGTCAGGAAGGATCATTTTCCTGAGTTCAAATTTGGCCTCGGACACTTAGTAGCTGTGAGACCCTGGGCAAGTCACTTTATGCCTAAGTTTCCTCATCTGTACAATGAGCTGAAGAAGGAAATGGCCAAACCACTCCAGTATCTTTGCTAAGAAAACCCCAAATGGGGTCACAAAGAATCAGACACAACCAAAAATGACTCAATAGCAATATCACTTAACCTCTCAATGGCCCAGGAAACTCTCTAAGATAAATCGAACAGCAGGTGCCATCTGCACTAGTAGAGAAAACTTCCTCTCTGGGCATTCCCTATACTAACAAAATCACAAGGATGATACAATTTTTTTTAAAGGTTAAAAAGAGATTGTAGTTTTTTCAAAAATTCAATTCCCCTTTATCTACTGTGTCCTTCCTTGTTGCCTACAAATATGTCCCAGGCTTCTGTAATCTTAAAAAAAGCCCTTCATTTGACCCTACCATCCTTTTAAGCTATCATCCCATTTTTTCTTTTCTAACATAGTCAAAATCCTGGGAAAAGCTGCTTATGGTCTCTGAATCACAGAATTTAAGAGCTAACATGCATAGAGACAGAGAGAGATGCCCTCAAAGACTTTCAAAGTGTCGTTATATATAAATTGTGAGGGTGTTGGGCTAGGAGGTTGGTTCAGCTTTACATCTATAATCCTATCCTACATACTTACAAATAAGACTGGAAGCAATCTAAATGTCAAAAATAGAGAAGTCATTAAATTAATTTTGACATAATAATGTAATGGAATAGAATAATGCAACTAAGACCAAGAAGTAGGAGGAATACAAAGAAATCTGAAAAGATCTTTAAGAAATAATTCAGATATGAAACTGAAGAGCTTTTGTGCTGGCAAAATCAATGCAACTAGTATAAGAAGGGGAGCTATGAATTGGGAAAAAAATTTGCTGCATATGTAGCCCTGCCTTGTGAGGCATACCAAACTCAGAATGCTCCACAAGAGATGTTTTGGAACAGAGACTCTAAGAAGGCTATGTGTGATTGTCACTGTGACCCATGTTGTAAGGTTTAATCCCTTCTATCCCTGGCCACGTGGACTTTGCAGAGTCAGGTTCTTAGCACAGCATTTGTATTTCTTTGCTCTCCCATTCAAAGACTAACAGAAGTTACTCTAAGTGATGATGCCACTGAGGCAGACAGGGCAGGACTATGACCAGTGAATTCTGAGCCTGGCAGGACTATGACCAGTGAATTCTGAGCCTAACAGAATAGGTTGGGTAAGGTGACCTTTGCTGCTATTAAAGAAATTTCTTCCTTCCCCACTCCTTTAGAGTTCCTGCTTTGCCTCTTCCCTGTGAGCAGAAGGAAACAACCCAGGAAAGCCATGGTACCTGCAGCAGAAAGCTGTAACCAGTCAGCATACACTGGGAGAGGGTCTCCCCTCTCTCCCGCCCACGCTTTTTGTCCTTGTTTTTTTGCTAATTGGATGTTCCACAGTTGGATAAAAGAAAAACAATGTTCTAATTTGTGCTTGGGTTGTTATTTGGGAGGAACAGAGAATGCCAGAGTTATGCAAGACTGGAATAAGAAGCTGTCAAGTCATCCAGCACTCAGTGTAAGGCTGGAAAAAGGGGAGGCAGGCCGAGCAATGAGTCTGGCCCTGGGCAGTTCCCATCTGGTGGCTTTACCCAGTGTGTTAACCTCTATCCAGCCCAAGATGAAGAGCAAGGAGAAACAAGAACACAGAGATACATTTTGACTTTAACTTTCATCCTCTAGACCTCTCCTTTTATCTATCTATCAATCAATCAATCTATCTATCTATCTTTATTCATATGTATGCATATATACATATATGCACATGCATGTGTAAATATATGTGTATGTGTATATGCATATATCCTGGTGAAGAAACATGTACATGCATATACATATATTTACAATGCCTATATATATATATGTGCATACATATTTGTGTATATACACATATATTTTAGTGAGCCCCAAAGCCAAGGAGGAAAGGAATTGTGCTTCCTGGTTGTTGTTTTTTTTGGGGGTGGGATCCTCTACCCCGCTGAAGTTGAGCCTTTGCTTTATCTATGATAAGGTTCTAATATCTAACAAAAATAGTGAATTCAAATATATAGTATCAAGAGCCATTCCCTAATAGACAAATGATAAAGGATACAAAAAGTTCTTTTAAAAGTACAGATTATAATCATATGAAAAACTGCACCAGATCACTAATAGAGAAGTATAAATCAATGGAATTCAGAGGTAACCCGTCATCCAGGAGATTTGCAAATACGACAAAGCATGCTAATAGTTAATGTTGGAGAAGCTGTGAAAAGATAGGCATGCTAGATACACTTTTGGTATGGCTGTGAATTGGTCTGACCATTTTGGAAAGTAATTTGGAATCAGGCTAAAAAATGACCCAAATTTCTATATTCTTTGATTCAGAAATTCCATTGCCAAGCATATGACTCCAAGGATTTAAAATACATAAAGAGGGGCAGCTAGGTGGAACAGTGAGTAGAGCGCTGGCCCTGGAGTCAGAAGGACCTGAGTTCGGATCCGGCCTCAGACACTTAACACACAAACAAAAAACAAAAAACAAAAAAACCTAGCCGTGTGACCTTGGGCAAGTTACTTCACTCCAATTGCCCTCCAAAAAAAAGAAAAAAAAGAAAAAAATACATAAAGAAAGGTCCTATAGATACCAAGAACAGCCACAGTTGGACATATTGAAACTTGACTTTAGCATAGTAATGTCATTTTGGTTCTCTTTGGGAATGGACAACAACCAACCAACCAATCAACCAGTAGTATTTTTTTTTTTGGTAGCAGAAAACAACCGGAAACAATGTCATAGATGCCCATTAGTTAGAAATGGCTAAATAAATAAATTGTATACACAAATGCAACAGGGTATTACTCTGCTATGAGAAGTGATGACTACGAAGAATTCAGAGAAGCATGGTACAGAATGAAGTGAGTAGAAACAGAAAGACCATACAATAACGTGATTACAACAATGTTAGTGGAAAAAACAAAACTGGATGCTGTTCATTGGTCAGTGCCCAATATAACCCCAGAGAATAGGTTAGAAAAATGTTCTCCATCCTGCTTCTTTGCAGATGGGTTATAGGCATGGAACATTGTACATACAATAAAACATGGTCAACATTTTGGTTGGTTTGGCTATGCTATGTTTTTCCCCCTATTTCTCTTGTTCTTTGTTTCAAGGGATAATATGTATCTCTATGTGTACACATACATAGAGATACATAGTATTTATCTATCTTCCCCAGTCTAATCAGTCCTTTGCAGAACTACCAAAATGACTTTCCTAAAGCAGGTCCAACCATATCATCCCTTGCTCAATATACTTCAGTGGCTCTCTACTACTTCTCTGATTAAATATAAACTCCTCTCTTTGGTATTTAAATCCCTCCACAGCCTGGCCCTATCCTACCTTCCTAACTTTATTATACAGTACTTGCTTCCATATCCTGTTTCTCAGTCAGACTGGTCTTTTGGGTTTTCCACTTACCATTTCTGGACCTTGTACTGTTTGTTTCCCCATACCCAGAATGTACCCCCTCCTCATTTTTTTGAATTCTTGGTTTCATTCAAAACTCAACATTGGTGCCATTAGTTTGCCCAGAGGCTAATGCTTTCTCTTGTTGAACAGTGGGGACACAAATGGAAAAGCAAGAGAATCCTTGCTCTCAAGGAGCTTATGTTCTAATGGGGTGAAGGTTCCAGTTGTAAATCAGATGGAAAAGTCTCATGGCTTTTAGGGTGCAGTAGCAAACTAAACAGGAATGCATCTTCTTAATGTTATTTCCACTAATAAAACCATATCCATTTCTGATGCCGAGCCCCATGCCAATATGGGGGCCATACTAAACAAAACCATAGATTCTTCAGAGTGAATTTGTACTCTCATTTGCCCTTTTATTCCCAACCTTTGTCCAGAGTATTTGACTTATACTGGACTCATTTTATTTCCTGGTTCCTCTAGCCTCCTCTTGTAGAATTTCATCTCCTTGAGGGCCCAGACAGTATCATTTTTGACTTTGTATCCTCATTGCCTAGAACAATACCTGGCACATAGTAGCACCTTGATAAATGTTTGTCAAGATGAGTTCAATTCCACTTCTCTCTAGATTATATCATCTTGGAAGAACTAAAAAAATTACAGTTCCTTGGAATTACCTCTGAAAATAGCTGCACAAAATACCTGAAGCTTGGGACAGTGCCCTCTCTACTCCAGAAGCAGATCCTGCTTGCCACTCCCCCCCCCAACTTTATTAGCATAGAGTTAAAAGTCAATAAATCAGCTGAAAAAATGAGCAAACGGCAGGAAAAAATACTGATTATAGAAAGTTACTATTGTGACAGGGAAATAACAAAACACAAACTCAGAAGACAACAAAGTCAAAGCTGCTACATCAAAAGCCTCAAAAGAAAAATATGAATTGGTTTCAGTCTATGGAAGAGCTCAAAAAAGATTTCAGAAATCAAGTAAGAGAGGTAGAGGAAAACTTGGGAAGAGAAATGAAAGTGATGGAAGAAAATAATGAAAAAAGAATCAATAGCTTGGTAAAGGAAATACAAAAAAGAAATACTGAAGAAAACAACACCTTAAAAACCAGAATAGGCCAAAAGTAAAAAAGGCACAAAAATCTAATGAAGAGAAGAATGCCTTGAAAAGTAGGCTTGGTCAAATGGGAAAAGAGGTACAAAAATCCACTGAAGAAAAGAACTCCTTAAAAAGTAGAGGGGGCGGGGGCAGGTGGCACAGTTAATAGAGCACCAGCCCTGGAATCAGGAGGACCTGAGAGTTCAAATGTGGCCTTAGACACTTAACACTTACTAGCTGTGTGACCTTGGGCAAGTCACTTACCCCAATTGCCCTGCCTTCTCCCCCATCCAAAAAAAAAAGTAGAGGTGGCCACATGGAACAGGAGGTACAAAATCTCACTGAAGAAATCACAATATGAAAGTGAGGGCTCTTAGTTATGAGGAGGGCAATGTTGCTTTCTGCTGATAGTACCATGTAGATATTGTCTTTGCATCTTTTCCGTGGATGACTGGACTGGATGGTATCTCTAGAGCTCCCAGATACTGTTCATAAGACTTGGAGTCAGGAAGATTTGAATTCAAATCCTGCATCAGACGCTTACTAGCTGTCTGACCCTTGACAAGTCACTTGACCTCTTGGCACCTTGGTTTCCTCATCTGTAAGATGGGGATCACAGGGTTGTTGTTGGGATCAAATGAGTTAATGTATGTAAAATGCTATCTGCTAGATATTGCTGTTATTGGTATTATTATGATGATTATTATTGTTGTTTTTTTTTGCTTTTTGGAGGTCAGTTGGGGTTAAGTAACTTGCCCAAGGTCACACAGCTAGGTTTTTTTGTTATGATTATTATTGTTAATAAACAAGCATATTGTCTGCAAAGGGTCCCTTTCATTTTTCATTTGTTTTTAATGAACGATGAAGTGGTCCTGTTTGTTCAGGTTGCTTCCTCTGAATTAGACCAGGAGCCTGAAAAGTTGCACCCTAAATTTAACTTATTTTCCACATCATCAGGAAATGCATTCATCTTTATTCCTTGGATTTAAAAACAGTGCCTCCTCCCCCTTTCATCCCCCCTTGAAGGAGACCCAGAGATGCTACATTCTCATAACTGATCACAACCATGTTGTTTCCCTCTTTGCCTTTGTTTTGACATGTCTAAAATAATTATGCTTTTATTCTCAAGCATTTACATTACCAATCATTCTATGAAGGAAACCTCTCTCTCTGTCCCTATCTCTCACTGTTTCTGCTTCTCTGTTTCTATATATCTCATTGTCTCTGTCTCTTTCTGTCTCTATATCTCATTCTCTCTGTGTCTGTTTCTGTGTCTATTTCTGTTTCTGCCTCTCTCTGTCTCTGTCTTTGTCTCTGTCTTTCCCTGTCTCTGCCTCTCTGTCCCTGCCTCTCTTTGTCTCTCTGACTCTGTCTTTGTCTCTGTCTTTCCCCGTCTCTGCCTCTCTGTCCCTGTCTCTCTCTGTCTCTCTCTCCCCATGTCCCACATCCCCCACAAACCTATCGTGCTACTATGGTATCCAGTAAATAACTGCTAAACAAAGCCAGACGTCTTGCTTAAATCAAATACTTGTTTATACTCCTCGTTATTTCATCAATCCTGAGATTGGCAAGAGCTGGTGATTGTAAAAAGCAGAACCTCAAAGCTTTGTCAATGACTCCTATAATGCCCTAGTTCTTCCCTTATTCTTTAAGAAGCCAGAATATTATTATTCCCGCCTTGTTCATTGCCTGAAGGTCAGATATACTGTTACTCATGTAAGGTTATTATAGAACAGAAGCCAAATACCTGAGTTCAAATCCCGTAGTGAGGTAGTGAGGTGGTGCAGTAGAGAGAGTGTAGACCTGGAATCAGACCTTTATAAAGCACATCTGGACTCAGATACTGTATGGAGTCAGTTAAGTCACTGTCTCAGTTTCCTCATCTTTATTTTTTTCAGATAAATTTTATATTTATTTTACAACATTCACACAAGATTTTGAGTTACAAATTTTCTGTCTTTCCCCTACATGCCACCCTAAAATAGTGATCCCACTGAATACCCCCTCCCCCAGTCTGCTGTCTCCTATATCCTCCCCCATCCCTCTGACTTTTAGGGAGGACAAGATGAATCTCCATACCCCAGTGCTTGTATATCTTATTTCCCGGTTGCATGCAAATTTTTTTTAAACATTAATTTTAAAACTTTGATTTCCAGATTATTTCCCTCCTTCCCTCATCACCCATCCCCACTGGCAAGATAAGCAAGTCAATACAGGTTGTACATATAGTGTAGTTATGCAAACATTTCCATAGTAGATATATTGTGTAAGAATGACTATATTTCCCTTCATACTATCCCGCCCCCCCACTTGTTCTATTTTCTCCTTTGACCCTGTCTCTTTTCAAAAGTGTTTCCTTCTAACCACCCTCCCCTCCAATCTGCCCTCCCTTTTATCATCCCCCCTCTTATCCCCTTCCCCTGTACTTTCCTGTAGTGTAAGATACCCAATTGAGTGTGTATGTTATTTCCTCCTTGAACCAAATTCAGTGAGAGTAAAGTTGACCCTTCCTGTTCTTCCCCTCCATCGTATCAGTTTTCCCTTGCCTCTTTTATATGAGATAATTTACCCTATTCTGTCTCTCACTATCTCCTCTCATTATATTCTGCTCTCACTTCTTAAATTTACTCTTTAAATATCACCCCTTTCTATTCAATTGAACCTGTGCTCTCTGTCTGTACACATATATACACACACTCACATAGGTATTCATATACACATATATCCTCCTATATAGACATATATATGTATGTATACACAAACATATATATGTATATATGTATATATATATATATAATATATATACACACATACACACATTTATATTTCCTTAAACTGTCCTCATACTGAGAAAAGTTTCATAAGTTATAATTATTGTTTTTCCATGTAGGAATATAAATAGTTCAACTTTGATAAGTTCCTTATGATTTCTTTTCCCTGTTTACCTTCTCATGCTTCTCTTGCTTCTTGTATTTGAATGTCAAATTTTCTATTCAACTCTGGTTTTTTCATCAAGAATGCTTGAAAGTTGTCTATTTCATTGAATGACCATATTATCCCTTGAAACATTATACTCAGTTTTGCTGGGTAGGTGATTCTTGGTTTTAATCCTAGCTTCTTTGATCTCTGGAATATCATATTCCAAGCCCTTCGACCCCTTAATGTAGAAGCTGTTAGATCTTGTGTTATCCTGATTGTATTTTCACAATATTCGGATTGTTTCTTCTTGGCTGCTTGTAATATTTTCTCCTTGATCTGGGAACTCTGGAACCTGGCTATAATATTCCTAGAAGTTTTCTTTTGGGGATCTTTTTCAGGAGGTGATCAGTGGATTCTTTCAAACTCTATTTTGCCCTCTGATTCTAAAACATCAGGGCAATTTTCCTTGAGAATTTCTTGAAGGATGATTTCTAGGTTCTTTTTTTGATCATAGCTTTCAGGTAGTCCAATAATTTTTAAATTATCTCTCCTGGATCTATTTTCCAGGTCAGTGGTTTTTCCAATGAGATATTTAACATTGCCTTCTATTTTTTCATTTATTTGGATCTATTTTATAGTGTCTTGATTTCTCATAAAGTCATTAGCTTCCATTTGCTCCAGTCTAATTCTGAAGGAATTATTTTCTTCAGTGAGCTTTTGAAATTCTTTTTCCATCTGGCAAATTTAGCTTTTAAAGGCATTCTTATCCTCATCGGCTTTTTTGACTTCTTTTGCCATTTGAGTTAGTCTATTTTTTAAGGTGTTATTTTCTTCAGTCAGGTTGTTGACTCACTTTTCATGATTTTCTTGCATCATTCTCATTTCTTTTCCTAATTTTTCCTTCACTTCTCTTGCTTGATTTTCAAAATCCTTCTTGAGCTCCTTTATGGCTTAAACCCAGTTCATATTTTTCTTGGAAGCTTTGGGTGCAGGAGTTCTGACTTCATTGTCTTCCTCCCATTCCATGCTTTGAACCTTTTTGTCACCCAAAAAAGAACCTAAGGTTTGACTGCTATGCTTGCTTTGCTTCCTTTGCTTACTCTTGTTGCCACTCAATTATTTGACTTTTGAGTTTTTTGCTACAGTAGAACTCTGCTTCCAGAGAGGAGAGCTTTGTTCCAAATTGCTAGGATTTTTGCAGCTGCTGGAGCTATTAGTTGGGTGCCCTCTCTGAAGCCTCCACAAGGTCTGGCTCACTGGTCATGCACCCCAGGACCACCACCCAAGACTATGATCCAGATCCAACCAGGTTAAAGCAAGAGCAATTATCCTCTGATGGTTGCTTGGTTCTCCTATGATCTGCAGGCCAGGAGCTCTGAAGCAGCCACATGGTGATGGCTGTAGGTTGCTGTGCCTCCACCAATTCTCACCCTGGGGTTAAGGGCCTGACTATGCTCTTCCATCTGCCCCCAGTTCCAACAGAGTTCCACACTGACCTTTTACTTTGTTTTTTGCATTTATGGGTTGATAATTCTGGAAATTGCCACAGCTGCTGGTAATCCATTCTCCTGAAGTCTACTCCAGCCACTGCTGGTTGGGGGCCGCCCTGGGGCTAAAACCACCGAGCTCACTCAGAGCTGGGCTTGGCTCCCAGCATGCTGTGATGGACCCTTCCTGTCCACCTGAAGGGCTGCCTTCAGCGGGAGATTTGTTTCTCTCTGTCACTTTGTGGGTTCTGTAGCTCTAAAGTTTGTTTAGAATTATATTTTATAGGTATTTGAGGTGGTTATGGGGGGAGCTCATGGAGTTTTCCTGCTTCTATGCCACCATCTAGTTTCCTCATCTTTAAAAGGGGATAATAATAACCACCTACCTCCCAGGCTTGTTGTGGAAATAAATTGAGAGAATATTTATAAAGTGCTTTGCAAAATCCTAAAGCTCTATGTAAATATTCACTGCTGTTCTTACTACATAACCTTTCTGGTGCCAAATTTATGATTCTAAGATTGCCTTGTATGTGTGAAGAACTGGGCTGGACAATTGAGCAAGGAATTCTGGGGGATACACAGATACATAAGACATATTTCTTTCTCAAATATCTCATAGTGACATACATAGGAACACTGATCTAGAGCTGGGTCTAAATAGATAAGGAAACAAAACTGTGGCCCAGGAAGGTTGAGAGACTCATCTAGAGACATGTAGGTGGTAAACATTATAAGTGGGATTTGAACCCACTTTTTTTTGTTTCCTAACTCAGATCTTTTCCCACTGTTCCACACTACAAAGTGCTTTATTCAGACAACTCTGTAAGGTAGGTAGTATAAGCATATTTCTCCCCATTTTTACAGAAATAGAAACTGAGACTTAAGAGATGTTAAATAATTTGCCTAGGGTAGCATTTCTAGTAAATGTTAGAACTAGGATTTGAAAACAGGTCACCTCACTCTACAGACCAAGGCTCTTTCCACCTTGGTGCTTTAGAGTCTATCAGGAGGATGGGAAACCTGTGGCCTCAAGGCCACATGTGGCACTCTAGGACCATCCTCAACTGTGCCCTTTGATATTCACTCAAATGTGGTCTCAAGGCACAGGCTCCCCACCTATGGAATCTAAATGATGAAACAAGACATGGAAAAAGCATCTTCCACAAAAAGGTGCCATCCTAGAGGAGAGGAAAGGCAAGGTATGACAACAAGGATTTAAGTACCTATTATATACTAGGTACTGTGCTAAGTGCTAGGGATACAAACATAGATGTCTGTAACCATGGACAGGTTACTTAACTTCTGTGGGCCATGCCTAGCAAGAACTCTACATAGGCTGTATAGCTCTAGCCCTATAAGTTGCTTTGTATTCCACACATGTATGCCTCAATGTACTTTAAGTTTGTGTCTACTTTTCCCATGGATAGTATATTTGTGAGTTGTTTCTGTAATTACTGTTTGTTTGCTGTTGTTGTTGTTTTTTTTTGCTATGCCATTTGTATAAAAGTTTTTGCTGAACCCTAATGGTCTACTGGCTAATTATTAATGGGAGTGGTAGGGATTAGTGAGCAAAAGTGTTAGGAGTAACCACCTGCAGTGTTAGCCTTGGAGCTTGAGATAGACCTTTTCTGGAAATCCAGTACGTGATGAGTATGAGTCAAAGCTAGGAGAGTAATTAAGATGGTATATTACATAAAAAAGACAGAATTAAATAATTAGAGATATATCAATTGCTCATGGTTGGATTGTGCTAACATAATCAAAATGATAATACTACCTACATTGATTTACACAGTCAGTGTCATGCCAATCAATCTACCAAAGGATTGCTTTATAAAATGAGACAAAAAATAACAAGATTCATCTGTAGGAATACAAAAGTCAAGAATATCAAGGAAAATAATAACAACAGTAAAGAGGGGTCTTATCACTATCAGATCTCAAACTATACTAAAGGTATTAATCATCAAAGCTATTTGACATTGGTTAAAAATTAGAAAAGTTGATCAGTGCAAGTGAATAAGTAAAAAAGACCCAGAAGCAAATGCACAGAGCAGCGTAGTTTGATAAACCCTAGAACACCAACTACTAGAGTAAGGACTCTCTTTTCAATAAAAACTTCTGGGAAAATTGGAAAGAAATCTGGAAGAAATTAGACCTAGACCAACATCTCACACTATATACCACAATAAACTCCAAATTGATATGTGACCTAGATACAAAAGATCATATCACAGAATAGTCAAAAAAGAAAGGAAGGTGGCACTTTTTATAACTATGAATAGAAGGAGAATACCTGGCAAAACAAGGGATAAGGTTATTCATGAAAGTTAACTGAAAAAATTTTAATTCCATAAAATTGAAAAGCTTTTTGCACAAAAAGAAATAAGAAAGGAAACAGTTAACTAGGAAAAACTCTTCGCAATAAAATTTTTCTAATAAGTATCTACTGCCTAATGCAAGTAGGGAACTGATACAAATATACAAGGGTAAGACTCATTACTCTAGTATATAAATGATCAAAGGAAAGGAACTGGTAGTTCTCAAAAGAAAGGTTAACTATCAACAGTCATATAAAAAGTCTCCAAATAATAATACCAGAAAGATAAAATTAAACCAACTCTGAGATTTTATCTTACAGCAATCAGATTGGCAAAAATAACAAAAAAGGACAATGGCAGTTGTTAGACAGTCTGTGGAAGAAAAGACACACCAAAATGGACGGTTGGAGAAGTTTTATGAATGTTTCAGTCATTCTAGAAGGCAATTTGGAGCTAAGAATCACTAAGATGTGTACAACACTTTGACCCAGAAATGCATTTACTAGGCTTATGCTACAAAGAGAGAAAAAATAAAAGGAAAGAAGCAACATATACCAAAATATTCATAACAGCATTTTTCCAGTAGGAAAGAACTGGAAACTTGGGGCAGCTAGGTAGCATAGTGAATAAAGCACCAGCCCTGGAGTCAGGAGGACCTGAGTTCAAATCCAGCCTCAGGCACTCAACACAAAAACTAGCCATGTGACCTTGGGCAAGTCACTTAACCCCAATTGATCTCCAAAAAGGAAAGAACTGGAAACTAAAGAGAGTACCCATCATGGCTGATCAAATTACGCTATATGAATGTATTAGAATATTATTGCATGGTAAAAACATGACAAAAATGGATGGATCCAGTTAAACCTGAGAAGAATTGCATGAACTAATGCAAAGTGATGTGAGTAGGAGATTAATTTATATAATAACAACAATATTGTAAAGGAAAAGAACTTGGAAAAACACAAGAACTCTGACTTCAGTGACTAGTCATGACTCTAGAAAAATTATAATGAAGCATCAATATTAGCCAGAGAAGTGGTGGATTTGTAGATTCAGAATGAAGCATATTTTTAGATGTGAGCAATGTGTACATTTGTTTTGCTTGATTATGTATATGTATTACAAGGGAGGGATTTTATTTTATTTTATTTTATTTTTGGGGGGGGAGATTTTCTGACAATGAGGAAGGTAGTGAAAGTGATAAAAAGCAGAAAGGAAGGAAAAGTGTATCAACTACAGAAAAGAGCAGAAGTAAATTCAGAAGGGGACATCGACAAGCAGAACTGTATTGGTTATTTATATATATATATACATATATATAATATATAATATATATGTAATATTAACACTATCGTGTTAATATTATATATACTTTAAAAGGCCTAAGCTAGAATAGAGACTCACAGTTTGATATAAAAACCTCTTTTAAAAGTTTTTTCTTTATATATGGAAAGGGCTATTTGCCCTGCTGACATTTGCTTAGTTCATAAAAAAAAAATTAAATGAAGGATAGGTAGGAAGATGTGGAGGAAGGAATTTCCAGGCATAGAGGAGTTTGAGTAAAGGTGCAAAAATATGGGAACATAGATGGAATAAGATGGTGGGGAGGACTTTGTCAGGAGTTCAGTTGACCTTAAAGGGTGCTGGAGTTGAGCAGTGAAGGTGGTGAGTATGTTTGTAACTAGGTACTTAATTCAAGGTAGCTAGGTGGTGCTGTAGTGGATAGACTGCCAAGCTTGGAGTCAAAGAAGATTCATCTTCCTGAGTTCAGTTCTGTTCTCAGACACTTCCTAGCTGTGTGACCCTGGGTAAGTAACTTAACCCTATTTGCCTCAGTTTCCTCATCTGTAAAATGAGCTGGAGAAGGAAATGGTAAACCGCTCCATTATCTTTGCTCAGAAAACCCAAATGGGGTCACTAAGATAGAGACAAGGTTGAAAACTGAAAATGACTAAATTTACCTACTTACTGCAAATAATAACTCAGGATTTTTAATTATTCATGCTTCTGGTCTTCTCTACTATTAGTGAATGTAATCAAGTGTTGACTAAAATGCTTTTAATAAGGAGAATCCTATTTCTCCTTTGGCTCAGAGTTCAGTGGGCCCTCACTACTTTAATTTTACTTTTTTTTCCCAGAGGTATTTTGTAATCAGTTAAGCCCAAGACTTGGATTGCTTCTGAACCCTCATTAACATGATTTCTTCATCTCAGATGGTCTCACTCTATGGTAGTCAAAGAATGGCATGAAAATGAAAAACAGAATAGAAAATTAAGGTATGGAGCCAATAACCTTTTTGGACCACAGACAAGAAGGGAGAAAGAAATTCAATTAATTTTAAAAGGATTTTAAAGTGTACAAAGCACTTTCCTCACAACACCCCTTTGAGGTAGGTTCTACAAATACTCTTCTCCCACTTTATAGATGAAGAGACTGAGACTCTTGAATTTAAAAAAACAACCAACTTGTCTAACATCAATAAATGACTGAGAGGAGATTTTAATACGATGCCTCTCATATCACAGGACAAAGTCAGGAGAGAACAAAATTGCTTTTCCCAAGATCTTGCTGACCTATAACATCCATCACTCAATTTCAGAATTCCTAGATGGGTCCTTAATTAGCTAAGTACAAAATCTGCATCTCCTAAAAGGAACATATACCCAATACCTACACCATCCCTTCACATCTTTCCCCAATCCACCCTAAGAAATCCATCTCCCAACAAAAAGAATTCTGATGGCAAGGCAATTTATGTTTTGGTTTTTTTCCCTTTTAAGTAAGTTTAAATATGCTGGGAGGTAGGAAAAACAGATGATAAATTCTTTTTTAAAAAAGCATTTTAAAGAACTTCCAGAGGGTTTGTTACACTAAAAAAAGGCACTCAGAAGAGAAGTTAATGGTCCTAATGAACAAGAAGCCCCACGTTTACAATATGAAACAATGTAGTCTAGATCCTAAAAAATGTATAATGGTGGAAAGACCTAGAATGCTAGGATGTACCTGGCGTGCTATTTTGTTGGGTTCATAGGCTCAATTCTTTTATTTTGTAGTTTCTCAATGGAGTAAAATTTAAATATATCAAATGAAAGAATAATAAAACACTTGAGCTGCAAGTATACTTACAGGGCATCTCACCTGACGTTCCCCCTACCCCACCAGTGCCATCCCCATTTTATGAGGGCCTAGAGAGGTTAAGGAACTAAGCTTCTTCTCTCTGGCTCTTTTCTGCCCTCCACAGCAGCTCTATTCTACAAACCTAACCTCTAGAAGCATCTCCACCTACCCAAGAATGTGCTCTCCCCTCCTCACTTCTAACACAGGGGTCAAATATACACACAGGCAAGCCTTGCTATGTGCAAAACAGGCATGATGGTATTTATCTAACATTGAGAAATTGCTACTAGGTCCAGAGGGGCTGGGGTACTGAACCCACTTCCCATTTCATATCCAGGCATGTAGTTTGGATTGGTTTTAATCCAGGGGGACCTTGGCCCTTATTGAAAGGGCTTAGGCTCAATCACTCTCTTTGCCTCATTAAACACCACCCAAATACTTGGGGGATGAATTTTACTAATAGCTTAAAATGGGGAGTATAAAGATATTCCATGTACAATAAAAACCAAGTATAGGATAAGTAATTTATTCGTACATGCTAAAGAAATTCTGAATAATAAAAAAATCCCAGCGCGACACTAACAGAACGACAAAACATGAAACTTAAATTACAATTATTACAATTTGCTGGGAGGATGATTTTTTTTTAGTATGTAAAGTAGTTTGCAGGACTGCTAAATTGGCATTTTATTTTTCTCTGCACTGTCCAAATAACTCTCAGTATGTCTGCTGAGAAAATGGCCAGGTTGGGGTTAGCTCTCTTCTTAAAGGCCATTCTCTCCATGAATTATGGAGAAGTTGCCAGGGACTGCTTTGCTGCTGCTATTGAACTCCAACTCAGTGAGACCCAACACTTCTGGAACTCTTCCATTTACAAGGTCTCCTCCAAGAATTTCTATTTTGCCTAAGGACAGGAAAGAAAAAACACAAAAGAGAAAACCCACACCCAAGTTCAGATTTGCCTCAATAGTGTTTTAGAAGCCATGTGCTCACAGCCACATGGTAACCAAGGTGGGATTAACAAACCATCTCTTTCCCATTCTTTCTCAGGAAGCAGCTCAGAAAAAAAAGTCCTGACATTATTTGAATTGATAAAGGAATAAAAAGGCTAAGGGGATGGTTGCTCCCTGTTCTACACTCTCTGAGGCAATAAGGGGAATCTATAATTTCAAGATGCAACCATCCTTTAGCTCTAGGGACAACAGACCATAAATCAACGTTGACTGATCTGAACTATGAAGCTACACTTAACATCTGCTCATAGTATATTCTAGCAAGAGGGAAATCATGTGGAACAGATGGAATCATGGGCAATGTATTCAGAGAAAATACTGTTGCTTTAGCACAGAGTTTTTATGCTTTCAACTAGAACTGTATTGCGTGCCAGTCCTTTAAAGCCCTGTTCTCTTCCAACCTGGCTCTGCCAACTGCCTTTTAACTGGGGGGTTAGGGAGAGGGGAGGTTTCCAAGTAAACAATGATCAACTCTTGCTTCAGCAAAATAGGTTCCCATGAAAATGTAATTAAAAAAGAAACAACATTTGATGTCCTGTCAAGTTTGTAAATGCAGGATTTTAAGTGAAATACTGAGTGAAAATTGATTTTTTCTAAATGGAACCTTTAAAAAATGTATTAGGGAACTCTCCTGTTTAAGAATATTTGTACAGTATAAACACATGCACCTTTATCCTTTAAATCACTGATGCAAAATAGCATGAGTCCTTAGGTTCAGGGCCTGAGCCAGAAGAGAGGAGGATGGAGGATGAGAATCAAGGATAGCTGAAGGTTTTATTGTTACAGTATGTCATAGATCTGTGATTTCAGTGATGTGCACGCTTCCTCCACTGGCCATGAAATCCATCCAGTTTGCTAAGAGCCCTAGAGTTTGTTCTCTGCTGGCATACATACACTTTGAAAGCCCAGGGTGACACCTCCATGCCATGACAGGAAGATGGAATCAAACCTTGGTGAAAGAAAAAGTTTGTGAAAACTTGAAAATAAAATGAGTGACAAAGAAACCACTACTCATCACTACTGCAATCAGGAACACAAAAGACAGGCTCAGGTGAGCTCTTAAATAATTTTGTAGGCTTCACAATGCCTGGCACATAGTAAATACTATATAAATTTTAGGTATCATCATCATCACCATCATCTTTTAGAACTGGTTGTATTGGTGGATATAAATAGTTGTTAATGACTCATTGTTAACATGGCAGCTTTGATGAAGACCTCCAGAAATCTGGGCTTGATGTATTGTTCTATATTTTTATAATCGACTTTTGTATAAAGGCATTGATAGCGTGCTCAACAGAAATTCAGATGACTAAGCTAGAAGGGATAGCTAACACTCTTGAGTGTTAATGTCAAAATCAAAAAAGATCATAAAAGTCTTGGGTTGAATCTAAAGATGCAATTCAATAGAGAAAAATATAAAGTCTTATACTTGGCTCCACCTAGCTACTAAAATGATTTTTCTTTCTTTTTTTTTTTTTTACACACACATTCACATATGTATTCATATGATCACACACCCTTCTTCCATTATTTTCATAGTGAGAAAGATATCATCAGTCACAGTTATTGCTTTTCTATATAGGAATGTAAATAGTTCATCTTTGATAAGTTCCTTTTGATTTCTTTTCCCTGATTACCTTCTCAGGCATCTCTTCCTTCTTGTGTCTGGATGTCAAATTTTCTATTCAATTCTGGTTTTTTCCTCAAGAATGCTTGAAAGTCCTCTATTCCACTGAATGACCATATTTTCCCCTGAAACAAAACACTCAGTTTTGCTGGGTAGGTGACCCTTGGGTTCATTCCCAGTTCTTTTGCCCTCTGGAATATCATATTCCATGCCCTTCGATCCCTCAGTGTAGAAGCTGCCAGGTCCTGGGCTATTCTGATTGTGTTTCCACAATATTGAAATTGTTTCTTCCTGGCTGCTTGTAGTATTTTCTCCTTGATCTGGGGATTCTGGAACCTGGCTATAATATTCCTGGGAGTTTTCTTTTTGGGATCTTTTTCAGGAGGTGATTGGTGGATTCTTTCAACCTCTATTTTGCCCTCTGGATCTAAAACATCAGGGCAGTTTTCCTTGAGAATTTCTTGAAGGGTGATTTCTAGGTTCTTTCCTTGATCATGGCTTTCAGGTAGTCCAATAATTTTTAAATTGTCTCTCCTGGATCTATTCTCCAGGTCAGTGGTTTTTCCCATGAGATATTTCACATTGCCTTCTAATCTTTCGTTTGTTTGGATCTGCTTAACAGTATCTTGATTTCTCATAAAGTCATTAGCTTCCATTTGCTCCAGTCTAACTCTGAAGGAATGAATCTCCTCAGTGAACTTTTGAGATTCTTTTTCCATCTGGCAAATTCGACTTTTTAAGGCATTCTTCTCCTCATTGCCCTTTTGGGCCTCCTTTGCCATTTGAGTTAGTCTATTTTTTAAGGTGTTGTTTTCCTCAGTCAGGCTGTTGACCCTCATTTCATACTTTTCCTGCATCCTTCTCATTTCTCTTTCCAATTTTTCCTCCACTTCTCTTATTTGATTTTTAAAGTCCTTCTTAAGGTCCTCTATGGCCTGCAACCCGCTCATGTTTTCCCCTGGGGCTTTTGGAGCAGGACTTCTGACCTCACAGTCCTTTTCCAGCTCTATGCCCCCAAAATAGGAGTCTAGGGTTGCATTTTTCTGTTTCCTTTGCCTTGGCATGTTGTCACTTGATTACCTGACTTTTGGGCTTGTTGCCACACTATGGCTTTAAGGCCAGATAGAGGAATTTTCATCCTGAACGTGTGGGGGGCAACTTCCGTTTCTGGCAAGCTGTAAACCCACCCACGACTTCCACCCTAGATCACAATCCAGATCCAGGGAGGTTAAAGCAAGAGTGATTACCCCCCAAGACTGATCGCTGGATCTCCCTACAATTAATTGCAGGCCAGGAGCTGGAGCTGCCTCTGAAAACTACAAAATGGTGTGTCTTCTCAGTGGCTTCTAGCCCCCAGGGGAGGGAGCTGACATATTCCCCCAAATACAGGTCCCAAAGTCCATAGGACACTAACCTCTTACTTTGTCCTAGGCATGTCTATGTTGATAATTCTGGAGTCGCCACAGCTGCTGGTGTTCTGGGGTTCCTCCAGCCTGCTGCTGGCCCTGCCGCCCTGGGGCTAAAACCTCGGCTCATGCGGTCCTGGGCTCTGCTCGGCTCCGCTTCCTGCGCTCTGCACGTTGCGTGCTGCCTGCTTCCAGACCGCTGCACTGGTCCTTCCTGCAGGGCTGCTGGGCTGTCCTCAGCGGGAGGTTAGCTTCTCTGTGTCATTCTGTGGGTGCTGGGGCTCCAGAAGTTGTTCAGAGTCCCCTTTTACATAGTTTGCGGGGAATCTGGGGGCAGAGTGGCTTGGATGAGCTGTTTCTACTCCGCCATCTTGGCTCTGCCCCTAAAATGATTTTTCTAAAGTGTCTGGCCATGTCACTGCCTTGTCCCCTACATAATAAACACCAGTGGTTCTCAATTACCTCTAGGATCCTATATGAAATCCTATATTGGGTCTTTGACGCTCTTCACAACCTAGTTCTGCTCGTCTTTTCAGTCTTTACACGCCTCACTCTCTCATACCTACACTCTACAGCTGACTAATATTGTCCCACTTTCCCTTTTTTGTTCATTACATACTGTACACTCCATCATGTTTTGGTATGGCTGTTTCCTATGCTCTCCCTCCTCACTTCACCTCTTGACATCTGTTGTTGTTTCCCACCTCCCAGACTCAACTCCAATACCACCTTCTGTAGGAGGACTTCTTGGTACCTCAGTCACTTGAGCATTCTTTTCTAAGGTGACCTTTTTTCTAGACTCTATCTACCCTACATGTTGTCTCTCCCATTAGCATGTAAGTTCCAAAATACTCACATGGAATATTTGTGCCTGACCTGTGGGAGAACATTCCAAACTCATATTGGTCCACGACATTGTAACTTGACTCTAACATAGTGATGTCATTTTGGTCTTCTTTGAGAAAGAAGGACAACAACCAACCAAACCAACCAACCAACCAACCAACCAAGTTCCTTGAAGGCAGAGGCTCTTTTGTGCTTTTGCCTTCCTTTGTATTCCCAGGGCTTAGGATATTAGAAGCACTTAGGCCCCAGTGGAGTGACTTTCCCAAAGTGACATTGGCTACAGTAGATACCAGAATCATGGGCATTGTGCCTTTCAATGAACCTGAGGTCATGTCAGGCTTCTTGGCTTATCCCATTGTTGATTCATATTGAGTATGAAGTCTGAAGTAATAAGACCTCAGAATACATTTTCCCAGTAAGTAGAATGTAAGTTTACTGAGTACAAGGAATGCTTCATTTTTATCTCCATATCCTCAAAGCACTTAATGAATATTAATTGAATTAAAAGAGGGAAGGATAATCTCCTTGTATTTTGCCATTGTTAGATCACATTTGGGGCATTACATTTAGTCCTGGAGATTGGGATGGAGGGGAAGGGTGTCACATTTCAGAAAGCATATTCAAACTGGAGCATGGTTGCTAGCATGGGTAAGGTATTGGATCAGTTGAAAGAACTGGGGATGTTTTGGCTTAGAGAAAATTTAGTTACTGATAATTTTAAGTGTTTGGGAAGCTGTCCTGTAAAAGATAGATTAAATTCCTTCTGCTTCAGGGCTCTTCAGGGCAGAATTAGGAGCAATGCATAGAAGCCACAGAGAGGCAGATTTAGGCTGGAGGTAAGGAAAAATATCCTAATGACTAGAGCTGTCGAAAAAAAGGAATGAGTTACCTTAAAGGGTTTGCTTTCACTGGAGGTCTCCAAGCCTCAAGCCAAGGGTGGAAAAAACATTTCTCTGGAATGTTGTAGAGATTTTTGGTCAGACACAGATTGGATGAGAAGGTCCCTGAGGTCCCTTCCATTTCAAGAGCCTGTTAGTATTTGGAGAACTTGGCTTTTAATTTAGAATTCCTCTTCCTTTTGGACTCTGGGTAGGATAGCTTTCATGACTCTGTTGATGTTGCTACGCAGTGAATATTTTTTAAAGCAAAATTATTTCTGTGGTTGTATCTGCTATGGAATCTTGTACACTTCCAATGTATGGGAGATGCTTTGTTTGATGATTTTAAGTGCTGGAGGATCTGAGCAGTTTAAGTATGTATTTTGCTTTACTGAGTTATTTTTATGAAATCAACTAAGATTTTATAGGCTTTGGTGTCTCCCTGTCAGCTGTGATTATGAAACTGTGGTTCGCTGAAGAACACATTTGGTAAATGCTTGCTTGCTCCTTTCTCACATTTATATCAAGACCTCTGATATCCTGAATAAATCTTGTTTGTAAACAGTTGTTTACCTGTTGTTAGATTATGAGCTACTTAAGAGCATGGGCTGGCTTTTGATTCCCTGGCATTTAGCACAATGCCTTGTACATTTTTCAATTGTTTTAGTTGTGTCCAACTATTCATGACCTCATGAACTCTGTGTCAATAAAGTTTTCTTGGCAAAGATACTAGAGTGGTTTTGCCATTTTCTTCTCCAGTGGCAAACACAAGTTAAGCAACTTGCCCAGAGTCACACAGCTAGTGTTTGAGGTCAGATTTGAATTCAGGTCTCCCTGACTCCAGGCCCAGCACTCTATTCACTGAGCTTTCTAGTTGCCACCTTGTACAGAGTAGGCACTTATATTTACTGAATGATAGCAGCCTTACAGACCATTCTGATAAAGATTTCAGAGAGGATTTCAGAGGAAACAGGCATGAGTCAGAATTGGCTGTTTTTTTATAGGTCACTTTATTTTCTGCTAAAATATCTATTTTTTTTTCTTTTGGAGTCTTCTCTTCCTTGAGATAGCTTGAAAATTGACTTTTGAGTATTCCTAAAATTGCACTGCCTGTAGAACAGGTTTCTTTTGTATTTGGAAAGGTTGTTGCCTTCCAGACTTTACCTCCTTCAACATCACTGCCACATTTGTACAGAGTACATAGGGTACCTACTATTCATGGTAGAGTGCAAATATGCTAGTTCCTCTGTGTATTAGAATAAACAAGTTGCTTTAAAATATCAGATCTATTCCATCTTTTTATTGTTCTTTCTTGCTCCAGTTTCATTCATGAATGGACTAAAGATGGTCTAATTTAATTGGATTTCATCAAGTTCTCTGCAGGCACCTTATCTTTCTCCTCAAATTTTTCTTTTTGCTGCTTTGTGGAAGACATTGCTCAAAATCTTCCATTGTTATCTTTCAAAAGGTTTGCAAATAAGCTTGCACTCTAATGCTATATTTGGTCTTGGCAGTCATGCTTTTCTGCTTGGCAAGGAGAAAGAGTGCTTGCTTCTTGTAGTGGTCTTTGAACTTCTTGAGATGACTGGTTGGTATAATCAAATGTCAGTCAAATCAACAAGCATTTATTAAGTGCTCAGTATTGTGCCAGGAACTCACTGTGCTAAGGATTGAGAATACAAATATAAGCAGAGAGAAGACAACATATAAATGGATGCTTGAAAACAGGAAAGGAGAGGGAGTAGGAATGATGGAATGATGCAGGGCATGGTAGAGAAGGTCCAGAGAGTCAGCAAGTGCAGCTTGGAAAGGAGTGAAGGACTTCCTCCTTAAAATGGAAGTTATGGAAGGAACCAATCAGAGAGCAGTCTAGTTATGTTGGGTACTTTCAGGGTGAAGAGGTTTCTCTATAGCACAGTAGAGAAAATCTTCTGGAGATGAGTCAGGAGTGCAGACTGGAGATGAATAAAGACACAGCTGGCCTAGGCTTCCTCCTTAAAATTAATTGTCTTTATTTTTATTCATTTCTTGTTCTCTCTCAGGAGCTGAAGCTTTGCTTAAATACATCAGGCCAGAGCCACTCAAATTTTTCATTGGTGTGGTCCTATCTTTACCTATTCTTCTCAATTGGCATTGATTTTGATCTTTGCTTTAACCAGTCAAAACCACTGTTACAGACAGCTGATTTTGAAGTCATCCACTATTTGTTAATATATAGTCAATATCATTTAAAAATCATATTGTTCAGAACTTGTGATGTTCCAGTACCTCCTCTGACTTTCTTCTTGAAGAAAATATTCACAATTTAAAGTTTTGAATAATATAACATTTTTGGCCTCTCATTTCTTTATCACAACCAGTACTGTACAAGTATTTTTAATTTTTTGTACATATAATACAAAACCTCAATGTACTTATATTTGAATCTTTCCTAATGAATAAATAGAAAGGATTTAATTAGCATTTGCTAAGCACTGGGGTTACAAAATGAAAAGCAAGATGGTCCATGCTCTCAAGGAGCTTACAATCTAATAAGAGATGGGTTTTAGCCATAGATCAGATTGGAAGGTCTAGTAATCCTGAGGGAACAGTGGCATCTTCTTTATTGTCATTCCAAAATTCTGTTTTGGACACTGAATTACTTGACAGCATCAAGGATTTTGGTAGGGAGCACTTTCTTTCCCAAGCCTTCATTAGCTGTGGTTGCCATGGAAGTTGAGCCTTCAGCACCTACAGAGGCAGTTGCCAGGTCATATTTTCACAAGGGTTGATTCCCTGGATGTTGATTGCAAAAGGAATGTTGGATTGATGTTCTTGGGTGTGAGAGAGGCCACTGTTCTTCCTGGGGTTCTTGGGCTTACCTGTCAGTGGTAGTGATGAGATGGCAAGCCCCTCTTCTACAGGGGTTGCTCCAGTAAAAGATGACCATAGTGCTCAGGATAGACAAAACCTGTCTCCTTCAGTGATGACTTATAGGGGCTGGGCAGGAAGCAGGCTATGGGGGGGTGGTGCTTCCATTTCTGGGGCTCTTGCACAACAGGGCTCAAAGGGAGGTGGTGGCCAAGGTGTTAACAGTGGTTTGAGCTTATCACATCCTTTTGTCCCTCCATCAGGATGCCTACCTGCTTCATTTAGGCTGGCTTGCCTGCCCTGCTGGTGGTAGTTGGTCAGTAGTTACCCAGTGTGCGACCCCAAACAACTAAGCAAACCAACATAAAAGTGATTGAAACCTTATACTTCAGTAAGGATGGGCACATGCTTTCTAAATTACTGCCAATACTAGCCATGAAAAAAAAATCAACTGCTAAGGTCAGTAACTTTTTCATAAACTGAAAAATGAATATGAAAAAAACATGTCATTTGTTTTAAATAGTTTAAAGATTACAGAAGCTATTCTGCATCATAATGTGTCAAAACAATGGAGGTATTTATATCTCATTTTCTTCCATCTCTTTATATACACACTACTCTTTGCTATGTTTGGGAGACACAGATTACTTAGAAATATTTTCAGATTTAGTCACTCTTTTCCTTGTCAAAATTTTAAACAGGCACCTGATGTTCTGAGAAATTATTATATTTTGAGTAAAAATATGCTTAGAGATTTATCTTGCATCCTAACTTTCCTTTGATTGCGGATTTCCTTTTATTCAACTGTTTCTGTATAAACTTTTGCATCTATCAAGGACAAAATAAAGAATTGAACAAGGGTTTTTGTTTAATCTGTTTAGCAGTATTTGAATTGGGTCCCAAGCTATTACCATCCCAGTAATGAACATCACATGTTAAAGTATATTCTTCCAAAACTTATATTAAAGCTGAATTACCAAGTTGTTTTCTGCAATTATTTAGAATGGCCCCCATGCCCTGGTAGGCCATCAGCCAACTGAAACTTGTCCCCTGGGTTTTTTTTATAGTTTGTGACGAGTCCTGTCTGAATCATCTGTGAACACCTCACTCTCTTAACTTCCTTTAAGGCTTTTGTTTGTCTATTCCCGTGGCCATGGGATTCCCACATTCATCCCCAACCTTGTAGTTACACTACATGCTTCTTTCAGAATCTCTTACCTAATAGTTCCAGCCTCAGTCAGAAGGGCAGCCATGAATCCCATGATACCATATTGGATGGACATGGTGATTTCTCCAAGCAATTTCTCAGCAATTTTCTGAAATAGATTGTGCCCTATCTAAACTTTCAAGTCTTCCTTCCAAAGTGCGCCTTGCACAGTCTTCTGCACATTGTAGTTGTGTGAGTTTTTATTTGTGTAGTAATGGTATATGTGCAGTAATGGTAGATATAGAGTGCTGGGGCCTGGAGTCAGGAAGACTCATGTTCTTGAGTTAAAATCTGGTCTCAGACACTTACTAGCTGTGTGACCCTGGGCAAGTCACTTAACCCTGTTTGCCTCAGTTTCCTCATTTGTAAAATGAGCTGGAGAAGGAAAGGGCAAACCACTGCAGTATCTTTCCCAATAATCCACATGGGGTCACAGAGTGTCAGATATGACTGAACAACAAAAGTTGTTATTGTTTCTTCTTTTGAGAACCATTTTCTTCTATCCTCAAGTATCTGATGTTCTTGGCAACACCACTTCTGCATTAATGTCACTGTGTATCGTTGTATGTTTGCTTGCTTTGGAAGAACTGGTCAAGTTCTTCCCAATTTCCAGCCCCACCCCCACCCCCACCCCCTTTACTTGGCTTTTGAGCTCTTCTGTTACCTGGCCCCAATATCTATTTGTCCAGTCCTATTACCTCGTACTCCAGTACCTACATTGTTCTAGTTAGGCTGGTCTCTTCGCTATTTGCCAATACCATGTTCCCCTATCTGAAATGCCACCTTCTCTTACCTAAATAAATCCTGTTTTCAAGGCATAGTTGTTCTCACCTCTTTCCTACATTTTCTCTTACTACTCTAGTCCAAATTGGCAAAAAGTTTTTTTCCCCTGTTTCATGTGTTAGCTTTGCCATTCCTCAGATTATAAACTCTTTGAGGGAGATGACTATGTCACATACTATTTACCCACCATAACATCTAAGCATTGTACAGGGCACAGAAATCCCAAGTATGTATTTTTTAACTCTTTTGGAAATGATCAAAACATCAGAGAATATTATCAGCTCTAAGAAATCTGAAGAGATCATCTCATGAGCTCTAAGAACTCATTTTAAGAAACAATCTGACAACCACACAGTATTTTAACTCTTTGTACTATGTACTGAGAAGGGATCCAAAGGCTTCACCAAACTTTGATGAGAGTCTATGGTGCAAAAAAAATGTCAAGAATCCCTGATATAGTGCAATCTCTCATCATTTTATAGATGAAGAAATCAAGGCGCAGAGAAGTATAAGTGATTTCCACAAGATCACATAGTTGGATAGTGATAGATTAGTCTAGAATAAGTCTTACATAGCTACAGGTGACCAATATGAAAATGAAGACAATACTTTGCACTATCTAAATTTTAAGTAATTTATTTCAGTAGAAAGATTTCTGAAATCTGCACTTAAATTCATTTTAAACTAGCTTATGCAAACACACAGATCACACGCGCACTCACATATTAAAAAAACAAAAATTCCAACGAGCCAAGATGCACATCACTCAACGAGATCATAGTGCAATTGAGTTTCTCTATCATGACTGTACCCTGGGGTAACCGGGATAAAAAGGAACAAAAATGGCTTGTGTTTACTGCATGTTAACACTATTTCCTATCTACTTGGATATTGATTCCCACAGATTTTGATCCTCATGAGATTAAATCGTATGACTCTCTCCTCCCCACAAATACACTCTAGCTGATCTTGAAGCAATGAGCTTGTCAATAATCAAGGTGTCAAAAGCCCTAGAAATCCTGGTAATTTATTAACAGGTATTGTTCTAGAGCCTCTCTCTTTCATTATGTTGCAACTTGTTTGCTTAATATGCTATCATTGGATCATGTTTGTGAGTAGCATTAGTAAGACATATATCATAAGTGGAAACTTAACGCTGCTAGCATCAAAAGACCTAATAGTCATACTGCTTTTTGTTTGTTAATTCAGGAAAGGCATTCACCCAAAGCCACCCATTCCATTCCAACAATCCCACCACTATTCCACAGTAAATAGTTGGACTCAAAATTTAAATTTCACTCTGCTAATAACTCCAAAGGACCTGGTTAACCTTTCACTGGGCTTCAAAGACCCATTAAATAGTTGATTATGCCCGTTCAATATCACACTAGCCCTTTAAAAAGGAAACATTTTAACACAGTGTATTAGTTGAACAGTAGCTCCAATTCTTATGAACTCAGAAATAAATGTTTCACGCTTTTAGAAAAATACTTAGCTTTCATTAGTAAAAATTAATTTCATTTATTTCCTCTCTTCATTTTATATATTCTGAGCTTAAAACCCTCCCATATTCAAATAATGCTTACATAAATTTTGGTGAAAGATTATTCTTGAAATTAGTTTTTACTAAAGAGTAATTATAAAATTAAAGGGAAATATTTCATAAACTTTAAATGATATTAAATGAGGGCACTAGAAAGTTGATGCTGATGATGTCTAGCTTTCCTGTTATATTTTCAAGAGAACATAAAGATGAATAGTTTAATGACTGACTGACCAAACTAAGGAGAAGGTCTCATTACTGGCTACAACACAATCTTAAACTAAGAGCTAGTCAATCTTCAAGCCCAAGATTTTAGCAACTATAGAACGGTTTCCCCTTAATACCTTTTCCCTTGTTACATTTTATCCTTTCCCAAAGCTCTTGAGAAAGACCTTATATTTATTCTTTGTTGACAGAAGCATCTCTTAACAAGACATCAGATAGTTCTCAAACTGTTTTTTTAAAAGGATTTGTTTAATGATAAGGTTTAAGGTACAGGACAGAAGGGCATACAGAGAGGTAGTATGTCTAAAAAGGCTCAAAACTCTAAGGAGGATTCTGATAACAACCTATAGTCACCTATTAACATATGTTCTCAGTCTTAGGTTTAGCTGGTGGAGAGAGGAGGGATAGCACACACTCTTGAAAAAAGAGGAGGCAGCATGCAAACCATTTTTGTTATTACACTCTCTGCCCTAGAATTGGTCTTCAAATTGATAAGGCACTGACCAAATTTTTTTACACTATATAACTTGAATCTACCCTTTCAATAAGCTCAGTGTTTGTATATACAGATTTCTTTTTATTAGAACCCTCCATGTAGAATGTCATCTAAGACACAAGCCATTTTTGGGGAAAACAAAAAAAAGGCATTGAAATAATTTTTAAAAGACTGATTTCACATGGAGAATAATTCATCATCAATGTGATTTAATACTAGTTCTCACATTCAGAAGCCTAGAGAAGGCGGTATATACCACATTGACCGTGAAAACAATCTGACTTTTTTTTTTTTAAAGAATATAAATTGTTTAAACAAAAGGAAAACCCACAGTAAAATGCCATTAAAAAAGTCAGACAGACATCAATACGTGCTTTTTGTCACATCTAGACTTAGAATAGTCGTGTTATTATTCTAGTAGGACATAATCTAATTCCCCATTTGCAAAAAGGGATCCAATTATTCATTAGGCCTTTGGAGTCTGAGATTTTGTTGCAACAAAAAAGGCCTTCTGATGGACAACACTGTTGTAGTTAGTACCTCATTCTCAGAGCAAGATGTGACGTTGGACTAGTAATTTAATTGTGCTTCAGGAAATGGCTGGAAAACCAACAAGAGAACTAGAATCTCTTTTTGACAAAAATGCAAGTCTTCCATTGTTTGTTGATTCATTTTTCATTTGATAGCCTTTATCTGTATTACAGCAATAACCATGTAAAGCACAGAGTCTGACTTAAAAAAACAAAACTGGAGTATAGTTTCAACAAGAAAAATTTAAAATAAGCCTAAATGGTCAGATAAAACTTGAAGCACAGCAAAGAAGAGCAAACGGAATTCAGAAGACTACTTATTAAAGGACCCAAAACATAATAATGCATTTCAGTCAGTCTCCTAACATTTCTTATGGCCCTCTATAATAAGTCTTCTGGAAGACGATTAAAAATCAAATACCATGCTGCTATAATCATCCTTGCTTTCAGTAGATTGAACATGTAGCTATATCAAATATCAACACAGTTCATACAGTACATAGTGCAGTAGTCATATGGCATTTTCCACAGGAAATAGTTTTGTAAAAATGAATCACATGCCTAGGAAGAAAGAATACTTGAACTCAAACTGTTTGGATTCCTTTCTGTAATGTCAATACAACTAACATTCACACAATGGAGAAAAGGAAGGTGTGTTTGACCAACTCTCTTTTAAGCCTCACAAATGTGGAGAGGTTCCTAAAAACAAAACTCTGAAGACAGAGCATCTAAAGCTTGAACATGGATGGGAATCACTAGTAGATGTACACATTCAAAGTAAAATGAAATTTACGTTAGTTCCTAAACTTTTAGAATTGAGGCCTTCTTTCTATACTAAAAATACATTTATTTCAATGTTAGAATAAGTTGTTAAACATGTGCCTCAAGTGAAGTGTTTGCTGATGTCCATTCAAGGTTCTGGACATGTGACTTCTAGGGCTTATTCCTTAAATCAGTTTAAATTCCCTCCTAAGTAAATTACTTATTGTTGGTAAGAGGAGGGAGGGAAAAAAGGACGCACTTATGATCTTATTTCAAACATACAGAAATTGTAGTGACAGCAGGCTTAATAAGACAGCAAAAACACTTCTTTATCTTCTACTGAAACACTTAGGAAATGTGGTTAAGAACTTTAGTGATTTTGCTATGCTAAGAAATTCATCTGAATGAACATCAGTAAAACAAAAGTAGTGAACTTCTGGACTGTACCTATGTTTTAATTGATGACTATTATTTGCAAATGTAATGAAACATTATTTTGGCATCAATGACAAATTTCTTGAAAAGGACCAATCTGAAGTTAGAGATAAATCAAGAATCTTGAATATATCTGTGGGCCAAGTGGAATTATTACAGTCAAATTTCGGCAGTTCTTCCATGCATAAATGGATTAAAGAGCTGAAAATATCAAACACACCTTCCAACACAACAGGGTTCTGTCTTTGGCAAAACTATGACATCAGGCTCTGACTCCCAGTTGCATATTTTTGCTCTAACATGAGAACAGAATGGTTAGCCTGCAACATTAGCTTATATATATTTAAAAATCCACAGGTATCTCACCCACATTAACTCTTTTAAAGTATACACACTGTCAAAAACACTTATTTCTGAAAAGAAACAAAACACATTAAGGAATTTTTAAAAATGAAAGACAAAATTAAAGATGTGCAAAGTCTACATAGTAATACTGCTGGCTATGCAGATGGTGTCTTTGCTATATACCCAACATGGGTCAGACTTGGGGGATGCATGAATTGAAAAACGATGCTCTTTCTGCCATCTTCCAATCCATGTCACTTTCCAAAAAAAAAAAAACATTTTGAAGTCAAAACCATTATCTCATACAACAGACAAAAACAGAAGATAATGGACACTAAATCAAATGTTTCTAACTGTCTTATATCAGATACGTACATCCTTTTCAGAAACAAAAAGAAATCTACAGAATTTAACACTTAGAAAGACTTCAGTCTCATAACATCCCCTTTCTCACCATAATTGATCCCTATTTATTTCTGGGTTTAATAATATTACCTGTTTAAATTTCACTGGATCAAGGGTGAAATACTTATGGTAAAAAGAAAAAAAAGGTAACACTTTCTAAGAAAATGTGTGTAAAATTATTCATTTTCTATAAGGCTAATTTTATAATAGGAATGAAGAAATAGAAATCAATTCCTAGAAAATGTCATGTGATATTTCTTAATTTGAACTACTTTTAAAATACAAGAGGGCCTCAAAAGTTTACTTAATGATAACTGTGCAGCTGACTAAACAGTTCATCTTTGTTCCAGTGCTCACTTTAAAGTTCTGAGGCGACAGGATTTAGACTGTATTGTAATCACACTTTTCCTCCTCTTTATATTTCTGTAGTTAAATGGAGTGTTGCATAGAAGACAGCAAAATTTGGTAATTCAAAACGTAGATATAAAATTTAACTAATAGGATATGATTCCCTGTTAAAGGTCTTTACTAAGTTTCTAAAAAAAAGGCTTATTATAAAGGGTAACTTGTAGAAGGAAGGTTTTAAAATTTTAATCTATGTCTCATATTCATTCATATATTATATATTTTCCCTTCCAAAATGATTGTTTTACTACATCCATCTTAAGGTAAAAAAATTTCCATGTTCAATTTATTAAAAAAACCAAAATCATGTACACAGTGGGAAGACTTTAAACACAATGTGCTACCGAGTTTCTTCTCGAATAATAATTAAAATGAGTAATTTCAAGAAAATAAACTCTGGCACTCTGTAATTTAAACACTGTAAAAGGAAAGTTCCTGAATTCTGATCCCATCAAGTATGTAATATCTTACTGACATAAATCACACGTGACTGGAAAACTGGATGATGCTTCCAATTATGTAATATGGGTATTGTGAAATCACCTTTGGGTAGGATGTCTAGTTTAAGATTACAATTCTCTCCTAAGTTTCTCTCCCTGTCATCCAATAATGCAAATGCCTGTAGACTCAGACAATGAGACTAAATTTTAAACCCAGTTAGAAATATCCATGCTTTTCTGGATCTTTCAATAAAAACAATTCTCCCCTCCTCTCTCCCTTTGGGGTCTGGTGTATGACTACTCAGCCTTTGTGTCTCCTGAAGAAAAGAATGTTCCCCATACAGTACTAAGAATTGCAAGTTTAGTGTTTAAAACAACAATAAAAACATTGACAACAACAATACTTCCCCCACCCCCCCCCAATCACATTATTACAATTACAGTTCTTCCACTCTTGGTCTGAGAGAAAAGTGTGGGGCTACAGACGAATGGAATATGAGAGAAGTTCTTAAAGTGAACTGCTGGTATAATCCCTAGAATGTGAAAATTTCTTTACATCCATAGTTCAAACCCAGCTCCTAAAGTAACCCTTAAGAAATGTTTTACTTTTTTCTTTAAAGAATATCTAAAAAATGTGATTCCCTCCCCCCCTCCAAAATTAGTAGAAAGTTAAAAGAAATTCAAACTAGCTACAATCTACCCTAAGCACAGCACCGCCAGAAGTCTCACACACACTATTTGGTGTTTCATGTTGTTTTTCCTTTCACTCTTTAAGGCAGTGGTTTCCACAGGTCAGTTCAGAGAAAAGAAGCATGGTCCATGGCAGTTCATGTTGCAACTCCAATTCACTTTGGGAGTATCACTCATTGTGAATCCATTCCCTGAAGTGAGTGCTTTTTGTTTGTTAGAGGCCGAGCCCGCAGGTGCTGTCCTGGCACAGGTTTGTAAAGCTGGCACCTGTTCATCAGGTCCTTACTCCACACTGGTGAGCCACAGTTCATCTGTCTTCTTTTTTTTAGGTTTTTTACACTTTTATTCAAAAGTCATCAAGTTGGTAGGAACCTGAAAAGACATAACAGTTATAACTTGGATTTTTATCAAACAGTCCCAATATCTTATGTCATCCAGGCAAGAAGTTCATGTCAAACTTTCTAATTTGAGATTATCCAGGGAATCCAAATTGTAAATTAAAAAAAAAATAATATAGTGTACTAAAAACCTTCTCAGTCTAGTACAGTGGTGTTGGACTCAAATAGAAACCTAAAAGCCCCACAAATTATCTAAGTCATATTGTGCTTCTGGTCATTTTGTTAAATGTTTCCCAGTTATATTTTAATCTGGCTGCTAGACTGCAGTTTTGCTGGCAGCAAATTTGACACCTTTATTTTAGAGGGTCTAGAAGAAAAAAAAACCCACCACAACACAGGCATGTAGATCAAAAAAAGCTCAGCCAAAGTCTTTGAAGTGAATTAATATGTGAAAAAGAAATCCTTTGACTCCACTAGAGGAAATACAGAAATTCGATTTAATGAACATTTATTAAGTGCCTACTGTATGCCAGGCATGTACTAAATGCTGCGGATACAAAAAGAAGCCAAGACAGTCCCTGCCCTCGAAGAGTTTATAACCTAACGGGGGAGACACTGTGTAAACAAATATATACAAAGTAAGCTACATATAGGATAAACGGGAAAGAATTAAAAACAGTGAAAGCATTGGGAAGAGTTAAGGGAAGGCTTCCTATAGAAGGTGGGATTTTAATTGGGACTTAAAGGAAGCCAGAAGAGATCCCAAACGATTTTTCTTCTGGTTCTCTGTAATATATTGTTTTAGTCAGTGTTGGAGCTATTTTCAGCAGTTTAATTACTTGAGGGTGGTAGAAAGTGCTTTCATGTGTTTCATTTAGACAATCCCTCCAAACAAACAAACAAAAAGTCTAAAAGAATTAATGTACTTTCCAAGAAGAAGTTACTGTATTGAGGCAACATTTTAAGAGATCATGTATTCTACTTAGGAAAACACCCATGAAACAGGAAATAATTGAAAAAGACCCTTGGCAAAGCCAAAACTGATGTTACCAAATCCATGCACTAAAAATTAGTGTGGTTTAAGGATCATTTCCACTATAATATGTACCTCAATAGTCTCTAAAATATCATGTCATAACACATTTAGATGAGAAAGAAAAGTTCCATAATGACCTTTAGTCATGAAAAAAAAGGTTTATGTTCAGTTAGAAAGCAAGGAAGTATATAGTTTATTTTAGAAAGAGTTGGGTTTTTTTTGTTTGTTTGTTTTTGTTGTTTTTTTCAAGTGGTTAAAATAAAGTCCTGGAATATCAATTCAGTGATCTGGAAAATTCACTTATGTTCCTCATCTTATTTCTCACCTACACTGAATGATGAAGAAAAAACCCCAGCAGCTCACTTTTACATATTTTATGTTTATAAAATGGGGTTGAAAAAGCACTATCATCCTCAATTTACAAATGAGAAAGGTGAGGCTCAGAGAAGTTAAATTAATCAGATAAGGTCCAGCTAGCGAGTGGCTGGGTCAGAGCTGGAGCCTAGCACTCAGCACTCAGGCTTCCCCTCTGCTATCACCATGCTGCCTTTCTGCATTGGACATTACTCACCATTAGCAGCAGGGTCAAATCCCTAATGACTCATTTCCCCTGCCGTGAACTTGGAATAAAACTATGGGCAACTCATAACTTCTCTAGGCTCCTGTTTCCTTATCATACACATAAAGAGGAGCTTAGATTGTATATCATCTTACATTTGTATAATGTTTTAGTTTAAAAAGTACATTAATGTATTTTGATATATTTAGTGTCTTACAGCTTTAAAATTCTATGTAAATCCTTTGAAGACTATTTCTAAAAAGAAATGTTAGCCAGTAAAAATAGCTGTTAATTTTGTCTTCCAGTAATAATGTAATACAAAGATTTTCTCTCATTATCAAATTTTTAAACACACCCTGGTAGAAGGATGAGTGGTATTTCACGAAAATTATGGTGTCTATATAAGGAAAACAGGGGGGGGAGCTAGTTAGGACTGAGAGAGACAATAGGTAAGTAGCCCAATTGTTACACTAGCATTTGAGAGCTGTGAAAAGAACCAGAGGAAGACTTCTAGTATGACAGATTAGCTATTCTCTAGAAAACTCATGGAGTCCTGGACAAGAGTTGAACATGATCAGAAGATGTTGGAGTTGGTCAGTATAGGGACTGTGCTCACAGTATGTGGAATGTGCTCACTGCTCACTTCTGCCTGTGGATAGTTAGTTACCGCAGAGACTTGGCTCATGAACAACTTTCTAGAGAAATCTCTGTGGGGGCTCTTATTTATAAATACTCTGCCTACCCAAATCATCTCGTGCTCATTGGCTTGGGGAGCCCTTCAGAAGAGCACAAGCTTTTTGAGGGTAGGGACTATTTTGTTTCTTGCTTTGAATCTCTAGTTCCCTGCACATAATACGAGCTCAATAGATGTTAAATGGGCATGCATGAGTGAAGGAAACACTCATGCTCAGATGGAGTATTGTCAGTCTAGTCACTAATTTTTTTGTTATGCAAATTCATTTCTAGAAGCCATCTTGATACCAAAAGTTGTAAATTACCCTCTCTGGCTTCTGAATGGAAACTTCTGACGTTAAAGCGGTGAGTTCAAAAGCTAATGTTTGAGTCCTGTGGTAGAAAAGCCATAGGAACATAGTGGGGAGAAGTATGATTTCCTTTTACTGTCTTTTATTTCATCCAGATTGCTTATATGAGAGCTCTGACAGCTGAGTGAATTATCCAGGGTTTCTCTCACCATCTCAATCAATAATTTTAATAAAAGCTATCATTTATGTTGTACTCCAAAGTCTGCAAGGTAGCTAGGTGACACAGTGGAAAGAATACTGGGGCTAGAGTCAAGAAGACTCATCTTCATGAGTTCAAATCTGGTCTCAGACACTTACAAACTGTGTGACCCTGGGCAAGTCACTTAACCCTGCTTGTTTCAGTTCTTCATATGTCAAATGAACTGGAGAAGGAAATGGCATACAACTCCAGTGTCTTTGCCAAGAAAACCCCAAATAGTGTTAGGAAGAGTCAGACATAACTGAAAAACAATTGAACTGAAAAAGCTTGCAAAATGCTTTATATATTATTTTATTTGAGTCTCATGATGACCCTGTGGGATGAATGTTATAATTTGCCACATTACAAACAGCACTCTTCAAGGTGGCTGGCTATTCTTGGGTCATTCATCACTCACTCTGGCTTCAACTTTCTTTGCTCTACCCTCTCTCATTAATTGTGTTCATCTTTCTTTGATTCTCTTCCTACTCCCCAACAATAGCTTAAAAACAAAACCAAACCCAAACAAATGACTCTTTCTTTTGTCCTTTGCCTCAGTTTACTTCATATTTAGGCAATCCTAACAGAATTTTTATGGGGATATTCTCTTCTAAAAGTGACCTCAAACATCACCTACTCTACTAGGTACCTGAACAGGAACCTTTCTTTACAATATGCTCCAAAAGAAGTCATTTGGCTTCTACTCAAATAGCCTCAACAATAGAGATCAATAATAATAACCAGCACTCACATCATAACAGTAGGTCACGCTTGCCAAGCTTTTTCCTCCTGACACCCATGTGAAGTGGGCAGGAGCCTCAGTATCATCATCTTGATGGCATAAGTGGAGACTATGGATCTAAGCAGGTAAGTGCAAGACTCAAGTGTGGTTTGAATTTCGGTCTTGTGAATCTGCTCTGAGCACCTCTATTCCCTAAGTGCTCTGCTGCCCGTTTTCATTTTGCTACTTGCCTTGGTTTCCATCTTCTATACATAATCTTCATTGATATCTTTTTAGCATAATTCTGAATTGCTTTTTAAAAAAAGTTAAACTAAATCTACTATAACTGTGAGACAACTAGATTTGGTTAATAAGTGCTCATTCATGTCAGGCTCTCTAAAGACAGTGAGTGTACTTTTTTCCTCTTCACTGGGATCACTTCTGTGTCTTTAGAATTTTATGCAGGAGAGCTTCCCATCCCTCTTGTAAAATGTTAGATCACTAGATCCCACTAAACCTTTCTCTGAAATCATCATCAAGCATTTATTAAGTATTTATTATGTGCTAAGAACTGTGATAAAACCTGTAGATGCAGAGAAAAACTGAAAACAATCCCTAACCTTAAGCAACTTATATTCTAATGGGCAGAATAATCTGTACAAATTTGTACGAACTTATACAGACTGAAGTGAACAGAACTAGTAGTAACAGACTATTGTAAAGATGGGTGTAGTTCTTTGTGCTCAAAGAAGACCAAAATGACAGTACTATGTTGGGGTCAAGATACAGTGTGTCCGACTGTGGCTAATCAGACCAATTAAGCTCAGAGGCTCTCCCACAAGTTGGGCACAGATAGCCCATATGAACATCTCTAAATTTGTGCATTTCACTTTTCTTTTGAGCTATTGCAATACTGTTTTGCTCACAGAACACAGCACCTCCTTTAATGTGGGCATACCAGGCTGGGCAGTCCTGTGCCAGTGTCTCCGTGTCTCACAATTGATCACAACGTTCTTCAGAGACCTTGAGAGTGTCCTTGTATTTGCTGCTTCTGATCACGAAGTGAGAGCCTGCCTTGTGTGATTTCTCCATAAAGAGTCTTTTAGGCAAACGTCTGTTTGGCATTCAAACTATGTGGCCAGCCATCAGAACTGTGCTCTCTGCAGTAGAGCTTGAATACTTGGTAGATCACCCTGAGAAAGGACCTTAATATCTGGTACCTTATCTTGCTAGATGATCTTCAGAACCAGCCTAAGACAATTCAAATGGAAGTGGCTCAGTTTCCTAGCATGGTGCTGGCATACTGTCCAGATATCACAGGCATGCAGTAACGAGGGCAGCACAATGGCTCTTTAAATCTTCAGTTTGACAGGCAGTCTAATACCTCTTTTCTCCCACAATTTCCTTCCTTCTCCCAAATGCTGAGCTAGCTCTGCCAATGTGTGCATCAACCTCATTATCAATATGTATACTACTACCTAAGTGAATTTATCCATAGCACTCAACATTTCTCCATTAACGAGTGGTTTCCAGTATGGATAGTACAGTGCTGTCTGGTAAAGAGTTCCTCTTTACTTGGCATTAATTGCCAGGCCAAATTTAGCACAAGCAGCAGAGAACTGATCCAAACTCTGCTGCATCCAGCTTCAGAGGCTACACTGAGTGCTCAATCATCTGCAAACAAAAAGTCACCCACCAACTCCTCCTCCACTTTAGTCTTGGCTTGTAGCCTTTTCAAGTTAAATAATTTACCATCAGTGCAGGAGTTGACCTTGATGCTAATTTTGTCCTTTGGCTTCTGACAACACGGCTGAAAAAAACATCATGATAAAAGGCATGGGACTAAGCACATAGCCCTGCCTCACTCCATGGTGACTGGGAAAGTACAAGAGTATTGTCTACTATCCAGAACCCAGGAAAACAAGCTATCATGAAATTAATGTACAATACTAATTAACTTCTCCAGGGAACTAAATTTTGCCATGATCTCCCATAAGTCCTAAAGACTAGCATTATCAAAGGCCTTGGACAGATGGACATTGTGTACAGACCTCTGTTCTGCTCCTGGTATTTCTCCTAGAATTGTTGGGCAGCAAACACCATTACTGACCATTACTTGGCCTTTTCTGAAGCCACACTGGCTCTCAGGTAGATGACTAACTTCCAGGTGAAGGATCAGCCTATTAAGGAGGGCTCTGGAAAGAATCTTGCTAGCAAGGACAAAGAAAAAAACCCAATCCCCTCCTCTTCCCTCTTTCCCCCCTTCCCTGTCACAGAAAAATCTATTTCCTTTAAACTACTGAGGAATAGCCTCCTCTTGTCACACAGACCAGAAAATTTTATTGAGCTTTTATATGAACAATAGACCCCCTGCCCTGTAAATCTCTGGTGGAACAGAATCAGCACTAGGTGCTTTGCCATGGGAGAAGAGCCTAAAGGCATTCAAAACCTCATCTTCAGTTGGAAGTTTGGCTAGAGAGGGGCTGAATTCAACTTGAGGTATACAGTCAATGGCTTACATATTGACTGATGACGGTGTGTTGAGAATGCTATGGAAATATTCTGCTCATCTCTCCAGCATTACATTCTTATCACTAATCAATATGGCTCCATCAGTGCCGAGTAGCTGAGATGCACCATAGGTCTTTGGCCCATAAATAGTCTTCAGGGCATCATAAAAATATTCTAGATTATTACTAGCAGTGTAAAATGGAATTTTCTCTCTCTTCTTACTGAGCTAAGAATCCTGCATTTCTCTAAGCTTTGCTTGTACTTCACTTTTGAAGGAGTTAAATCCTGCCTTCTTAGAGTGAGACAGCCTAACTAGCTATCTTGATGGTAAGCCCTGTGGAGTTCTTGTTTTTTTGTTCCCCAGTTTCTGAATTTCTCCATCATTTTTTTTTTTGTCAAACCAATTTTGATGTTTTTCAGTGTTCTGACCCAAATGAGCAAATGCAGTGCTGTACACCAAACCTCTGAAAGCTGCCCACTCCTTTTTTGCTGCATTCTTGCCAACTGTGTTGGCTCAACTTTCTCTACAAGTTAGCAACAAACTGTTCACCCTGGGAGAAGTGCTTTAATCTGCTGCTATAAGTCTCTTACCCTGGGGCTGCTGCTTTCATTGAATGTTACCCTTGGAAAGAAAAAGTCTATGATCAGTCAAGCACTCTGTGCCCCCCGTTGCTGTCCTCACTCTCCCCCCGTCTCTTCTCCTTATAATCACAGTCTATTTAAACATCAACGTCTGCTACAAGGGTACATTCACAGTTTTATTGTGTTTAGGTAAACAGAAGACAGTGTTGGTGATGAGATGCACAAGTCTTCAGCACAAGTGACTGCTGTGGCTGCCATTTCCTCTTCCACTCTTCCCAAGAACTCCCTGCCATATATGATAGTCTGCACCTAACTCTGGCATTAAAATCACACAGAATTATGAGCACACTGTTGATGATGGTCTCCATGTCCTCATAAAAATTTTCTCTGACTTCATCAGGGTTTGTCATGGTGGGAGCATAGTACTTCCCTGCAAATGGCAATCAGATTGCTGGTCACTCCTTTTGGGAGGCACACAAGCTTGCTAACTAGATCAGTATTGATTGTGAGACCTGTGCCAGCTCTGTGGTGTTTTCCAGCACTGTGGTCGCTGCAGAAAAACATGTATCTAGCTCTGGCTTTGGTAAGCTGGCCTTCATTTGGCAGCCTGGTTTCACTCAGGCTTCCTACTTAGATGTGAAGCTGGCTAAGTTCTCTCACAGCAAGAATTGCTCACCTTTCAGGTCTACTAGATTTCTTGTTGTCCATTAAGAATGTACACATTCCACGTACTAATAGTGAATGGAATCATCTTTGCACAAGTTTTTGTATATTTTTTGTGTTTTTGACCACAGGGTGGGATTCCCGTCTGCTGTGGTAAACAGTCCAGGGTTGAGTGATGCAGACAGTTCGTAGGGCACCTTTTCTAGCCCCATCTTCACACCAGGCGGTGAGCAGTGTGGTCCTTAAAAAGAGCAGCTCAAACACCCAAGGGCGTTGCAGAATCCCACTACTGCTTCATTTCCTATGAATCTATGGGTTGCCTGGGTGTGGGGTTGACTATAGATCCCAGTGTATCTGCACCTGCTACTTTGTTACTTGCCTTTAGCTGCAGGACTAAGGTTAGTAAAAAATGGTAAAATGATATGGGTGATGCCTCTCACCTTGGATTTACGCGAGGCAGAGCTGTGTTAAACTGTTGGCCTCACTCCCCCTTTCAGAGTCATCCAAGTCCAGTGGCAGTACAAAAGTCAAAATCACTGTTGATGCAGCATGTCTAACCAAAGTAAGCACTCCACAGCACCTGCTTCCACTGCCTTTGTGGCCTGTTGGAGCAAACTGCTCACATCTGTTCATTCTGCTGGGGGACCTCTTCACATGCTTGGGGAAACACCTCCTAACTCACCGACAGGTTGGAGCCTCCTGGTTTCCCTCAACCTAGTTCAGTCTGTCTGCAGAAACTGTTTACCAGGGGGTGGCTGCTATGCATGCTGCAGCTTCTTGAGAGGTGGGTGGCAGGTGGACACCAAAGGCGGCCCTCACACCAGAGGTAGTGGTCTTCTCTGACACCTGTGCACCCGAGACAAAGGGGCAAAATACAATGGCAGCAATGCTGCACACCTCTTCACCAGGAGAGAGTTTAGCCAGACTAATCGGAATATTTATAAGGTTCAATTTAAAGACTTTAATTTTATCACTTCATTTTGTGATTCAAGATACTTAAGAATTTCTCCAATCATTCTGGAACTTCTATTACTATTTGGGGATATGTTCTTCTTAACTTCTGCCTTTGCAAGGCAACTAGGAGGCATACGGAAGAATTTGTTATACTTAAACACAAGAAGGCCTGAGTTCAAATCCAACCATAGAAACTTATAAGCTGTGTGACCTTGGACAAGTCACTTTGCCTTTCTCAGTCCTCAGTGTCCTTCAACTGTAAAATGGGGATAATAGTATCCCAGAGTTGTTAATTTTAAAGATACTCAACTTTGAAAGATTTAGTAACTCTGATCAACTCAATGACCAACCACCATGCCATGACAAAACATGGCATCTACCTCCAAGAGAGAACTGAGGAACTGAAGAGTCAGAGTGAAGTTTACTTTTTTCTATTTCTTTCTTTCACTTGCTTTTTTGGGAGGGAGGAGTAGGGGAGGAACCATACCTAATATGGAAATCTGTTTTACATATCTACACATATTTGTAAAGGGTTTTATTTTTCTTGCCTTATCAATGGGTGGTGGGGAAAGGGTGCAAATTTGGAACTGAAAATAAAATTAAATCGAATAAAAACAAAGGCATATACAAGATATATATCTAGTAGATTACAAGTTACTTTTAGAGGTAAAGGCTCGGAAGCCATGATGAATTTGAAAGACCTCCCAAAGAAGGTGGCATCTGAGCCAAGCTTTGAAAGGAACTGAGAGACTATAAAAGGCAGGGGTAAACTGGAGTGCATGGGGGGGACATGCAAAGGCGAGGAGATGGGAAATGAAGCATTGTGTGCGATGAGTAGAAAGTAGGCTGATGTGGTTGGATCAATTTTCTTCCTTATCATCAACTTCACAAGAAAGTGATGTTACTCTAGTAAGTTACTCTAGTTTCTACTTAACCTGTTTCTCCTTGTCAAATTAGAATTAGCTCCAAAATAGTAGTTCCTATTATTTCTTCTATCTTTTGAAGGATGAATTTATAATTAAAGCTTGTCATAACCATTAATTCCCCTACTTTTGCAAGAGAGGGAGTTCTAGCCAATATCCAAATAGGCAAAGTCTCCCTATCACTGTTTTTTGTGCCAGGTCTGAGAAGTTACCCAAACTCTTCATCCAACTCCTCCTTCTGCCTAGATAATGTCTAGATTACCTCCATGACAGTACCATTTCTTTCTTCCTCCAATGATCCTTATCCAAATACCCCCAATCATGCTTCCTTACTTAGCTTCTTAGATTTCTTTACTCATCACCTCTAACATAAATGACATTCATATAATACTATAAAGTCTGCAAAGAGCTTAATATATGCTGTCCAGCTGAATCTTATAAAAATTCTGTGGAGTTATAATAGGAGATAAATTACACTAAAATGATTCTGAATATAAGTATGTCTTCTTAATATACAATGCTACTCCATATTATTCAATAGGGATAAAAACCTCAATAACTCCAAGTGAATAATTGCTTTCAGGTTGGACAATCCCCATGAAGCTATCATAGCCCAGGTACGTGCTCTGGGAAAACAGCAGACTTCACTGTTTTTTATATCAGGTTGAAACTAGCAGTTTCACAATATCTCAGCAAGGAGTCACCAACCCTAACTCCTCAGCTTCTTCTTTGACCATAACATCATCTAAGGCAAACTAGGCTACCTTTCACCTCAATTTTTGCCTAGCCTTTAACTACTGACTGGGCATTGCCTCAGACAAACTGAGACCTGGGAAACACCTTAGCTTAAAAAGGCCAAGGTCTCTCTCCGTGTCAGGGGCTATCACCTGTTTTCTTGACCAATGCCCTGCCACTGGACTCCAATGACTCTGGAGGAGAGCGTGAAGCTGATGACTGTACAAGTCAAGACATCACCCTCCTGATGTCATCGGTCCTCTCTGAGAACGAATGACAAACAACAGCAACAACAATAACATTGTCATCCCCATCCTTCCTTGGAACATCAGAAGTTCCTTCATCCAGAGATGGTCCAGCTCCTCCTTCTAAAGAAAAAGTTTCATAGCTGCATTCTAAGAAAGAATGGGGCACAGAGAAGGAAGAGCTTTCTTCTGCCCTTTCTTCTCTATGCTTCATCCTTTAATTTCCATTTGCTGATCCAGGTGATAATTCCCTTTGTCTCTTTACATCCTAGTTTTCTTCTTTCTCTTTCAAGTTGGCTTCCTTCTATTATAATCTTACAAGAAACATATTATTTTTCCCTGATAACATGGAGGGTAGGAGTGCATTTTTCCAGTCCTTTCATTTTTGAGTCTGGATCAGAGACTATTTAGTACTTTTAATACAAATAGATACCACGATGCCAGCACAATCACACTTAGCACACACTCTCTTGCACATGACAGCAAAATCGTTTTTGACACCCAAAGTTCCTTAAAGCAAGAACCTAAACTCTTTGACTCCTCTTGGTGATGCTCTTGGGTGATTCTTATGTCTAACCGCTATGCTAAACTGCCAGTCTTTGAGTCATGAAACAAATCAAATGAGATTTAACCCTTTCATTTTACTGCTGAGTACCAACTACTTCACACTATATCCCTACATTTTACGCTTTTTGAACTTAGAGATTTATGGTTTATTTAATACTTAAGTCTCTCTCTAAAAGAAAGACTGCTAAAAACGGTGCCTGACAGTGCAATTAGCCCCTCTTAGGACTGTCCTAGACTATTCCAGCTCTGGAGATAGGAAGATCAAGGTTCAAGATGACCTGCCTTTCACACATTTTAGCTCTGTAGTGTATAGTTGCTGATTTGTATCAGTGGAGGGGATTTCTGAGTAAAATCTTAGGTTCATAGCCTCCCACCACCATACACTTTTTCTCTGAAAGGCCATGCAGAGGTAGTCCTGAAAATATAAACATTGTTTTTCAAGTACCAAGTTTCTAGGCCAATGGTTTTTTTTCCCAACGTTCTATAGAACTAAGGGTTTCTTGTAAGATGTTGAGAGAAGGCAAGATGCTTATGTTATGTTTGCTTTATCATTTTGGGCCCTACTATGACTCGTTAAGCAACAGCGGTCCTGAACATGAAAATTCAACACTTAAGGGATCCTACAATCTCAGTATCTGAAGGTCACAATTAAAAATTACATTAGTGCTATAGTTGTTTCTAAATAAAATTCAAACTATGCTTTGATGTCAACAGCTATAGGTGTTCTGTGAGGGAAGCACTCTGAATCAGACTAAATGAAAATGGATCAAAACAAACTATTTTCATTCATTAATTAATTTTCTGTTCTTTGATATAAAACAGTATGTCTGGGACAGCTAGGTGGCACAGTGAATACAGTACCAGCTTTGGAGTTAGGAAGACCTGAGTTCAAATCTGGCCTCAGACACTTAATACTTACTAGCTGTGTGACCTTGGGCAAGTCACTTAACCCCAATTGCCCTCCCTTCCCCCCTCCAAAAAAGACAAACAAAAAAAGTATGTCCAATCATACTGCCTGATTATATATTGCAAAGTTTTCAGCAAGCTCTACTAAGTGCTTGATTTTTTTGTTTGAGCCAATTCTATAGATCAAGTGTCTCTTTAGCATCACTGGATAGGTTCAGCTGCCAGGAGTGTTTAACTTTCAAATGAAAATGATAGATGATTCTTAAATATGTGGAGTCAAAGCTAACTGCCAAAAGTCAGTTCCTTGCTGAGAGCACACAGTCCCTCTCCTAGCAGTTTCAAGATTATAGAAATTGTAGATGGAAAAACCTTTTAAGAGAGTTTATTCTACTGCCAGTGCAGGAAAAAACCTGAAAACAATGTTATTTTGTTCCCTCCCTATTCAGGAGAAGGCCTCTTATTTTCTCTCAATCACTTCTAAATACAATTCTCAAGTTAAACAGTACTCTAACGATACTCTAAAGAAGCTATCAACTCACCTGTTGTCTGTTGCTTTGGCAGGCTGCACTCAAATGTTTAAACCATAGCATTGCATTCATTCTATTACCAGCTTGAAACTTGTATGAGTTTCCTATATTTATAAGAAAAAACAAAAAAGCCAAGTGAAAAATGATTAGGCAGAGGTAAATATAAAGTGTTATATACTGCCAATATCAAAAGTCAGTTTACCACCAATGTTTATTTCTGTCATGGTATATTTTCCCCAAAGTAGGCCAAAATGACTAACCCTCAAATGAGCAAGCAACTGATCAGCATTGGTTAAGTCTTTACTAAGAGCCAGGAGTGGGACATACAAAGACAAAAGTCAGAGTCCCTTTCTTCAAGGAGCTTGCATTTTCTTGGGTGAGGAGACAAAAGTACATGTAAAGGTATGTACAGAATAAGTAAGGGAATGTGATGGGGGAGGGCATTAGGAAAAGTTTCCTGTGAAAGGAGTCTTTAAGAGAACCTTGAAGGATTCTCAGAGACAGAGGTGAGAAATGGAAGAGTAGCAAGAAGGCCACACTATAGAGGGTGTGCAGGGGAGTGGTGGTTTATAAGGCTGGAAAAGACTGGGGTCAGGTTTTGAAGGGCCTTAAGATCCAAAGAGAGGAGTTTCTATATGTTCTCAGAGGTAATAAGGAGTCCTGGAGTTTACTGAGTAGGGGAGGACCATGGTCATATCTGTGTTTATGTGTTACTTTGTGTACTTATGTGTTACTTATGTATTACTTTGACAGTTGAATGGAGGACAAACTAGAATGGGGGATTAGAGATTGGAGGCTGAGTGACTAATTAGAAAGTTATACAACAGGTCACATTATGGGTGCTGGAGGTTAGTCTAGCTATTGTGGAAGTTCCATTAGTGGAGAAGAGAGACAGCTGGGTTCTGGAGGTAGAAAGGACAAGATCTGACAACTGAGTGGATGTGTGCATTGAAAGAAAGTAAGGAATCTAAGGAGACAGGATGGCACTAAGGCTGTGAGACTGGTACTTGAAGCAATTATGGCATCCTTGACAGAAAGAGATATGTTGGGAAGAAAGGTGAATTTTGAGGAAGAGATAGTGAGTTTTAAGTTTAAAATATCAAAGGAATATTCAGTTTAAAATGTCTAAAAAGCAGTTGGAGATGCAGGATACACAGAGCTGGGAGGGAGTCATTTACCTGGGAGATAATTATGCCTATGGAAGCTGAGGAAGTCACCAAGTAAGAGGGCAGGGTAGGACAGCACGGCACAGGGCAGAGCAGAGCGGTTCAGAATATGTCTACCAGAATGGAGTGAGAGGTGGAAAGTGAAATAAGCAGGGCCCTGAATTCAATTACCTTTCTCAGAGTCTGTCAGCAAGAAGAGGTCTGGGTGTTCAGGGTCATCAGCCATCATTACCATCCATCCTACCACAGATACATTCTTATTTGACGTAGATTTAAACTAAAAGATAAAATAAGGAACATTTAATTAAAAATGAGATGCCTGTCTTGGTTTCCTCATCTGTAAAATGGGAAGAATAGCAGCACTTACAACTCCCTGGGTTGTTATGAGGATGAAATATGATATTTGTAAAGAAGTTAGCACAACACCTGGCACCTCATTATAGGCACTTAATAAATACTTGCTTCTTTCCTTCCTTCTACTAAGTAAGAGAATGAGTGACATGGTCAGACCTGAATTTTAGGGAAATCATTTTGGCCAATACATGAAATATGGACTGGAGTGGGAAGAGATGAAGCAAGAAGAGCAATAAGGATAAGTCAATAAAACAGATAAGAGGTTAAGAGGGCACGAACTGGACTCTATGGAGAGAGGAGAGAAAAATATGGAATGCATGAAGGGAGAACTGAAATGATTCGCCCTGTGCGGTGCTATCCTGCACTGCCCTCTCACTTGGAAATGTGCAAGTGGGGTGAGTGAAAATGACGAGGAGTTGAAGTTAACAACAATTTGCCCCCATTCATGCTATGCAACTCAATCTGTCCACCTCTAAATGACAATAGGGAGGTGGAGCTCTTGACAGTCACTAGCCCCCAGCCCCTAAGAGGTTCCTGCTCAAGCTGCCAGGTGATCTGCAGGCTGGTGGGAATCATTTCCTAATTGCACCTGATTGCCAATTTGGGAGCTTGCAAAGTAGCTATCTGAAGGGGAGTGTTGGGGATAAGTGTAGATTCGGAAAAGCTGGAGATAAACTCTAAAATGTGCTATAACAGGGAGGACAGAAAGTCTACCTTTCTATTGGTTGATCACTCATCCCCCGGGGTGGGGGCCCTGGCTCTATCAGAACTTGCCTTTTATGTATTCTATTCCTATAATTCCTGCTAGACAATTGTGCAAATATACTTAAACAGTGTCAATGGATTAATGTGATACCTCTCTAAGGAAACATTTCATTTTCACATCTGAAAATCATGCCTTAACTCAAAGAAATTACTATGACTATGGGAACTTTTAGGCTTTGTGGCAGACCAGCTGAGGTATTTTGAGGAGATGGACCTGTTGGCATATCTCATGTTACCCTTGGGAAACATTTGCTTCCTCTGCCTACACAAGAGCCAACAATATCAGTAAGTTCATAAAATTCCCTAAAATCTAGGTAAGAAATCCATTCCTGCTGATATAATAACCATTGGCAAAGCTTATATGATACTTCTATATTCTACTTTCAACTCAGAATCATACAGCTTTAGAATTCTATAAATTTTGTAGTCAACAGAGCATTAAATTCAAACAAATTTGCTATAGTCTCCAAAACTTCTTCACGGTAGTTGGGAAAGGAAAATAGTAAACTTAAAGACCTGGCTTTTAGAGTGACAGAATACAGATCAAGAGAAAATAGTTCTTATATATTTTTACTTTTCTATTTTCCAAAGGGGATAGAACTTGACATAAAATTAAAGGAAAAAGGATTTAGATCATACTTAATGTGAAGAGCCTCATGATAGTAAGAATGATCACATATTAATCCTTCCTAATAAGTCAAATACAAATTTCATCTTATAAATATTTAGGTTACAATAGGGGATCCTCTGTTTTTGGACAATTTACATTTATCTTTTGAAAGAAGACCGAATTTGACTAATGTCTTATTTGAAGACTGCTGTATGAAGGAAAAAAATGACCCATACATTAGTAACATAAAGGTACTACAGAAATGGAAAACAGAAATTAGGTAGGTTTAAGGAAATAAAGTCTAAGAATAAGAACTTATATATTTTCCTACTTGCTGATTTGATGGCTTATGCCTTTCCAAAGGACTTTAGCACGATTTCCTGATTTTTTCTCCTACCTGGTTCTAAAAGTCTGACTTGCTGGAACTCATTATTCAGTCAACTTAAATCAAGAGAACTTTCTGAAACATGCTATTTCTTTCTTTAGACTAATGTCTTGATAATCAATCTAATTTCCTTGGTAATCTTTTAGACTTTAATTTCTAAACTTTTAAGAAATACAAACTATCACAGTCTTGCATGCAGCTCTTGTGCAATGCAATGCAAAACAAAAAACGTCCGATATGTGATTTGATACATTTGGTGAATCTTACAACTTCTTTATTATGACTTCTTTCCAATTGAAAATTTAAAAAGCTCTTTATTGTTAAATTACCATCATGAAGAGAATGTTGTCACCTGGCCCCAAACAAGGAAACAAGGAGAGATATTTGCAGATTCCTTAATTTCCATATGCAATGAAACAATGCTCTTTAGTTAAGACCAAATAGAACCAGAATTGAAAATTATGTATCTATATTTGCTAGTGAGGACATAGATTTAGTTTTTCAACACCAAGTAAAACCATTCAACTGCATTAATTATAGGCGGGGGGGAAGGGAAAAATGCTTAAGTAAAAATTATGTTAAATGATTAGAATTGTCTAATTAAGTTGTTTAAATCAATTTTTGTAGGATTCCTAGATCTAAAGCTAGTAATTTCACTGTGAGTTTGCAGAGTATTAGTTCAAATATTATTTTAACTTGAGATTATATTTCAATTAGTACTATAAAAATTATTGAAATGTACAGTAAGAATAGGAAATGTAAGATTTGTGCTAAAAATATTGCAGAACACTATTTAAAAGTGAAAATATTTTAACAGCAAGATTTATTTAACTAGTTTGAGGACACACAGTATGTACACGAAATGACAAGTATGTTTAACTTTGGGGTTACCTGGGGTTGTGCCACAAGAGCCTATATATATTCTAAATGTCTAACTTGTACACATACTTAAATAAAAAGGTGCTGTTCAGGCTAAAAACATATGCTGTTATAGATTAACAGGCTAATAAAATAAATTATTCCTTAGTATAAGTATTGTGACCACCTAATTTCCCCCAAACTTGGAAATAAATATTACTTGTACGTAAAGATCAGAGCCTCAAATAACCAAATATTTCTTATCAACCAGTGCCTTGAAGAACTCCTTTCAGTAGAAAATAATTTGTTTATGAGGATAGAGGTAAATTTTCTTGACTATATTGTTAACTTTTAAGATGAGCACTTATAAAGAACCCAATTAAAATACATTTCCCTTCACTAATCCCTGCAACCTTTAAAGGCTGAAGACCACTTTTCTGAGTCACTGTAGAAAGTAATATTCAAAATATCAATGACTGACAAAGTTCCAAGTATTACTCGATGGTCATTTCATAGGTCACTTAAAGATTTTCAGTTGCTCTATAATGCTGCTGCTGAGATAAAACATAAACTGCTCAGCCTGGCATCTGAAGTATCTGACTCGTGGCAACCTTCATGGTATATTTTACAGGCTTCTCCTAGAACTTGATATTCAGCCAAACTGATATATCCTAATTATTCTCAGAACTCCACATTCCATCTCCTGCTTCTGGGCCTTCACATAAGAGGTGCTTCATGCCCAGAATGCTCCTCTTCTTCACCTGTCTCTCAGAATCTCTGGCTTCCTTTTGAGGCTAGGTTCATGTACAATCACCTATGTGGAATCTTTTCTCATCTCCCTAGCTATTAATGCACTGTGAATACACTGTATCTTCTCAGGGGCGGCTAGGTGGCGCAGTGAGTAGAGCGTCGGCCCTGTAGTCAGAAGGACCTGAGTTCGGATCGGGCCTCAGACACTTAACGCACACACAAACAAAAAAAAAAACCTAGCCGTATGACCTTGGGCAAGTTACTTAACCTCAACTGCCCTCCAAAAAAGGCAAAAAAATTTACACTGTATCTTCTCCTTCCCCAGTGGAATGCAAGCTCCTTCCTTTCATGTTTTTGTCATCAGAAACCTAGTTCCCTGAGAAGGCACCGAACACCTGGCCATGTTCTTCAGTACTGGAGGCACCTCTCACAGCTGAGACACAAGAGCAGGAGTGAGCACGCTACTCGCTCCTTCTACATACACCTCCATAATGCTCCCTACTCCTCCGTTATTCAGCAAGTCCTCCTCCTCAGAGGTTCATTCCACAATTTCTCACCATCCTTCCTTAGATACTCTCATGATCTGAATGTTCATTCTAATTCAGAAGCAGACAGGTAGGGTCCTAGGCATTAAAGAGCTTCATCAACTCTGAGGAATTAAACATATATAATGAAGTCCACCCCTAGGGACTGGCCTATGCCAGAGGAAGACTGAATAAGGCAGTAAATGTCTTTAAGGACCAATAAAAAACTGCAGCAGGGATCGTAATAAGGTGCTGTAGTGTCTTGTGCCCCATTCCCCACATTCTATTGACTATATGCCCCAAACAATCTTTTTCCTTCTCACACTACCTTTGGATAGCCCTGGCTCCATTTAAGGCTCAGTGCTGGGGCCCACTCCTGTCACTCTAAAGAAGTAATCATTTTGATTTGGTTTAATTTGTGACCAAATGGTCATTCATATGTGCTTCTATTAACACTAGGATGAATCAAAACATCTGATCTTAACCAGATAAAACTCTGTTGGTGCACTGGATAGAGCACCAGGCCTGGAATTAGCAAGACCCGAGTTCAAATCTGTTGCTGACACTCAGTAGCTGTGTGATCCCTGGGCAAGTTATTTGACCTGCTTGCCTCAGTCTATTCAACTGCAAAATGAGGATAACAATAGCACTTAGCTCCCAGGACTGTTGTGAGGATCAAATAATCTAATACTTGTTTTTTTCAGAAGCGCTTAGCATAGTGCCTGACACACAGGTGCTATATAAATGCTTACTTTGTCCCCTTCTTCCCCAAACAAGCAAGTTCAGGACTTAATGTACAGTCAAGTTTCAGTGCTCTCTTCTGTTATGTTTTTAATTCTGTAGTCTTAAAGAATGAATATTACTATAAAGGAATGGGGAAAAGTTGTACAGCTCTTAAAAAGCACATTTTTGTTGGTTAGGGAAGCTTGAGGGGAGATAAGTGTTTCAAGCCCACAGTGAAACAGGAGCTGTAGCATGAAAGGAAAGAGTGCTAGAAAATAAAAAACAAGGCTGAGGACCAACAAATTGTTATGACAAAACAGGGTAAGCCTCAGGAAAAAAAAAGCAAAGAGTCTAAGAAGGAAGTAGAATCTAAGGGAGCTGTTCCTGATTCCTCTACAGTGTGGAGCTGGCTTCCTGAGTAAGAAATTAAAGATTTCTGTTAACACTGTTAACAAGTCCTGCTAACTATTCTCACAAAGTCATAGGCATGAAAACTGTCATGGGCAATAAAGACTGGATTTCTGAAAACTGGAAAAAATAGGTGTATTTTTACTGATGACACTAATTTTTTTTTCCCAAGGCCATACTGAAATTCTTGTCAGAAGAATGTAGGTGAGCCTGTCAGGTCTGGATATTTTTAACCCACTATAAAATACCCACCCTTCACAATGTTTTGGGAATTCTTTTAAAATTTCCATTGGACCTAGAATGCTAATTCTCAATGAGGGAATGATTAAATCTAAAAAATACATTGATACACTGAGAAGCCAAATTGTTCAAGAAATACAGAAATTCGTAACAGGAGTCAACTTGAGGTGCTACTTTACACCCCCTAACTGACCAGTCAGAAAGCAGACAGCAGCCTTGGGACACTCAGGCCCAGATAAGGACATGTCTAAGCTGGACTGAAGGGGGTTCAGTATTCTGAGGTTGTCACTAGGCTTGTGTAGTGGACCTCATGTATTATGCATATTACCTAACAAAATAGGAGGGGCAAGTAACCCTTGCTGATTTAACCCCGTTTTAGCTTCTGTACGGTGGCCTCCTCTCCTGCGCATTGTTCCAGCGACTGGACCGCCTGCTTCTCACGAGATTCTAATAACTTTCTATCTCCACTTTGAGAGGTCTCCGAGTAGTCAATTTGGGTTAGGGTCTCTGTATCCCACACAAAAGGAAACTAGGGAAGGTTTTGGGGTAGGCATTAGATAATGAGTTCAGTTTTGGACCTGTTGAACTGGCATCTATGAGACCACCAGTTCAAAAATCAAAATGCATTTTCAAAATATATTTAGTATAAGAAGATGAAAGGGAAAATTCCCTTTTTGGTAGTATTATGTTGCCTATCATTAGGTTACAGCTTTGGGATTATAATACTATAAATAGAAATCTAAACAGAAAACACCATTGTTTACTGTATTTATAAAAGATATTGAGACTCAAATTTCTAAAATGCAAGAAAAATTAATAATTAAAACAACATTATGTATCTCATTAGGTGGAAAAGAAAATCAAAGCACTAAGCTTAAGCAAGAAACCTGCGGCAAAAATTAAGGAAGAATGCATGGAAAAGAGTATCGATTAGTTTGTTTATCCCTTTAGTAACTGAAACAAGATAGTCAAGGCAATGTACTTGAGTCAAATGATGTTAGCTGAATTCCCTCAACCAAAATCCATTTGAAACAGCTCTCAGCAAAAACTTCAGAATAAGAAAAAGCACAATATTCTAGCATAGGCTACTGAAGATCTGAATATTAACATGACATATATTAAGCAGATATTATGCTAAGTATTGGGAATACAAAGAAGAAATAAATCCATCCTTTGTCCTCAGGAGATTATAATTATGGGAAGGGAGATATTTTAGGTGGAATGGAACACACACACACACACACACACACACACACACACACACACACAGGAGCGTGCAAAGGAGAAATTCAGAGAAAGTATTATGAGAAATCTAAGGAGAAAAACATGTCAGAACTTCTGAAATCAGAACAATAAGTCATGTTAGAAACCCTTCAGGTAGATATTAGGAAATTATATAATTCAGCATTATCAGGTGAATGGTGGGGGGGGGGAGAAGTGGAATATACACACATATACGTAACCCCCCCTCCAAGACTTACATGCTTTCTCTCTGTAGCCTTCAGAGACTTGGCAGCATAATAAAAAAGTTGCGTCCCACACAAAGCTGCCCAGTATTTTGTCCAAGACGCTACCTGAAAAGAGCAAAGAACCAAGTCAATAGATTAAAACACATAAATGCTACAATCAATTGTAACAAATTTACTCTCAGATAATAAGGGCTGCCTGTGTAGTTCTGATAGGAGAAAAACCTTTTTTTCTGGTGTTCTAAAGTAGACTTCTTTAAGATTTGTGCCCTGTTTCCTAAAAGATCAGAGGCATTTAAAGATTAAACACAATGAAATTAAAGCTCAAAAAGAAAAAAAAAAGCTGCTACAGGAGCAGATGCTGGTCACCAGAACTGAGCACAAAGGCAATCAATTAGATTCTACCTTTTCTGACAGGAAAGAGAACAAGAGAAATGCAATGGATTAAGAAATAGCTGTACTTTTGTAACAGAAAAACTTCCCTCATACAACTGATTTTCTGTTACATTACTCACCTTCACGTTGTCTTTGTTACAGAACAATTGTATTACCTGCTTTTTCCATTCAATCTCTTTTTGCCTCATCCCAACTCACTGCCTTTGGGCAGATATATTACCACCTCCCCTCTGTCCCAATCTCTACCTGCTGAAATCTTGACTTCTACCATTTCACAGCTAGGTGGCTATTCAGGGCCCCTAACAACTTTGTTACAATTTAAAACATCATTCTTTTTCTAACTGAAATTTTAAAATTTCAGGATACTTTTTAAGTTTCGCTAAATATAATTCTCCTCATTTACCAGAATCAGTATATACCACTGACTTTTGTTGAAATATTTCCTTACTTCATGAAGGAAACTTAATTATTATTTATCCTTCACTTTGACAAGTAGCTATGCTTTTAACTTTTTTTTAGAAATGGTGACTTTTTTAGAAGCATTATCAGAATGAGGTTGGGAATCATTATACCTTTTGCTATATGTCAGCAGTTCAAAGAGGGCTAGATTTGGAGTTAGAAAACTTGAGTTTAAATCCTGGCTCAGTCACTTACTACCTGTGTGCCCTTGGCAAGAGACTTAACCTATCAGTACTTCAGTCTTCTCCTCTTTAAAAAGAGTTGGACTAGATGATCAGATGACAGTCCTTTCCAGCTTTAAACCTACAAAATTATTATTTAGATGGCTAAGGATAATAGTATTTGCTAATTATTTTCAGTAAGGCAAGGAAGGAGATTATATCACTTAGAAACAAAACGATATATCCTTACTTTTTGAGAGCACAACAAACTTACAGCTTCTGAAAGTACATGGTCATAGTAAAAGGCTTTACACTGCACATTAGTTTAGAGAATCTAGAATTTTAAAGTAGGAAATAGTACTGCAGATTATTTAGTTCAGTACCCTCATTTTATAGATGAGGAAACTAAGACCCTGAAAAGCTGTGGTCTGTCTAATATCACACAGCTAGAAGTAGTAACACAAAGATCAGCATCCAAGTTTACTGACTACCAGTTCAGTGATCTTTCTACATTATGTTTTAAGTGCTTTAACAAATTTAAAAAAGGGCAACAATTTTCCTTAATAGACATTAATAAGAGCAGAACTCCTCTAAAAACCTGTTATTCAAGTAAGCACTAAACACATACCATCTTCGTGTTAAATTAGATTCTACTGTGTATAGTTCTCACAGATTAGAGGATACAAGATGAACCACTGGATAGCTGAAGTAGCAAAATATCATATGGGCTTCTTTTCTATTTAGAAAGCACAAGCTGATTTTCAGAAGTGAAATTTAGAAGCAGAGTATTTAGCTCACCTAATGTAAATTATTTTGAATATAAGGCTACAAAAGAGATTTTAAAAAATCTTTTAGGTCTCTCAAATGAAGTTGGTCTTTTTCATAGAAAGGAAAATTTGCAAAATGTCCTTATGTTCAGAATTCTGTACACAAAGATTTTTGAGAGAACACTGTATAACAATGAGAGAAAAAGGCTTTAATAAAACCATATAGATGAAAATCCTGTATTTAATGAATTCTGAGGGTGATTCTTTGTTTCATAATAGGATAGAAAACAAGTTTCCTTTAAATAATAAGAGGTGTAATGAATTTAAAATATGCTTTTACTTGCATTGAACTTTCTGGCAACATAGATATATTCTACAGCAAAGCATAATGCAACCAGGTTACCTCCAAAGTCATATTGGTTGATTTTCCCTAGGTTCACTGTCACATTATTTTAGGCCCAAAACAAATGTGGTTTCATACTTATGATAAAGTCTTACCGTAGGTTTTTTGCCTTCTTTTAAAACAGTTTTCCTCCTGAGAACCCCTTGAATAGTAACTGCTCCTGGATATAGATGCACAGCCAAATCTTCTGACTCTGCAGAACTATAATTATGTAAAAGAAAGAAAAAGTCACATGTAAGAGTTTTTGTCTAGGCAGTTATCAAGGTAGGTAATCTTCAAACGAAACATTATTATTCTTAATTTTTAAATTGTTTTACTCATTTCTTAGAACTCAGAGAAAAAAGGACTAGCAACTAGAAAAAACTTATTTATCTGAAATTTATAAACTTATAAAAAGTTAATTAAGAAATTATTAAATCTAACAGATGGTTTAAAATAAAGAACTTTTCTATATATCAGGACACATTTTACAGGCTTAAAATAATATAATAATTTGAGTAAGGATTTAATTAAAGGAATTTTTCTTTTTAAGATGCTTTATTACCACACTACTATAATATATATATTTATTTATATATATACATACATACACACACACACATATATGTATATATACCCTCATTAGAATTTTTCTGTACTGCTAAGATAAGGATTCTTTTCCTCAGAATCATCTAAGTAAAAACTGCAAAACCACACCAAAACAAAAACCACAAAAATACCCCCCACAGCAAAAGCTCAAACAACATATTTAATTTAATTTTAAAATATGTGAAACAAGTAATAGAAGCAGTAATAATATAGATAAAAAACCTGATCTGGCCAAAAATCAAAATGATATTTAATATTATAATGCACAAGTCAATTCCATTATAGCTGCATGCTGTTCAAGAAGTGAATATGAACAAAAACCTCTAACTTCCCTTCCATAAGTCTCAAGACAACAATAACAACAACAACAATAGCAACAACAACAACATTAATAATAAGTAATGGAAAAAACAAAATTATTCTTTTCAATTAGTCAAAATTTTTATATTTGAAAAGAAAAACTTCCTCCATGTAATCAGGTTGAGCACACATTTCTCCAAAGATATCACACTGAAATACAGAAGTCCTTCAAAAACCAATGTAAATTTGAGCTTGTTAGCTAATCTAGTATCAAAATTTAGGTGTCTTCAAAGTGACTTAAAATCTGATAATCACTAGAAAATTTTTGCTGGAGCTATGAATTTGAAGCCACATGCATGGAGAATAATTCAGACACCATCAAATGAACATGAAATTTAATACTAAGAATTATCATTTGTTCTTTTACAGTGGTATTATGAACTGGCTCTTTCATTTATTTCTATAATTATCTGTCCCGGTGCAAAAAGGAACCTACTTTAATTAGAATGAATGAACATGATTTTTAAGATATGATTATTATTAGAAATTTGATGGCTTTGTCAGTGGCTTTTCTAAATTCATCACCTAAAATTTACCTGCTACCACAGTTAAAAAAACAAACTGAATGTAGAGGTGTTAACCAAAAAAAACATGTTAAATGAAGCCTTATATGCTTAGCAAGCAGCTTTGTTGCCAACCTGATGACAAAAAAGCATCAATAAGACCCAGGCACTAAAGATACCTACTTGAAAGCATCTTTAATAATTTGCCAGTAATCATTTGTAGGTCAGAAGGTAACCATATTGCAAAATTATGTACACTAAATCATAAGAAGAAAGTTATATTGGGATTTCTGATTAAATCTTAATCAGCGATTTGGGAAAGAACAAGAATAATATCAGACCACACCCACTTAAGCCAATCACCAACACCAGAGGGAAATTCTGTGACCCCTGAGTGCAGGGGAATTGTACCTGCTGGCCTTCATGTGGCCCCGATAGCCATTTCGTGCCACTCTTGTCACCGGACCGAGAGAATGGTATAATCTGTTCCTGTTGGATTCCATTATAAATTGTATATATTACATATACTTTTATCCACACAATCATCATCAGTACCTAGAACAGTATAATAGCTTCTCCCTGTAATATAGCTGACTATTATTACAAATGGACAGTATCTGATGAGTTCTCTTTTTAAAAAAGCATGCAGCATAGACTAAAAAAATAATTTATCACTGAAAGGGTGATGTCAGTTGCTCTAAAAATATTTTATGGTTTTTAATGTGACTGACAGTCATCACCACACTTTCATCATCATACTTTTTGTAAAGAATTTAAGTGTTACAGATACACGAAGTATACCAAAAAATATAGAAACACTTAAGAATGCAACAATTAACTCCTATCACATCTCCTTGAATTCAAATTCGAGTTGATACCTGAATGACCTGAACAAATCATTTCTACTTTATGTCCCTATGAAGACACCTAAAATGCAACAAAGCTTCTATTTAAATATAAACTACAACAGTCTTATCTATTATTTTCCTTTCGATCCCATGCTAACAGTCAAAGAGAAGTGGCGAATTATTAACAGAGTGCTAAACATTGACAGTATTTTATTTTCATATCTATCAAAAATTAAGTGTTAAAACTCTTTGAGGCATTATTTATTCAAAATATTATGTGACTTATAAAAGGAAAAAGACATGTATAGATACTGACACTCCTCTTTTCCTGGGGAAAGTTAGAAGTAGCGCTGTTAACAAATGACATTTAAAATGAAAAACATTACTTTGTTATCTTAAGCAATAGCAAATACAGGATGCAAATTTACTTAAAGAGGAATGACTTTATGCATTAAGTTGAGTATTCTGAGTGCTATCCACTGTCAAGAGTCTTAAGTCTGGTTTTATTTTTTTTTCTATCATTTCTTCAGGGCAGTATTTTATTTAACTGTACTCATAATTTTTCACGACATGCTATATGATTTAAACTTGGCACAATGGTAGTTATCTTTCAGCTGCAAATGTCCGAAAAGCAAAATATTTGTCGCTAAGTTTTAGAGGTTTCTGAAGTTCACTCCTAGAAAGAGTGCTTTCATAATGAAGCTGCCAGGACCTTTTAACACATTATTATTCTAGTAATTCTGTAGGTATTACTAAAAGAATATGGAACACAGGTTTTGGTACACCCTAAAATACTCTGTAGTCAACAGCTAATAGTAAGGACTAGGTTGTTAGATAACTTGTTCAATTTAAAGACAAAATTAATGGGAACTCTTCTGCTTTTTCCTCTTAGGAAAATCTAAGCAAAAAGAGTGAAGATTAAAGTTTGCAAAAGAAATAATTTAAAATAGTATAAAAAAAGCAAATGAGGATACTAACAACTCTAAATCCAGAAGAAATGAAATATGGAAGAAATATTTTGATATCTAAAAATATAACATCCCTGTAACTACCCATATCGCATACTGATGAGAAGAAATCTTTATGAACATAAGTATTAAAACTTAATTCCTTTTTCAAATTTCTCTTTCATCTTACATGATGTTTCTGCCTAGAAAAGTCATGGTTGCTTTAAAAATTCTTACTATCAGCTCAAATATACTTATAATTTGAAATTAAGAGGGAATAAGTAGTTTTTTTTTTTTTATAAAACTTGTAAATGTAGGAAGAGGTTAAATTTCAGCATAAGCTGTTCCAACAATTTAAACAGACAATGAAAATAACATTTGTGGCTTGTATCCATTTTACTCCTAAATTATTTCAGTCAAGAAATGAAGATGAAGTGCTACATACACTTACTGAATGCCCAAATGACGACAAATAAGGAAAAAAGCCTTAAAGGAATTCTAACATATTATTATTATTATTATTACTCATTTTTTCCACTGGAGTTCAGATATAAATGTTTTATTTTATATAAATTCTGTAAGTCAATTGCTATAGGTAGAAAATTTTGATCTTTTAAATCAAATCCTTTAGACAATAAGAGAAGAAGGTACACATGTAGCAGAAAACACTAGGCTGCCATAGGAGAAATAAAAACTTTCTGTGCTACTGAAAACATTCAAATACACTTGTAAAGTGGCATTACTGATACTTCCAACTTATTAAATGACATGATGCCTACCCTTGGAATAGAGGAAGAGTCTGGGGCTGTCTACTTTGCTGAATGGCTAAAGGTGACATGGCTTACATGGGGCTGGAAGGGATTGTTTAGTTAAATCACTTTAAAAAATATGTAAGGAAACTGAGTAATAACCAGGGATATTTATCTAACACTTTAAAGTTCACAAAACACTTTACACATCATCTCATTTGAGACTCAGAACAACTGTGTGAGACAGGTACAACTTTCTCTATCTTATAGATGAGGGTGAACTGACGGACCTGTGGTCACCCAGCTAGTGAGGTGTCAAAGGCAGAAACTGAACCCTCTCACATCCAGGTTCAATACTCTTTTGACATACAGAATGTTTCCTCCCAGAGAGGACATGTGACTCGATCAAGACGGCATAGCTTAACTAGTGGCAATCATGGCTGGAATTATCATCTTCTACTTAGAACTCAAAGGAATGCTGAAGTCATGGAAATCAGAAAATTTGCAAAATTCAGCCTTAACTTGATGACAAATTGTACAGGGAAATTCTATTCCTATTGTATCATAAATACTCCCAATCAAATGTGATCTCTCCTTCCTCAGAACATTCAAGACACTCAGCATGTTCTATTTTGTCTTATAACTTTTAACTCAACTATACAAAGTGTCTCAAGTCACATTAGAATCCTTTCCCTCTTGTTCTGCAGCCAAACCCCAGTCTTGGATTATTCCTACCACTGGTCTCCTTCACTTCTCTTCACATGCCGATAAACAGAACTGGAACAAATCAGAAAACTGTGGTGACTAGGTCCACAATAAATTTATACCACATGATCATAATCCATCTTCCATTGCACTACTAGAGTGATTTTCCTAACATGTAGGTGTGACCACGTCACTCTCTTTAACTCTATAAATTCTAGTGGCTCCTCATTATGTCTATGATCAACTAGAAAATCTGGCAGTCAAAGGCCCTACAGAACCTGGATCATCCCTATCTATCTGGCCTTCTATTTTCTCCTTTGCCAAGTATTCTATAGTATAGTAAAACTGGGTTATTTACTATTTCTCCCATATGCTATTCCACCTCAACTCTTCATATTTCTCTCCTCTCCTCTGCTACCTGCCTTCTTTCAAAGACAGCTCAAATCTCACCTTCTTCAAGAGGCCTTTCCCAGTCGCCTCCAACTGCTTCCCTCTGAGGTAATCTTCCATTTATGCTCGCTCTCTCGCTCTCTCTCTCTCTCTCTCTATATATATATATATAATGGGTATTTCCATGCTGTCTCCTGCACTAGTACAGAATGTAAATTCTGTAAGGGCAGCAACCAGGTTTTTGCCTTTCTTTATATGCCCAGAACTTAGTATGTTGCCTGGCACGTAATAAGTACTTCATAAACACTTACAGATGGACATTTCATCTCATTTACAGTAGACTACAAAGGAAACTGGAGCAGGAACTACCTTTGTTTTAAGTCCCTAAGGCAGTATTCTCTACATGCTGGGTGCCTTGAAAATAAATATATGTTTGGTGAACGAGTGATTGGTGAATTCACTTAATGAAAAAGGTTCCATGTGGAGATCAATCTAACTTTACTACTTAAAATTTCAGACCCCTAAAATCAGTTTCTGCAGCTTAATGTGAATCTATGGGGCATAATATAAGTGAGCTTTTGAATAAGCACCTTGTCTTACCTTTCAAAGGCAGGCCACGAGGTCTCTTCACTAAGCTCAGACCCATCACTGCTACCTAAAACCAAAAATCATGATTTTTTAAAAAATATCAAGACAAGTTTCCATCCGGTCTGAACACACATCATCATTCTCATTCATACAGCACCTTCTACATGCCAGACCCTGTGCTGAGGGCTTCACAGATGTTTTATTTCCTCTCCACAACAACTTTAGGAAGTAGGTGCTATTATTATTATTATTATTATTGCCATTTTATAGTTGAGGAAATGGAAGCAGATCGATATTATGTGACTTGCCCAGGGTCACACAGCCAGTAAGTGTCTGAGGATGGTTTTGAACTCTGGGCTTCCTGACTCAAGGCACATAGCTCTATCCACAGCTCCCCCAGTTGCCTACAGAATAAATTCTCTAATTGTGGTCATAAAATGAATACTAACACCCACGTATCCTCCAGTATACCTCCAAAAATAAAGTGATGGTACTGCGTGAATTTGTTAAAATATTAGCATATAGATTTTATATAGAGAATAAATGATATCAAAGAAAATTTGGGATCACTTTCATCTTCAGACATTTTTATTTCTGTATCAAGTAATTTATTCTGAACAATTAAAATTAGAGCCTTTTATATCATAACTAGTATGTGAACAGGGAAAATATAAATATAATTTTAATAATGATCATAATTAAGTTTGTGGAAGCCACTTGCTGCCTCTTTGGTTCAAGGTCAACTGAACTTAAATGCCATGAAGAAGCCCTGAGGAGTATATTTTGTAATGATTCTGAAGGCATATTCCTTACCTATTGATATTCCACTAGACAAAGTAGAGCTTTCAGCCTGCCCTCGGGATGGTGCATGGGGCTCCATGACACTGTCATCCAGTAGATGTCTTGGCCCTGCATTGGGGAATGTTGCACTCTTAAATTCTGCTGTGTTCATTTTATGAATGAAACTGGAAAGAGAAAAAAATTAGTCTTGTATTTTATTACACTTACTTTAGGGCAATGTAGACAGAACATTTGTATTTGCACATATTACCAGACATTATTTTTTTGACTTATTCTTATAAAAAGGAAACAGTTACAACCATAGAAAACTATATACTTATACAAATAGCTGTAAAAGATCAGGAAAGTGGAAAGAACATTGGCTGTGGTCAGTGGGTTCAGTCCCACTTCTAACACTACCTATGTGACCCCAGACAAGTCATTTAGTTGCCACAGGACTCAGTTTCCTCATCTGTAAAATAAGTTGTAGTAGACAGCCTCTGAGGTTCCCTTCTAAGCCTAGGCTATGATTTTGCAAGTCTCTGGCTCTATTAAAGACCAAGGGAAAGAATTTTTGAAAACTGGTAATATCTATCTATAAAACAAAACAAAACTTTCTAAAAAGATGCTTTAAATGTACTTCAACTTGAAACTTAGATTCACTTTTATTTTGAATGATTTCATCTAAATAATTTCATAGTAGTGCTTGGAGGGGCTGGGGGAAAGGGGGTAGAAGGAGACAGAGAGAAGGTGGGGCATATAGCAAAAAAAAATTTTGCAAAAGATATGCCAGGACTGAAGAATGAGTCCAAATCCCAAAGGCAAATTTTCTGGAATAAATGAGAACCACATTCCCTTTTCCTTTTAACATTTAGCAATAAAAGTGAAAATTCTCCAGTCTGAGATCATAACTTAAGATGATTTGTTTTGGTTGAGAAAGAAAATGACATGTACGAAACTGACAAAATCCACAGGCTGAGATTTTTAAGAAAGCAAATTTGTAACTGATTAGGGAAACATTTGCTGTGATTTTATTTGTACCAGGTTATCTGCACAAGTACATTCCTTGTTAAGAAATTACAATTTTTATTGAATGTCTTTTTAATAGAATTGCTTTTAATTGAGAATATCTCCCTCAAAACATATGTGCAAATATCAGTAAGAACTTTTTATCAAATTTAGGCAAATTGGGAAATTAAAATTTTTGGGCAAACTAAATTTCTGGTGCAAAAATCAGAAATTTTGGTAATTCATGTGCAAGAAAACTAATGATCATTAAAATTCACAGAAAATTAGTCCAACTGATAAGCAATTTTAATTATCTGAATGTTTAAAAAAATGCTAACTTATAACCAAGGCTATGGCACTTCCTGTGTCCATGTGGGATCAGATTCCTAGGTGATGGAGGTGTTTGTGGTAGCAAGGCTCCTTCTGCTGCTATGATTTTTCTTCCACCTTGTGGAGATGCTCCTACTTCTGGACCTATGATTTAGAGAAAAAAAAAAGCCATTTCCAAGGATGTGTTTTAATAAACAACATTTCACAACATAACATAATGATACTATTGGGTCCCATAAAACATACAAGATTTGGCTTAAAATACTGATGTCAACTGCATTTTATTGATTAGGAATTATCAAAGTCTATTCTCTATTCTGATCTTGAACAGGTTTATGTCTACCATACATCCCAAATGAGAAAACACAAAATACATACATTATAACATGATTATATTTTAAAAAATAACAGGTGTCCTGAGTTCTCAGCAGCAATATAAATATAAAAGCACAATGAGCATTTCTGAGAGCTCCCTGTGCTTGATCTGCCAGTTAGGTGCTAGCTGTTTCACCAGCACAGAACAGATGATGCAGTGGATAGAGCACTGGCCCTGGAGTCAGGGAAACCCAAGTTCCAATCTGGCCTCAGACATTTGACACTTACTAGCTGTGTGACCCTGGGCAAATCACTTAATCCCAACTGCCTCACAAAAACAAACAAAAAATCTAAAGTTTGCCAAGTGTGTTACACTTAGACAGACAGACAGACAGACAGACACACACACACACACTCATTTGAAGTTATAAGGAACTGTTAGTTTTCTTTTCCTGTATCACTTTTGGTTTAACAAGTCAGAAAGAATGTTTTTAAAAAGTCTGTTAAGACAGACCTAAGTACTGGGCTTATTTCTTTATTGACAATAATATAAAGGAAGTTCCTTTGTGTGGCTTTTTATCTTTTCTGATAATCACATTATGACCATGAGGTTATTCTTGTTTCCCAGAGTACGAGATTACGGTTCTAAGAAGTTAGATGCTTATTTAAAGTTGCACAGCTTGGCAATGGTAGAGCTGGGATTAGAACCCAAATCAAATGCGGACTAACTTTTCTATCGTCTGTCTGAAGGTTCTGCCTGCCATAAATGATGCAGGAGCTTATACAAGCTGGTCATGAAGATAAAATTCACTACTGTTTAAGCTTGAGTGTAAAAGTAGAGTTCAACAGTCTGTTTCTCTCTCTCTGCTAAAGATCACTTTTTTAAAATTGGGAAGGTTGAAAGTTTTAGAATAGCATATTTTCCTTAAACAGATACTCAGGTTGGGCACAGTGATGTATGCCTTTTAATCCTGGCTAATGAGGAAGCTGAGGCTGGTGGACCATTTGAACTAGGGATTTCAAATAGAGCCAAATCAATCTGGTGTCCATACTAAATCAGGCACCAGTTTGGTGAAACTCTGAGGGTGGGAGGCTGCCAGGTTGCCTAAAGAGGGATGGACCAGCTCAGGTCAGAATTAGAGCAAATCAAAGCACCAATGTCAATCAGCAGTGGGATCAGGTCTGTGAATGGCCAATGCACTTCCAAACTAGGAGAGATAGGGAGCCAATCTCAAACAAAACAAAACAAATTGACAGGTTTCTCAACTGACAGATTGACATCTGAGAGTCAGTATTACCTAAAAAAAAAGGTAGATACATCAGAACAATAAATGTTAAATGGTGAGGATTATGACACACCTCAAAAAATTACTTTTGATTGATGGTAAAGTAGCGTTGGACTTGGATTCAGCAATGCCTGAATCTGGCCTCAGATACTTTACTAGTTTTGTGATCCTAAGCAAGTCACTTTACCTTGTTTTGCCTCAGTTTCTTCATCTGGAAAATGGGGATAATAATAGCATCTACCTTCCAGGGTTGTTATGGGGATAAATACCTGTAAAGGGCTTTGCAATCCTTACAATGCTATGTAAGTGCTATTATCTAAATTTCCAATATAAATTAATGCTAGTCCTTTTCAATTATACAGGGGACAAGATGAAAAACTAACCATTATTAAGAAAATAGTGCAGACCTATTTACATTTCCATATCAAAATTTCTAGCTGGAAAAAGCAACACAAGGTATTCAAAACAATGTGATGGCTACTAAAATGTAACAGTACATGCTTTGAATATATTATTAACCTTTTAAAGGATAAAGAAATAATGTTTATTTTATATAATTGGTATTGGTTACCTAATAAAATTAAAAAAAAAACAAACAAACCTGGATGACATAACCATGTAATGTTGGGTTACCATGATTCTTGCTCTAAGAAGAGCATTCAATAGTTACATGTCTTAAGATTACTGGACAAAATTTCAGGTCTCCTGTGCTACCAACGTGGTTTCACCACACTTCCTTTATTAATAATTTTCTCCTTCTTGCCTCTAAGACTTTCTCCCATCTTCAAATAGATGACTAGTGTTGGCATTGTGGGGAAAATGCTGAAGAGAGAGTCAAGAAACTTGGATTTTCATCCCAGTTTTTCAGATACTCACCCACTCACTTGGGTGAGTTCTCTAACTTCACTGGGTTTTAGCTTTATAATCAACAAAACTAGAGGTCTGAGCTGGATGATCTCTAGAATTGTCTATTTATAGCAACAATAAGAATGGCATTCACTTTCCAAGTCTATTAGGAGAACAAGACAAAACTAGAAACAAAGATTATTTTGTTTCTGAGAATAGATAGAGAGCTGGCCTCAGAGTAAGGAAGACCTGAACCCAAGGCCTGCCCCTTATGGGCACTGTCTGTGTGATCAAGGGGAAGTCACACCTGAGTGCTCTTCAGGCAACTAACTTTCTTTCTTTCTTTCTTTCTTTCTTTCTTTCTTTCTTTCTTTCTTTCTTTCTTTCCTTTCTTTCTTTCTTTCTTTCTTTCTTTCCTTTCTTTCTTTCTTTCTTTCTTTCTTTCTTTCTTTCCTTTCTTTCTTTCTTTCTTTCCTTTCTTTCTTTCTTTCTTTCTTTCTTTCTTTCTTTCTTTCTTTCTTTCTTTCTTTCTTTCTTTCTTTCCTTCCTTCCTTCCTTCCTTCCTTCCTTCCTTCCTTCCTTCCTTTATTATTTATTTATTTTAAGCAATTGGGGTTAAGTAACTTGCTCAAGGTTACATGGCTAGTCATTATTTATGTGTGGGTGCTCATTTTCTGAGGCCGGATTTGATCTCGGGTCATCCCAATTCCGAGGCCGGCGCTCTTACTCACTGCGCCACCTAGCCGCCCCTTTCAGGCAACTTTCTAAGACTAAGGTGCTGCTGAATCCTTGTAGATCTGCATGGGCCAGGGAAATTTCTTTACTAGGGGGCTCCCTTCAGCAATAAAGTCAAAAGCCTGAACAAGAACCACAAGACTTTCCATATATTTTAAGAAAAAATTCTTGGTACCAAGGCACTTTTTAAATTTTAGAGGCAGGAATTTCTGTAATGATGCTTCAATAAGGAAATAGTAGGCCCCATTTTGTCTCCAAGTAGGGTACTGATTATGTTTAAATTGGAAGGGTGTAGGGGATGAGAAACTCAAACAATATGACAAACCAAACTATGTATTTTTAGGAAAAAAATCATATCCTAACAAAAAAAATTATAATACATTGAGCTTTCTTGTTAAGCTCCTATACATTTTCTGTATAGTGCACCAGAGTCTCCTGTAATTATTTTCTAAATTAAGCACAATACCCACATAAAGGACTAATAACTTTGAATTCTGACTTTATTTTAATTACATACTATATATTTTGTATGATCATCTAACAAAATATACCTAGTACATGGAGGATATTATAAAAATTAGATCATAAAAATCTAGTCTCTGAATTTACTGAAATTTGAAACTAAAATTCACCACTTAGTTCAGCATTACATAAATAAGAGGAATGAGCGATTTCATTATCCAGGGAAATCACTAACTAGAACGCAGTAGGCAAGTCTTAGGGAGTTGCTCTAGTCACAGAGATCTGAAAGTGATGGGATGTGAACCCAGCTCCTACAGATAAATTCAGCACAAAACATCCATTAGGCTATGTTGCTATCTATTGACCACAATTACTCTCCTTCTTCTTTTTTTTTTAAGCAATTGGGGTTAAGTAACTTGCTCAAGGTTACACGGCTAGTCATTATTTGTATGTGGGTGCTCATTTTCTGAGGCCGGATTCGATCTCGGGTCATCCCAACTCCGAGGCCAGTGCTCTTACTCACTGTGCCACCTAGCCGCCCCCACAATTACTCTTTATGCTCTTTCAAAGGGTATTAAAATTAAGTCTGCATACCAGCTTCCCATAATTATTAAATGGAATGACCTCTGTTTGGAGGGGTAAGGAAGGTTAGCTGGTTTCTCTAGAAATTTCAGTCATCAAAACTTCAGGTTCCTAAAACATTTTCTTATATATTTTGTCTCTTCTACTACTTACAAATTCAGAATAATATGCATAACTGACTAAATATAAAAATTTGTTGATTAAAAGAAAAACTTTGTTTTCATAAATGAGCACAAATTTTAGCATACATTATAAAATTTGCTAATTATTACTTATCTTGTAATCAAGAACTTTTATATTAGGAGAAGATAATTTCACTTTTTGATGATAACAAATTGGACATTACCTACTAAATCTTCTCTGGAAGCAGCAGAACGTGGTGTGCTTGTTCCTGGCTCTATCTTTAATGAAAGCCTATATGTAAAGAAGAAACCAACAAAATCCACATGAAATTATCACAAATGACTTTAAAGATAAAACACTTATGAAATAAACTTTTGATGTCTCATTTCTAAAGATATGACACAAACACAATCACAATCACACACACACACAAGTGAGCAAAAGTCAAATTCTTAATTTTCTCAAAAATTAGGTTAGGTTAACCTCAAAGTTAGGTTAATAGTTCTTAAAAGTAATCCTTATGAGAAAAGATGTCACAGGAAAAAAAAACATTAAAAAAAAACTTTATAGAAAACATCACTAGAGGAAAGAAATATTATCGCCTTGTGTCTTAGGGTTCTTGGCATCTATTATAGGGTTGCCTGTCAGTTTACCTTGTCTTTTCAGTGTTTCAACATGAGTCATTATAGACATTTATTATTTTGAGAAAGTAGTCTCTTAATTGTTTCAAGCCAGTTTTTGTCTTTTTTCAGAACTACTAGTTTCATTACTTTCTGTTCAATATAGCAATACTCAGTTTTTTAAAAAAATTCTTCCACCGAATATCAGTATTTTAAATTCAGTTTATCAGAAGTACCTAAATTTCAGATAGTTTTGATAAATCCTACCAAAGGCTCAGCTTAATGTATATAGTCTGGAGTTTTACTGAGCAAGATATTCTGATTAGTCAGTAAATTTTTCCCAAAAGTGAAGTTGTAGGCAGCCAGCTGGCACAGTAGATAAGAGTGCTAGGCCTGGAGTCAGGAGGATCCGAGTTCAAATCCAACCTTAGATACTTATAAGCTATGTGACCTTCGGTTAAGTCACTTAACCTCTGTTTGACTCAGTTTCCTCAACTGTAAAATGGAGACCATAACAGCACTTATGGATAAAATGAGACAGTATCTGTAAAACGCTTAGCACAATGCCTAGCATGTAGTAGGTGCTATGTAAATGCAAACTAACTATGATGATGTTTGTGCCATGAAATTACATTTTATTGAGGGATTTTCTCTTTTTGTACCTTTAAGATTGAGATTGATAATCATCTGTCTAGAATGAAAGGCAAGGAGATTTACAAAGATTCTACCAACTGGGAATCTTTTATCAATTTCTGTTTCTATACTCTGCTGGTAAAATGATATCCAGACACTCTTTTTTTCTGATATTCATGATTTTGATCACAAGGAAGCAAAGGATTCCTACATCGTTTGTAAATTATCAAAGAAAGATTAGCTTGTATAAATTGGGGATATAAAGTATGTCTTATTAAATGCTAACAATAGAGAGGCAACAGTAATGATAACTGGCCCTTTGGCAGATTCCAGACAGGACAGCTAATAAATGGTTGGTTCTTCTGATTGGGCTAAGCACTGTAGGCTGCATTAAAACTATACTTTTTCTAGGGAAACAGGGAAAGGAAAGGAAATATTATAGGAAGATTCTAATGAGGGAAAATGGGAATCATTTCTCAAGTAAAGAATATTCATCTGTGTATTTTACTCAAAACATACCAGGTGTCAGAGTAGCAAATGAAATGATCTCTAAGATAAGGTCCATACTTTTCATCTCTAGAATAATAAGTCAGCTAACATACATAAGAACTACTTTAAGGCATATTTTAAAATCTTGGAGACCATCTCTAGAGAACTTTAAGGTTTCTTGTTTTTAAGCTAAAATACAGTGCTACCTGACTTCTCTGGAATCACTAAAAATAAAGTATCCTATAGTACTGAATTTCACAAGTAACTGTTATTTAGTCTCCTAAGTGCAACACCCTTTTATTTAAACCATTCTGTATGGAAACAATTTTAAAATGCACGATCTATTTCTGTGCTTTGTGAAGAGAATTCATTAAGCATCATTTAATTTTTGTTCACAGAAGTGACTGAGTCCAACTCCCTCATTTTACAGATAAGGAAACTGAGGCCCAAAGGAATGAAGTGACTTGCCCAAGCACACAGTTATCAAGTGTTTTGGGCAGGATATGAGCTAGGTATTCCTAACACCAAATCTAAAACCTTCTACAATATACCACAATGCCTTTCAGAGTACACTGATTGTCAATTGTCCCATTTTCTTTATGTGTTACTGAGGCTTATTAGGGTAGTCTGCCCCCAAACAAATATGAGAAACTGCTATGACTTTTGAGTTCATAGGTATACTTTTTATATTATCTGTTTTCTCCCATCTGTTAGTGGTCATTCCTTATTGATATTAAGGTGGAAAAATATTGAGGTCATTTGCTGAGAGCTCCTTTTTCTCTTCTCCTCCTCACTTCAACATCACGTAGATATCCTGACCATACATCTCCTCCCTTCTTCCTTCTCACAGGTAGGCATGCGGCCCTTCCCTCTAACAAGGCCCACACCTCACTTATAAGTACTCATGACTATTCTTCTCATATTCTCCAACAGATTGCCTTGACTATCATCCCCACTCTTTGTAATCATCAATCTCTTCCTTATCTATTGATTGCACCTGCCTACAGATACACCTCCATCTCTCCCATTCTTAAAAAACTTTGACATGATTCTGCCACTCCTGCTGATTAGTGTCTGAGAAAGTCATTTACACTAAGTGACTATACTTCCTCTGTTCTTATTTATATTTTTGACTAATCCTCTTCAATCTGGTTTCCAGCTTCACTATTCAACTGAAACCGTTCTCTTACCAATGATCTCTTAGTGGGCAACGCTGCCTTTTCTCAAGTCTCATCCTCCTTGAATTCTCTGCAAGCTATTAATCATTTTCTCTCTTCTGGGTTTTCATGACACTGCTTAGCACTGGTTCCTACTGTCTGCCCAACTGATGCTATTCCAATCCACCTTCCACTCAGTTGCCAGGGTGATTTTTCTAAAGGTACAGTCAAACTCTGGTTCCCTATTATCTCTAGGATTAATTATAATGTCCTCTGTTTGGAATTTAAGTCTTTGCAAGCTGGCCCTTCCTGCTCTTTCAGTCTTCTCACACTTTACTAGTCACTACTTAGCATTCACTTTATCCTTCAGTGATACAGGCCTACTTTTTGGTTTGGTGTTTTTTTAGGGGTGTGGGGTGGGGATGGTCTGCATAAGATCACCCAACTTTGTGTTTTGCAGTGGATGTCCCCTATTCCTGGGGAGCTCTCTCTACCTCCAACTCTGAGCTTCCCTGGCTTCCTTTAAGCCTCAGCCCAAATCCCAACTTCTGTAGGCCTTTTCTAGTCTCCTGAAAGAATGAAGGCAGGCATGCAGGCAATAAGCATTTACTATGTACTACTGTGCTAAGTACTGGGGATATAAGTACAAGAAAAAAGACTGTCCCTACCCTCAAGGATCTTACATTCTATTGAGGAAAGAAAACACATGGGAGAAGGGTAAGGGGAGAAAAGATGAAGGTTCCTGATATACGGGGCATGGTTTTCAATTCTGGAAGCTAGGAACAAGACCCAGAGAGGAATGAACACCATACTGGGCCCCTCCACAAAATTTCGGCTCCAGGAGGAGCTCATCAATGGGAGAAGGGGCCTAGTCTTAAGAGAGGGAAGAATGTTCCACCTTATGAAAGCCAAGAGTCAGAGAAAGCACCAGGAAGGAAATAAAGTTGCTGCTTATGCTTTCTACTTACAGATTAACTGTCATTTATTACAAAAATATCTTTTCTATACATAGTTATTGGTTAGTGGTCTCTCTTATTACAGTGTGAGCTCTCTGAAGGAAGGCAGGTAATGTTTTTTGCTTTTCTATACTTGTTGACTTACTGACTCAATGAATCTGCAGGTGGCATCTCCCTCTCATCTCCAATAAAAGTAGCCAAATTGAAAATTCAGGTCAGTTTATTGATTTGAGGTAGCATAGCATAATGGATAAAGAAGTGGTCTTAAAATCAAGCAACTTTAGGTTCGAGCTTTACCTCTAACCTTTACCATCCTGGCTGTGTGGTACTCTAGGCAACTTTCTTAAGGCTTTTAAGTTGCAGAGAAGGAAGTCCCCCACCTGGCTGGCATTCCCCATACCAATGAAATTATATGTCTAGTCCCTATCTTCTTCTGATGGTGATCTTTTTTTGGAATCAGATTTATTTAATAACTACTTGGTATCTACTAATGTTATTTCATTTGCTGGTTCAGAAATTCAACAAAGATTTTCTTTTTAGTAAAGGCAAAAAACTGAATTCTATGTGACTGTATTAAGGAAAGATGAACTTCCTGTCTTCTGTATCTCTGCAAATATTTTAAAGAAATTAATCACTGTCATATAGCTTTTAACAAAAAGTTTTCTTGAGCCAAATAACATACACAAACTTGCATGAATTTTAGACCCATCACTTTTATCCCTTTCTTTGAATAGGCCACAACTAAAGATTCCATGTTTACCTTTTTTTTTGGGGGGGGGAGAGGGGGTAGGGCAATAAAAGTAAGGATGCCAAATACCTTTTCAAAACTTAAGGAATTTTAAATACATTTAATGAAGTTACTACAGATTATAGAAAACATTCATTATTTTAAGATTATGTGTTACTGGTTACTTTTAAAACTTTTAAACTTTTACTGAGATTATAATTATTCACATATATGTATACACACATAAACAATTTCACCCGCAATGCTCTAAAAATCTTAAGGGAAATTAACACAGATGCCAATAATTATTACCATGTGAAGGTAGGGCATGGCATTAGCAATACATCATGTTAACACTGATAAATAAGACATTGTTTACATTTTTAATTAACTTTTAAAAATGAACCCTTTAGAAGTGGAAAAGATATTTTATAGAAGACACAACACATGATATATTATTACTAGCAGATAAGATGCATAATCAATTTTTTGGTAAAAGGAAGTATTTCTAAAATTTAACTTAAAAGATCAGTTACATTTTCTAACTGTAGAAACTTTTTCAATGGGATGGAGACTTTTTCAACATATGAAAATAACAGGAAAAAAAGCAGGCTAGATGTTTTCTTAACCTAAAGAAAACAAGGCAGTAATTCCCACCTCTCATTCTGAAGCATAGATAAAAACATTCTGTTTCAGCATCAATAGTACCAAGATATACTTCAGATGTTTCTACTCCAATAAAACCAAATCATTAAGTTTTTCCTTCCTGATTATATCAAGACATATATTTTTATGTGACTTTAGTGCTTAAATCAACAACAAAAAACCCTTGTAACTTATGATTGGCAATATCTTAAAACATCTCAAAAATCTTAATAGAGGTGTAAAAGATTTTCTGATAGAGAACAGAGAATATTGCATCTTAATTTCAATTAAGGAGATAAAAATAACTTTGTGTAAAAGAAGGCAATCAGCAGTAAGTCTGCTATTCTGAGTTACAGCTATGTACAGCAAGCTACTGACGGCAGACATACTTGTAGTTATCATCTTCCACAAACTTTTGTAGTTCTTCTATATACTGAACGGAGTTCAGATATTTTTGGACATGAGGCAACATGGGAATATCTAGGAAAAAATGAGATACTACCAATTATTTTATAATAGTCCTTTAGAAGATAAGCTTAGAAACATAACAAAAATAAATTAAGATATATGTCATCTCTAAATAGGAAATTTTGAAGCAAAATGCTGTCTGATGTTGTACTTGGAAGAACATAAGGAAATTTTACCTGTGGCAAAATATAACAAGAAGTCTAAATATGAAATATAGCTTACACAGGACAAAATTACAACCTATGTAACTAAAGACCATCTTTTGCCTTTGTTTTGAAAAACAATTTAATCTATCAAAGTCCTTCATACTTAACATTTCAATGGAGACATTTGGGAATTATGTATATATAGTGTAAAATACTTAAACCATATTTAAGTTTGTGATCAATATATTTAGAAAACTAAAACCTTCAATGCATCTTTAGAAGTGTGCATTTGTTATATGATTTTAAAATTCTTCATACAAAATATGAATCCCTCTTTCAATAGAATTGGGACATTCTAATACAGTTTGACGTAATTAAAATTAATCTTAGGTATAAATACATAATATTATTTTCTCACTAACTAGGGATAGGTACCTTCTAGAAAATATTTTGGCCATTTGCCTATAATAAAAGAAGTCTAAAATAACCATAAATCTTCTAAAATATTAAAGTGGCAACTTTATGAAAAATTAGTCAAATTACTAAAAAATAAATTATGAAATAAAAACACAAGGAACTTAATCTAGTGGTAATATTCTTTCCATGTCACAGGTGTTAATCTCATAAAACTTTTGACTCATAGCTTGACAATATTTTTTCAATAGAGTTGAAATACTTCCATACATTTATTTACACCCTTAAGGCTCTTCTTCTAAGAATTACTTGACTTGCTGCCCTATTCTAATAAATTGGGTAAGAGGAGAAAGCAGGACATAAAGATATAAAAACAAAAGTCTAATCTTTGCTTTGAGGATAACCTGAATGCTTATTGGTGGATATAGGTATTTAACAACTACTTAATGTACCAAGGGTAGGATTGGGACTAACTCAACAAAACTAGTCAATGTCAATTCTCCTAATACCACATCTTTTAGTGTTATGCTATAAACACAAGAACATCTTAAGGGATATAAAGCCAAGAGTTGAAACAGTTTTGCAAACACCAAGGGTTCTTAACCTTTTTGTGCTTCATGGATCCTTTTGGTAATCTGGTTTTAAATGCATAGAATGAAATAATTACAAAAGATACCAATTATATTGAAATATGGTCATCAAACATTTTTAAAAATAAGAGTTAATTAACTCCAAGTGCAGAAAACCTGATCTAAATAGTGAATCAAACAGCAAATAAGCAACAACTCTATCTTCATTGGTTGACAGAATATAGTAAGAAGTTTATGTAGTATATTGTTTAATAGCAGCCACCAATATATACTGATCAACTCACTGAGTATGGCAATTACAGAATCACAGAATTTTAAAGTTGGAAAAGACCCTTGGAGGCCATTTAGTCCAATCTGTGCTAAAAAGCTAAAGTTATACCTGAAAAAGAGCCATTCAGTCTTTGATTA